>SJOL01006682.1:8955-31307 GCA_004794785.1 Opisthorchis felineus
AGCGCGCACTACTGCCCTTACCTTAGAGTAGGATCACCATCATCCTTGAGCTCGAGATAGCTCAGCGGTTGAGGCGCGAGTTCACTGACTGAAAGGTTTGTGGTTCAATTCCAGCCCCGGCATCTGGGCTGCCCTTGTCTAGACTCGAGCTGAGCTTCCGGACCTTCCTCCGGCCACGGAGGAGATAGGACAGGCAAATATGCAAACACGTAATGGAGAAAAACGAGTTTTTTTGTCGACAGCAAACCTGACCTTGGAGAACACTCTTCTGTCTTAAGAAGTTCCACTGAAATTCCAAGTGGCGCTAGTCCTATCGCTTTATGAGGGGAACGGAAGTAAGGCTTCATCCACAGCCATAAGGTCATCAGCCCGCTGAGTTGTGCCGGAAGTTTGCTGCCACAGGTTTCACTCGGTCGCTTTGCTGCTAAAAGTATTAAGGCCAAAGTCCAACAAGAATCGCGTGGGATTTGTGTTGGTCGCAGCTTAGTGGGTCGACTGTTCTCTGCGTGATGGCTTCAATAAAAGTCCTACGAACATCTTCAGCCTCTTCATTCCCTCATAAAACCTACTAACTGTGAGCAGTTCCTGCTGAATAAGTCTATAGACCTTGTCCAGAGCCTACATGATTTAGTGGGCGCAAAGTTACAGACCTTTGAGCAAGTTCAGATGGTTTCAAAGTAGTAGGTCGCACGAAACGGTCGCAACCTTGCATGTGTTTTTTGGTCATCCTCTGAAGCTAATTCCATGAAGGGTCATGCGAATTGCAGCTCGAAGATAGGACTGATTTACATTTGTTCAACACCAGGTGCTTCAGCACAGTCTGGTTTACCTGGGCGAAATTCGTCTTTTCATGTTCGCGGGTGACTTCCACAAATGTCCTCAGTCTCCTGACTGTATTGTTTGCCCATACACATGTTGAACCGAAACTTTCAGTTGAAGAATTCCTGACTGCTGCTAGGGAGTTGGGTGTGTTCGTCGAGGTGAAGAAGATGAACACGCGCTGAGTGTTGTCTGCAACACCCTTCAGTGCATTCATACTGGTACAGCACTCGTCGAGTACTATACACACTTTTGTTACCTGGATAGCAGGCTGTCTGTTGATTTGACTGACTTGAGCTGAGACTTCTTGTCATCAAAACTAGTGCGGTGGTTGGGAACTTCGCGAATTTAATGTACAAAAACCGAGGCTCGCTGCATTTTATCAGAGTTAGTGTCTACAAGCAATTGTTCCGTGTGCCTTTTTGTATAACGTTGAAGCCCTGTCCATGTACCGGCGTAATACCCGATACTGGAACAGCTTTCACATGCAGTGTTTTAGGCGGATACTATCAGCTAGACTGAAATGGTCCGGGATTCTCCGGCGGGTGCGCGTGTACCGAATAGAAGTACCATTCCTATGTTTGCTTGTCGAATCGAGGAAAACGAGACCCAAGGGTAGCTAGTGTATAGACAATTGAATACCAAAGAACAAAACCTTGACGGACAGCAGCGGTGATAGCTGTTGAAGATGCAAAAGATGCTAACGCTGACCTCGTGAATGGGAGGCTGGGATACGGGTAGGAAAGTGCGGAAATGCGTAATACGAACTTGTATTAATTCATCGATCAACAAATTTGAGCCAGAGAGATGAACAGTGTAGCACTCAAGACTTATTCATCATCATCATCGTCACCAATCGTCATAATGGGCAGCATGACACCAGTGTTCAACACTGATGCTTCGCTGCCGTAAAACCGTGGTTCATTTGAAAACTTTATTGCGAAGAAAAGAATAAAGTTGAGCAGGGAAGGGACGTAGTGTTAGCTTACTACAATCATTCCGAGGTACCTACACCCCCAGACACTCATTCAAGCAATCTGGATAGAAACTGACAGCAAGAACGCCATTGACATCGATTAGCAGCCACATTTTTGCAGCGTCTCCAACCAGACGCAAATGGGAATCACGCGGTCCCCATCCTGAAAGTTGAGTAGCACCGACTGCACCCAAACGTTTCATGATCTCTTTCTTACTCCTCTGCCAGGTTGAGGGTTGGCCACCTCTCTGCTTCTGTCACTCTGAAATGGGCACGGAAAACAGCACTCTCGGCAAACGATGGTTCGGTATACGCAATACATTGTCTAACCAACGCAGCTTCTGGTTCTCGACACATTCTTCAATGAAAGTTCCCGTTGCACAACCGAAAACTCGCTCCCCATTTGCCTCTTTGCGGATTCGCCTTCACCAACCCACACGAACTATGTTCCTGAGACAACGATTGTCGGCCACCTGAAGATGTCTCAGTTCCGCTGTCCGAACAGGCCAGTTCTCACAGCCATACAACAAAACAGCACTGTATCCTGATGCACACGTCCCTTGACGTGTGTAGGTCTCTCGTCGTAGGTCACTCAAATTAGCAAACGCGACCCGAGCCTTGCAGATTTGTGCATTGACCTCATCTGTCACACTACCATCGGAACTAATGCAACTTCCAAGATACGTAGAACGCTCCACGACTTCGAGTGTCTCTCTCTGGATTATAAGTGGCGTGTTCAGTGACTGAATGTCCAGGAGCATGACCTTGCACTGTGTGGGTGTAAAGTGCATACCAAAGGACGGGATGACTTTGGCCAGTTCATCCAAAAACACCTGCGCCTTCTTTTCGAAGACGAGAACGATATCGTCTGCGTATTGCAGATCGACAAGGTTTTCGTCAGAGACTATTTGAACACTGGGGTTTTGAAGACCTTCGTTATTTCATCGATCACGAAATTAAATAGCGATGGAGAGAGTGGGCATCCCTGATGGACACCGCTTTGTGTACGGAAGCTTTTGGGGAGCCCTCCGTATACTCTCACACGTCCGGAACTCTGAGAATACAAAGAACTTGTTATGTTCACAAACTTCCGGGGCATTCCTTGATGGGCAAACGTGTCAAGAAGAACGGACCTGTCAACCGAGTCGAATGCGCCTTGGAAATCCAGGAATACTAAAATTATGAGTCGTTTGAACGTATGGCGTTGTTTTAGCACCTGACGGAGTGTGAAGATTTGGTCAACGCAACCCCAACCAGGCTGAAGTCCCGCTTGCTGCTCTCGAGTCAGTGTTTAACGGGCCACCAGAAGGCGACGAGGCACAAGTGACACCAGGAGTCTCGTTTCAACCGGGGTCAGATAATACAATCACAGAAAGCAAACAAGTTTTGCTTTTGCTCCTAGACAGGAGGACGATTAGGGTCGTCAACCAAAGCCTTTGACTCAAAAGCCTAACCGCAAGGCAGCAGTGTTTGGCGGGAAATGCAGGTACATTACCATTTTTACGGAACAAGTCGCCACACATGTTCCAACCCCCAACCTAGGGGACCTGGAGACTGTGTTTGTCAGACCTCTAACCATTGACCAACCTGGTATGAGAGACTGCGAGTGTCGTGCAGGTACCTCCCAGTATAGTTCAGTTTGTCGCCGAGGTACATAAACCGTCACGCCACGGTAAGGTCGGGTCTCTTCTCAAAACTTCCACGGGAGCTATTCGACCTGGCGGCAGGCTTGTTTGACTTACAACCACGGACCTGCCTCTACTTAGTGGCCGTCAGTGAGCACGGTGATCCGTTGGTGAGACATCACCGCAGCTGTCCAGGAATATTAGACGTTAAACCCTGTAAGGTTCTAGAAGTTAATTCTGAGAATGGACCAAACGTTGGCTAGCCCTATTACATCTGTTGGGGTTGCCTTGGTTCAGCCGTATTAGGCTACTAGTTTACCCGAAGCGGATGCTATTGGATTACTCCGTTGAGTTGCTGCCAGTTTTGGCTTTGACGCTCTGGGCATTCTTTTAGGCTACGATGGCCCCAGAAGTGACGTTCTGTAACCACCGCTGCACCGGTCAAACTGTTTATTGTCAGACACTGGCTATTCGTGTATGTCTGCCTCAGGTGTGTCACATGGGTGATGCGGGCCGTTTGACCACCCTTTGCATATACCATCGATTTAAACTATTTGGTTGTAATTGCCGGTCATCTGTTGGACATTTTGATGGTTTTAGAACTGTTCACCCTGCGACCTTATTCCCTCAGTTTGGCACTGAATAATGGGTGTTTAGATGACTGTACACGCAAGTCGACGAGAAACCCTATTTGATGTTCACATTCTTCCGGGTAGCTTCTCGACATAATTCTTTGTGACAGGTAAACCCAGAAACCAATGTCAGCCCACTGTATATGTTTGGAAAGAACTAAGTTTAAACTAGTGACCAAGTGCACCTGGGGCCATCAGCACTGGACTTCCTGCTCTGGTCAGTGTTGGTGGAACACAACACAGACCTCAAAAATTCCCCAAAAGCTGTTAACCTTATTTTCACGTTATTCTGTTTCACTTCGTCGAATGGTTACTGCCAATGATTTAACTACAAACCGTGTGCTAATGCACATTTGTTCAACTTGCAACTGCTAGTGAGGTGAATACAAGGGACAGCCGTACGTAAGTGGAGTTCTAATCGACTTAGAAACACCTTGCTCGGTTTCTCTTTCGGCATATGATTACCGTTCAAAAGGGTAGTGGTAAGACATCAAACCAATGCATTGTTTGTTTATTCTTCTTGCTCGGTGGTCATCGTGGATTAAGTTGACTTTGTATCCACATACACAATTCTCTTGATTATCCCTCCAGGATGTGAGCTATATCAGGTAGGCTTCGGATTTTCTTAACTTATCGACATACCGTCCTTGCAACTTCTCTTTGCAGAACGCAGCAAGCCTATCTTCTGCAACGTGCTGGAAAGGAGGATGCTGCAAATCTTATTTACCAATCGGTGACGCGACATCGGTAGGTCAAATAGAACAGTTCCATTTATACTAAACATAATTCGAAATGTTGATACACACATTTTTTCCCCTGTTCTCAAAAAGTCTGCTCATTTTGCTCATTCTGGTCACGCCGGATTCAAATCATATGAGTTGATCGGCTCGAGCAACACTGTCGTGGTCGGTTCGATCGATCCCAATGTAGAACTTGACAAGCCTTGTGTTTTGCAAAAATAATGCCTTCCAGCTGCTGTTGTGTTCATTCGATTGGTTATTGTGCTGCTTACAAAGTCTCCACGTATGAAAAAACGGGAAAACTGAGTTAATTGCTTATGGTCTTGTTTGCAGTTGTGGATTCTGACCGTTTTGAATGACGCTATCCAGCAGTTTGCAGCATATCAGCTGTCTTTCGTGCGTTTCACCTCCCCAAGTCTCCAGTTTGGGTTATCGGCCCTAAAACTACTAAAGGAATGTATCACGAGCGGAGCAGCGAAATGGTGGGGAAAATTGTTGTGGTGACTTCCTGCCTTCGTAATTTCATGTATGCAGCAAAAATGAGTGTTTTACGAATGTCGAATTTTTGTTGTCTACCTACTAGTGATCAGTAGCTTAAATCTTAGGTTCGGTATGGATCTGACTCGCTTTGGAATTCTGCAAGGATTCTTGGCCTTTATTAACCCGTGCACCCCTATCCCCCCACGTTTTGCTCGATGGCAGTCCGTCACAGGGCATCTGGTTTGGTAAACTGGACTCACCAGCAGCGCTACATATTGCGAACCACTGGCTTCCTTCACTCTCCGAAATCCCTCTTTAGGGGAGACCCCGCCATTGGCGGATCACTGATTTGTCGTTTGTTTCAACTAACAGATTTGTTTTCTCTGGAACTGGTCGAGTGACTAGATGTAAGCGATCTGCATGAGGCCACGCTGACATTTTCGGATTCCATCCATCCTGCTTTCGTAGCCCAATATATCATGGCTGTGACTCTAATACAGCTGTCGTATTCACTAGTTTTCGGGGTCCCAAACGGTGTAGGAATTTCCAAAAAGATCAAGCATGTTTGAATGGACAAAAGCCACTTGCTAAAGATGTTGACCATAAAATCAAAGTGTAACTCCTCTTCGTCTTTAAATACGTCCATTAACAGGGTCATACTATTTAATCTAAACTGTTCCATCTAAACACATTTAAACGCTCCCGCAGTACACAATCTAGATCTCCTCTCCCTATTCTCCTCTCTCTCCTCTTCTCCACCACGAACGTAGATAATGGTATCAACCGTGGAGCCAGGATTGACCGGATTAATGTTACTTGATTGCATTGGAATACGAATTGTGTTCCAGGAGTTCTGGACAGTTGGCCTGTATCCGAAGTGCCTTCGAATCGGGAACATTCATGCACTGCGTATGGTTCCCGCTTCTCATAATTCCACCCTGGTTAGCTTACAGTGAATCTCTACAGGGCACTTATAACAAACTACCCAAAGTAACCTCACTCCTAGTCCAGTGTATCCACTGAATGCTTTTGCCGCAAATGCGTTTGTCGTTGCGCGTTATCTTCGAGTGAAAGAGACGGTGTTCGGTTTTCTGTTGCGACTTCCTCTTTCATCAGGCTCGAACCAGGTCACGAGGTGTCCAGATTGGATTACATTTGATTGTTATTTCGTTAGTCAAATCTCTGCCGTTGTGACCTTCATTGGTGCATTGTCATATTTAGATTTAAAATAGGTTAATCCGTATTATCTTTTTGGTAGGTCCACGGATCCCGCTTTGCTCGCCGTAGCTGCAAACAATATTGTGTGCATCAATAAGGAACAAAACATCTTTGACAGTCGAAAACGTATCAAAATGGCATCGATAGACGGATTGCAACACAAGCTGTTCGCCAGGCAACGTGAAGAAATAGTCATCAATCAGGGCCTGTTTTACTGGCATACGAACCAAGTAAGTTCCTCTGATATTCGCGTGTATCGCCGTTTTTTCATCAATATTTGTACCATTACACTCCGCTTGATCGGTATTTACGGTCGCACACCTGAAACACCTCTTGAAATTTATATTTCAGGCGGACGCATGTCATGTAAAGGCAAAGGCTGTACTTCAAATGAATCCTCATTCTGCACGTGGTGTTCTCTTGTCGGTGTCACAGCTTCTGAAGGAGAAGCAGTACGACCGGGCGGCTTCTATGCTAGAAGTATGTTCCATCTTTTCTAATAGTGTGGCGCTCTGCCACTTTGATCAGCTGACAGTGTTTTCCTGTCCGCCTGGAGGACTCCACAGGCATATTCGTTTTGAATATATTTTGCACTACTTATAGACTCCACCTACTCGCACCACAATCCTTCAGATCACTTCCCTACTCGTGACGAATCTGTTGCCTTTAACTGGATCCAGTGACACTGATACTGTTGGGTCATCTGGCTTGTTCATAAAAAGTCAGAGATTATCTCACACCGTAACGTTCTCCGTTTATAGAGTACCTTACGACCATTCTTAGTGGGACCCCCTTGCTGCTCTGAAAATCCGAAATTGGATTTCAAGTTCACAAAATGACAGCTGTCTGATCGCCGACCGTGTACTAGATCAAAAGGCGTAAAGCCTAGTCGGCGTCTTCTTCTGGAACCTGTGGCTTCAAATGCGTCACTGATGACCCGCGCGATATTCCGAAGTGGAACGAACCATGTGCGTACGTTTACTAGATGCACACCGTTCGCTCTCACCATCTTGCCATATGTACAATAAACACAAGGCGGTTGAGTGCGCATCATAATCGCGGGACATTTGTGTAGCCAGACTATCATCCAGCAACGTTCATCTAAGCATTGGTAACCAGGGTTAGGCTTTGTAGTACTGAACAGAACCAATCATTGTTGCTAATTGATGGTCAGATTAGTGCATAGCAAACTGATGTGGGATATTGATGCACTTGTTGAGTACATCAGAACGGAGCGTACAAAGTTGAGTAGCTGACTAAACAACCGAGGTATCAACTAATAGGAGTGGCCCGAAAGTCTACGCTCAGACATAACCTGGGTTAATAGTCACAGCTTTTATCAATAAGCTGCCGATAACCTACTCTATTTTAACTGCTGCAGTGATGGCCGTTTGACCTTCTTTAGTCGAGGGGATAATTCTTGAGGTGTGGATTTTTTTTCACTACCCCCTCTGGAAGAAGCAAACTCCCAGAACCTAAGAGGAGGCACTTACTAGTTTTCCAAATGACTGGTTTGCTTTCTAGGAAGAAACATAAAACCACGGTGAAAACGCTTTGTACCATGTGTCCGGGTTCGTCGGTGGCTTTGGACATTTTATCTTGTAGGCCTAGCTGATAAACTGGCTCGCCACATCAGTGAACTCTTGACTGCATGTGACTTGGTTTAATCGACAGTTTAGTCCTGGATGCATAAACGACCTCATTCGTTGGAATATTTCACAGTTATAACGCCTACTGAAGCTACTAAAGTTGAAGGATGAGGAAAACAAATGAATGCTTACTAATCGATGTTCCAGTTTCCAATAATTGACACTTTTTGGTCTTATAATTGTGCGTTCTCATGGTAATTTGTCTCATTTAGTGGTTCTTATTGGCCCAGATGACGATGAGTGGCCGAGCACTGAGCAGGTTTACCATGTTGCGCCAGCATGTATGCTCCCAACTATGTACTTGAACGAAATGTATGGAGCATTCGCCTCAAGATGCAAGGTTCTCTTGCACCCTCGGCAAAGCTGTTCATCTTTCTCTCATATACAAATGATATTTAACCACTCTGGTACATGGGACGTGCGATGTTGTTCCTATTGACACGATCGCACGAGGAAGCGCACCCACCGGATGTGCACTTTGACATCCGGTGGTGTTTCCTCAAGGGGAGTAGTACTCCACTGTACCTTCATACTATCACTGGTTGGTAGAATCTCGACTGCTTGCAGTCAGACGGCCGTATCCTAGGTCGACTGATTCCCCGTTATTGCTGGTCTATCACTGTGTTGGACATGCCGAACATTTGTACCCAGCCCATCCATTTTTTCTCACACTGATTTTTCTCATCTAATGCCTCTCAAAGTTCTTTTGATGCGTGGTTTCCGCATGGGATGCCTCATAGCTGTCCACGGGTTTTTATTTACACCCTTGTGGACCTTACGCTAGGATGGATTGTAATGTCTGCTTGTTTCTTTATTTCCTGTTTAGTCAATAACTTTTTCTCTGCTTCAATTATTTTTGGCATGATAAATGAACAGAGTTGTTTTCTAACATTATTTTCCCGTTTCCTTTTGAGTGGAGCACTGCCCAAGGGTGCATCCTGTTTTAGAGGCGTAGTTAAATACCATAATTGACCGCTTTCCTTATTCCTAGCAATACTGTGGGGCACACGAGGGGCTAGCGGCAGACGACTCGACGGCTGATCTGAGTGTCCTGTTCAGCCTGGCTCAACTCCTTCTACGTCGGGGTACCGGTGGACAGATCTGTAGCGGTGTTCCTCGAGCCGAAAACATCGTTGCTGTGGATGAATTTCTCGTCCGATCCCTTCCGGATACGGTACTGTACGCTCCTGGTGTCGTCGCTACTCGTATGGCGCTGTACTTGCTTGCGTGTACAGGAGACGGTGCAGTTATGGACCGCCCAAAGGCGATGGGGCTGATCAAAGATATCGTTCAAAAATCACTCACTTGGTATGAGACTACCAATTCCAAGGTGAAAACCCCTTTTCTTCTTCTACACAGAACGCCGTGATTTCAATGTGACTTGCTTGTGCCAACTGATAAGTTGCACGTTAACCGTGTTTTTTGACATCAGTGCTAGTTGCTTCCTCTACATTACTAGTCTTTAAGTCGCAATTCTATTAAGCCGCCAGTAAACAAACCTGCATTTCATGACCCCGTATCAAATTCCTCCCGGAAGACATTACACCGTGAGGGATGTATTTAAATTCGATGCGTTTATCTTTCATGCTACAAATAGTAAATATTCAAAATGTCTGTAACAGAAGTTGGCCGACAGCTGCGTGTCGGAAAGTCGTTGGCTTTAGCGCCAGATGCGCTGGACAGGGGGTACTGTGCTCAGTATTTCCGTTAGTTTCTCTTTTAATCATTGTGACAAGCGTTGGGTCTTTATTCGCACCGTGACGACTACGATCTGTGTTGCTAAAGTCGTAATGTAATGAACTGTTAAATTTGTTCGGTGTGTCCTCAACCAAGTCTTCCACCGTTGGATGTTCCTAAATAGCACCAAAGCTTCAATGAACGAAACGGTCTCTAGCCTTTTTTAGGTAATAAATTTCTGGTCTCTCCTTTATTGAACCGTGCCGCATCTGAAGGCCAATGTCCAATACGGTAATCATGCAACAGGTTGACACATTTGAGATAATAAAAAAAATTCAGGACCCCAGTATCTATCGTGTCGCGTTGTGTTCCGAAGCGGTAGAGTGTGGATCGTGCGCAGGGCGGTGACCGATGCTGATTCCATCACGTTTACCCACCAACAGTGTTTTGGAACGAGGTGAATTGAAATGAGATTTTTCCGTGCACCCGGAAATACGAGGTACCCGTCCAGATAATTGTTTGTTTACATAGTATTGTTAATGGGACGGCATTTTCCAAACTGCTGTAGGCAAATCGGTAACTTATGGATAAGTGTTGCTAGTAGACGAGTTGCAGTTTTGGTTGTTGGACGAAGGTGTACCTGTCTGTACCCATTCCAGTGGTTCGATGTCATTTCCCTTTGTCGATTATCATTGTTACACACTTCCTGAATAGATCGAGAGGACCATGGGATTTAGATTGTTCTTGAGGTTTAGCGCACGCGCTATATACGTAACGTACCTTTTTTCCTACCTGCGGGTTTTTTTCCCAAAGCTTTTTATCATATCGTTCGTCGTCCCGTCTTCCCTCGCTCTCTCTCGCTCTATCTCGGTGTACATTCGACTCGTACTATTGGACTTCATTGCAACACACAGTTCCGCAGCGCTTATGTTTTTTTATTGTTTCGACGAACATAGTTATTAACGGCATGGCTATTCATTCGTTTCTGGGCTCTCCCTTTTCACTACCTTGTGGACATCTGTGTGAAACCGAACTCCCTGTCCTTCCATACAGTATGCCAACGTAATGCCTGATGTTTGGTTAAATTTTGCATACAATGCCTCGGGTGGATGCTCTGCCAAATATGGTGACGTTACGTAGGGTGCGTATCAATGTAGACGTCTAGATGCTACCAACACGCTGGTCGAGTGGAACAGCCGATCTTATGCAAGCAGGATCCTGGTGATTAGTGGTGCTCTTTGAACATGTGGCCACGGATCAATAGGATACCGACGTGTATAGTGTGACAGCAGACTGAAGTTCAGAACGGGGCATCATGGAAGTAGATGACTCTGTCCAGGCTTCGGAACCTCCAAATATGAAAACAAATTCCATAATTCTCAACTTGGTTCCTCTTGCGACTGTTTGCCTGATATCCGTTGGTGGATATCTATCCATCGAACTAAAAGGTCATAGTAAGTGTTTTTGTGTGCGGCCTTCCGTCAAGGATCATTGGGTCTCTTCCGGAGATTGTTCACCCTCTGGGCTCCCTCGGGGAACCGTGCCGTCTATTCACTGAGGTGAGTAAAATCTCCCTATCGAGGGGCGTAGCTATATGACCCTTAACATCGTTACATAAGATATTAGTTTCCGTCTACTGTTAACGCATTGCATTTGAAATGAGGAGGGACGGGATCGAATCTTACAAACGAGGCCGAAGAAGCAATGAGGCCAAAAGTTGGGAAACTACTGGGTTCGAACACTGAGTATTAGTTTTTTTTTTTACATTTTGCCAAAGGCATTTAATAGCACTACTCCTTTTTCACATTTTGTCGGTGATCTTACTCGCGTGTAGGGTCCAACAACTGGGGTGAGCTCAAATAGCGTGGTCAAGTTATGTGGTTTTGGTAGTCGCTGTTTACGAATAATGTTTAGTGACAGCAGCGTGTGGGAATGATTGGGTGATCGACCAGATCCCTCGTTACAACAAATAGGACAGTCTCTAGAGATTCTCATATGGGGTTCCTCCAGCTTTGTTCCCTTATCTCTTCTGTTAGGACCCAGCCTACGCTCAGCTTTTGGACAAGTGTGCCAACTTTCTGCTTCAACACGGTCAGGCCGAGTGCGCAGCACGTCTTTGTGAGCAACAGATCGCACGGTTGGATCGTGCTTATGATCCACGGGACGAACAACAGGTCAGTTACAGACAGACACTTGTTGCTCGCTTAGTACGGGCTTATGCACAGTTTGATCGTCCCAGGGCGGAAGCAGCTTGCAAGAGTCTCCGATTTAAGGAGGAGCTCAGTGATGCAGAAGTGGATTCGTTAGAAACGTCCTTCTTATACGGTGCCAAGGCAGTTAGACGGCAGGGTCGAACTGGTGAGCAGCAGGCTTCGGAAGGCAAACCACCCAGTAAAGCCAAGTCGACACCTGTGACACCTGGGTAAGTTTCTGTACCGTCATTCTCAGTTCCCCTCATCCTTTGCCTTCCGGTAATTTTCAGGCTGCACTGGGCCGTTCAACCATTTATACCGTGCATCATACATACATCTTTCTCCCACAGGTTGTCCTCCGGTGATGCAAGTGTTGACATCCAAGCTAAACGCACGCGCCGGAAAAAGAAACGACCTATCCGCCTGCCTAAAAATTATCAGCCTGGAGTGATGCCGGATCCTGAGCGATGGCTACCTAGGCGAGAACGTGCGCACTATCGTGGAAAACGTCGAGACAAGCGTTATCAACCCACAAGAGGCCCGCAAGGACAGATCTCCGGTGGCGGCGAATGGTGAGCTTCTCGGAGTTATTCCCCCCTATTGTTACTGACGTGATGACGTTTTTACAACAATTTCCTGTTAGTGCTGGTCTTACTATCTCTAGCTCGGCTCATTGAGGAACACTCCATTACAAGCGTTGTATTAGTGGAATGAATTTCCTTGAATTGAATGGAAAATGACCCGGTCACCAGTTGTTGACATGATTTTCCTTATTTGAACTCCTACCAGTCGTAAATCGGGAAATTGACCAGGCTAAGGCTTCGGTTCGCTTTTTAAATCTCATTTCATTAAGCAAAACCGTTGAGTTTTTATCACTGTACAAAGGGGTCTTCCTGGTAACCATTTCGGACCCTTTATTGGCTGTTCGAATTCGCATAGGCGTGGCCCCTGATTAGCCCTTTACTAGCTCGTGTTAGGCAGCTTCTGTTTGCAGTGCCCATCTGGATTGCTGAATAAAACGACTGAAGTTCTCCGATTGGATGACCGTGACTTGTATTGACCTTCACTTGTACACTGATTTGTTGGAAAGCTTTGAACCGGATTCGCACAGTTGTTGGCTGGTCTTGTTGCCTTGTAACTTGTCACAGATTCTGCCTTGCCTCCTATCCCTACACAACTGTAAAGTTGGTTCTTCACTTTTTTTGCATCTGAATCCAACGAACAGACGGGACGAAGTGGGAGACTTGCCCTGCTGTTTGGATTTGAAAACGAACTTCAGGATTAATTACTTTCGAGCCGGAAACTTGCCAGTAGTTTGTTTACTACGACTTCGAACTTGTTGTCTAATCGTCTAGAACTGCAGTACTATCTGATCAGCGTATATGCGGAATAAAATTAAGGTGTTTGGGCACGGAGCTGCTTATTTCCCCTCCCAGCCAGATAGCACAGACTATTCATTAGGAAATACTCCGCCCCGGGGACTACAATGCCTGCATCTGGCGTAAGGCCTCAATTCGGAGATCACTGACAGACCTTTCAGTGATTTGTTGCACCTTCGAGGTTGGTTGCCGCTGTCTCAGAACTATACGTACTATAATCCATTTGAGTGTCTCCTCATGGCCCGATTCGTTATTCAGCGGCTCTTGGACGACCGGGAAATTCTGTCCCAAACTGTTGGAATCCTTTTCTGCTCTAATATTTTTAGTTATTTGCAAATTTCGCATGTCAAAGAATATAATATAACAACATAACATATATAACAACATAATATATACAAGGAAATAGGGTGCCTATTTTGACTGCAAGCATTGTAGGAACAGTTGTTCTGCATAAGTTGAACATATGAAAAACAGACATTTGATTCCAAGAAATACACTCATTTGAAAATCAATTTGGTTTTTCCGAGAGACTCACCTGGAACCCAGCTGATTCTCTCGATTGTGATGTTTCCATGATGAGCCCCAAAAAGGGCGAAACCGGTCGTGGGCTGTCGAAGAATTTTCAGCAACCTTATGAGTAGTGCATTCGGTAAATTACAGACATCTGCTTCCTTTTGTCTGAACAGCTGCCATACAAAATGAGTATTTCCTCGTAATCTACTTCAGTCACCACTGGATGCATAAGAATGTGGCTGTCACTGTCCGGTGGATATTCCTCTTTTATTGAGCTGTCCCTGTGGCCTCTTGAAGGGACCCTTTTCGGATCATTATGGTGGTGCCACTGAAGATAGGAATATTCAATAGATTCATGAACAGATCGGAAATTCGGGATGTAATTCATGGAGGGTAGAGGACATCGACAAAAGGATGTCAGTCTGCCGGTGCCATTTTCTACTTTCTGTCTGAAATTAGATTCTAGTGCAAAATCTAAGGGCAGAATCTGCTTAGTGCTCACCACAATATGCGGGTAGCGCTCTCTTCCCTCTGGGACATATATTTTGTGGTAAGAACTCCAGGTACACATAGCATGAGGCAGAAGACGCTGTTGGAGTTGATTGACTAAGTCGTCGAAGACGCTTGCTTTCCGTTGCATGTGCGCACTTGGACTTCACAACTGACTCACCTGTACCTAATTGAGTAACAGTTAATACCTTTCAGTACCTTGTGTTGCGAATCACCGGACGACTGTGACGGTGGGCAAGCGCCTTTGGTAGCTTAGTCATTATAGCACTCGCCCCTGTGATTACTGTGATTACAATGTAATTTTCTTTAGGAAACAACATTCTTAGAGCGGACCAAATCGCTATTTTGCGTGGGATGTTTTCTCCAAAGCTCAATTGATCTTCGCCATGTACATTCATTTGCACGCCAATTTGGTTTTTGCGGGAGCCTCACCTAGCTGAATCGCTCGTTTATGATATAAATGAAAGATTCAGCTGGGGTTCAGGCGACTCCTCGGTGGAAACCAAATTTGTGTGCAAGTGAGTGTATCTGGTGAATTCCGCGCAATGTGGGTTCAAGTAGAACATAAAGTTGACGGAACCTCGGGGACTGTGCCTACCTGATGAGCCTCAAGAAGCACGAATCCGCTGGTATGCTATCTAAAAGTTTTCAGCAGCCCTATGAGCGGTTTCTTCTCGTTCTTGAGTAAGAGCTAGCCTCTGCTGCTTTTGGTGCCGCGTGCATTTGCATGCGTGCAGCATACTCAGTCTGCACTGATTATTCTGTGCGTTGTCAGCGGTCATCGACAATACCAGACCAATCAACGCTATGAACTATCAAGTGAATTTACTGATTCGTTCACGAAGCGTTCATATACTGATGGACAATTGTTTGGAACGGTATAATTGGACAGTAGCTGCGTTACTTCCTTCGGTTCACTAGTGATCTGATCATATCTTCAATCCCGCATAGAAAGGTCAAAATGTTATTCTACCGACTAACCACATTTTCATCATTCGATGGTATTCGACCGTTTTGGCCAATGAAACCACACATTTCCATGCAAAAATCCTTCCGAAATGGCATTACTTCTAACCCTGTCGCAACTTAGCTAGGTTTAGTTGTGTTAATCACCAAATCTGAATTTCATTATGAACTCCTTCCCTTCGATGGTCTAACAGTTTACTCTCGGCTTTCCTATCCTACAGGGATGCCAGCGCACGAAGTCCTAAAGTAAGCTCGACTACATCTCCTCGGCCGGCCGAAGCCCCGGGATCGACTCCAAAGCAAGGCAACAGTGCTGCCAGGCAGCAGCAGCGAAAGGGTCGTAAGAAGGGTCGCTAATCCACTCAGGTCTCCTATCAAGGCGGTATGACCATTGTGCGCTTGTTTGTTCTCTCTGCCTTGTGCCACAACAACTTCACTGGTTTTTTGGATTCCTTTTGTGATTTCCTGTCTATTATTAGAATGAATATCTTGCTGAAACTCCACACTGCTTTTGAAATTCATATCTCTAGGAGCCTTGCCTCATGCAGAAATGATCGATGGAGAGTTCTATTTCCCGTTAACCCTGAGCCTATCTAGTGACTTGATGTATTTTGTTTGAGAAAACGGATTTAAAAACGTTGATTGAAACCTCTTCTGCACTGATCTGTCTAAAACTGAACCGGCACTATTTACCTGAGGGAGCACACTACTCAAGAGGTTATTGAAAACTTCTCGGTAGCGTATTACCGGTTTTATCCTTTTTCAGGCTCATTAGGTTTCCATTAACCTTATGTTCTACTTGAATATCACACTGTACGTGATTGGCGTCATAAGTCCATTTGTAAACTACTTTGGTGGTATGGTATTAAAGTAGAACATAAAGTTGATGGGAATTCGGGGCCTGCGTCTACCTGATGAGCCTCATGAAGGACAAAAACCTGTAGTGGTCTGCTGAAGAGCCGTTAGCAATCTTATGTGTTTTGTCACGAAAATGTGCTATACCGTACCATCTGTATCATGAGGTTTTCTTTATGCAGCAGATTCGTTTGCAAAGATACAGTCGAGCCTCCAGTTAAATGTATTTCGCCAATGTTGAACCGTTACTAGTTTCTTTCCTCCTCTAGTAATAGTAACCTGACTTGCAAAAGGCACTAGTTGGTGCTCATCGCTTACATTCGACTAAGTAGTGGTAACACGATTTACTTGTGGACATCGGTTAACTACATCACGAAGCGAAAATGGACGGATGAACGAACTCATAAAATTGCTTTTGACACGCACATGTTCCTGTCTGGATGAATCCCGTTAAATCTCCGTCGATCGAATCCCTCTCGTCAGACTGTTTTGGTCACCTGCAGTCATTCGTCTACACAGTTGGTTTTAGTAATCATCGGAAAGTGTGGCAGGTTTAAGCTTTCCCACGGACGACCCGGACAAAACCGTTTACCTCCTGGAAGTCTTCGTTGTTCATCATCATCTTTCATCCCATGACACTACTTTTTGTTTCCGGTACTGTCTGTAAGAATACCTGGCCTCAGCCGAACGGTTTTTAACGAGGCGTTTCCACAAATCTTCGGTCTTCACAAGCATTTGGCGTACAACTGCATAGGATCATATGCTGACAAGACAGTCGCTTGAAATATTGTTAATTCATCAAGGCCGCATTGGCTATTGCTGTTGACGAGTGGAATACACACGATCGTGCACAAGAGACAAAGAGTTAATTCGGCTGAATATCACAGCGGAAGAGTAGGGATTGCTGCAGCGAATCACTTCTGGTTTTTGCCTGTTCTAGCACGTGCGTCGAAGCTTGTTGAGAATCAGATTAACACTTAATGTTAGTCATTGTTCCAAACTTTTGTACCATCCTCAGGGAGGACGTGATAATTACCGAGCAGTGAACTTGGTGTTTTTACAAGAAATTATGGAGCAGAAGTGGTCGGTTCCAGAAAAGCAATCCACCATGCATCTCGTCCTAATTTTAGTGGGGTTTGATCGCCTGATGTTCATTTCTGAAGTTCACACTCCCAACACCAACGACTTCACTAGCGCGCACGGCTTAAGTGTGTAGTTCTAGAAAATATGAATCTGAATCGTAGAAAGACCTTGGGCCTGTGGGCCCAACGACGGGGCAAGTTAAATAGAAGTCAGTGAGGAATTGGACCACTCCGTGGGAGTGGGGCAGTCTGTCGGGGGAATCGCAACCAACGGAAGAAAATAGCGAATGTTGAGGGCATGTTGTATCTTCCACTTGTTGGTACCCTGGATGTTTTGTCTCACTTAAAAAGACTAACGCGCAAGTATCGTCAAATTACTCATAAAAGCAATTAATGACATGCTAGATTGTTATTGTGTTATCTATTTCAGGCGGCGGGAGTACCAAATAAGTAGAACAGCTAATTAATGCACAGTATCATTTTTTCAGCTGTGCTACAAGGGTACCTACGCACACGCAGGTACTTTCCGGTTTCCAGCTGCACGCTACGATTCGGTCGTTATTGGCTGGTCAGTGATGTTTGACTCGCACTTAGACAAGCCAGCTTATAGGATATCTGCTGTTGGCTAGACGAATTTTTCTCTACAATAATCATACCAAGAGAGTAGCTGCGGAGAGGGAGCACAATTGACTGAGTCGACTGGAGCACACCCACGAAACCTCGTCAATTTAAGTCAAAATAGATGGGAAGTGGTACTTCTAACGTTTTCGGATCATTATCGAGTGCCTCGCTTCAACGTGCATTTGCTGATTGTAGGCCAAACGAACCTTCCCACGGGTCTTGCCGAATACATTAGAATTTTATTGAGTGAAGACTACGAATACTCAGCCCATGTTTGTCAATTCACTACTTAACCGGGCCAGCGGTCAGGGTGCGTTTTTCAAGTCTACAGAAGTTCATTGTCGTGTTGACGTACCAATAAACCCAGGATCCTCAGAGTTCGGTTGGTGTCAAATAACCATCGTTAATGAAGGGAATTCGAGCCGTCGTGGGCTAGATTATACGCAAGGTGGGCAACATATAGGTAACGCTTAGATAAAAAGGGAGCAGTATTCATTGTTTCGCCTGAAGGCGTCAGGAAGGCCTTAGCGTGGAACGAAATGCAGCAAAGGAAATTTCCTCATCATTGTGGTAGTGTGATTGGTAACGACTGAAAAAACTAACCCCTGGAGTCGCATGAAGCCCCGGTTTTTATGTTTGAGGAGTTCAAGGTGGGTGGCGAACCTAGCATGCCACTCTTTTTAACCATGCTTTAAGCGGTGCATTAAAGCAATCTTGAAAAGCTACTGTATGAGGTCAACCAAAATATACGGGTATATTACAGTGACTGAATAAGCAGTTCTACGTATCTTGATATCCCTAACCACGTAATCGAATCCGCGAGTCTACCCTCCAACCTGTGGGACTTCATGTTTAACCAATTCGTTGAATGCCACATTCTTACGGAAGGCAAATGTGAAATAGTTTGGCGTAACAATGTGTTTGAAACTGTTAGCTATTGATATGGTCAGGTAACCATACCTGTTTCACTAAAATGGCTAAGAGCGTTTTGGAGACCGCCTCCAGGCTCTTAGCAGCGGACTTGTCGAAATTTCGATCGCTGGTTGGACTATTACCAATCGTGTGAGCCTTCGGATTCAACTGTGAAATCCACTGGGTGTCATCACCATCGGATGGGCGTCGTAATTTTGTCCATTCCTGGTTAAGATTCGACTAGACTGGTATTAAGTAGCTTGAGAATACGCGAAACGGTGTACGTGAATCGAGTGAAGGCGATAGGAAAGTGAAAATAACGTGAAATATGTACTGGATGTCAGCGTACCTAGCGGTAGAGTAGCACTGTCCTTTAGGCTGAGTTCGACATGAGTCCGTAAAGGTTCCTCCGGACTCGTGCTAAATTTATGCATAATAGGGCAGCTAATGCAGATGAGGTTTCCTGCTCGCCATTTCGCACCACAATCATGGATTGCAAGTTTTCCAAAAAAATTAAGGTTTCTACGTCTGCTGTGTTTTGGTCCAAAAATACAGTTCTTCGTCATTTCATCGGAATACTGATAATTCGGTAATTTCATTAATTATGGACCGTCTGTTGACCTCGGCGATATCTCGGTGGTCATGCAATACACTCAGTTGAAGAATATCTTAAACGAGAAATTCGGTCGAGGCTCCTGTCAATGTTGTCTTAGCTTAAAAATAAGTGCTCATTTGCAATGCGTCCAATGTGGCACAAAATAAGGTTGGCGAGAAGTTGGGGACTGTATCTACCTGATGAGCCTCAAATGGGTGGAACTGGTAGTAAGTTGTCCAGAAGCCTTTAACCCTAACAGGTGGTGTCCCATAAAGCTGTCGGCTCATCCGGACAGTATTTTGACTACCGGTGGGTAGCTAGCGTGTTTGATGTTGTCATCAATTCTATTTGGGGATATGTGCTTGAAATTTTACCCGATGTTTATGGTAGGGATGTTTCCTTCAAGAGACGGCTTGAAACTGCTAGTTTAAAAGCTTACATTACTGATCTGTCTATTTTTCCAGAAAACTCCCAGTGAGAACGAAAACGCCCGTGTGCCTTGTCTGTGGTTTTGTGACCTGATAACTGATAAAATTCTGAATCCATTAGTAGGTTATTATCAGGTTCCCTCCCGAGTGGATTGGTGATCACTTCCGTGCAACATTCTGACCCCACTAGCGGTGAGGCAGTTACATTAGTAAGCCAGCAGGTGGTTCAAATTAGCCTCACCTGATTGAATCGTTTAGGCGTGTGAGGCATATAGCATATCCATCCCGATTAAAAGCGGTATCAAAACAACTTCGCAGAGTAATGAACGAATTCCAGGTTTAGCGTATCAATAAGGGGTAGGCAAGTGCGCTAAAGGAGTGCATGGAAGATTTAAAACTTTACGGACAACAGGCGCTCCAGAACTGTGTTGAACAAAAGCACACGCAAGTTCGTCGCTCGGGAAACAAGGGGGCCGGGCTCGCTCCGTTATCCACGACAGTACATTCTCAATGAGGTGGACGCATGCTCAGCCAGGGCAGTCGCGAAGACGGTTGAAGATCAACCTAGCTTCAAATTGCAGATGTACTGTAGTCGGCAAATGGGCAAAAGATGGTCGCAACATAACTGCAAATGATAATTTTGTGAGAAAAATCACGCCACTTATATTCACTGCGTCATTCGCCTCATTCGGTGCTCATTGCAAACGGTAAGTCGAGTAGTTCTGGCGAAAATTCAATCTCAGTGAATAAGCCTTGCGGTGAAATGGCTTACTTTAAAACCTTAGTTGATGTTCGGGTCATTTGGGACTGTTTATGTGGTTGTTGCATACTCTCAATATTACGGTACAGAAATTGTGTCTGGAGTTTGAAATGTTGAGTCCTCTTGATCCATTTCATCAGTGCAGTCAGAAGACATGTTGTGAGGTCTTAACACCTCAAATTATCTGCATCAGTCACAGACGTAAAACATCGAAAATTGGTAGGTAGCAAACGTAGTAACGACGGGTTAATTACATCCAACAAGATATTGCTGTGTGGCCACCATAGCTGGGAAAATGGAGATAGTGATATGTCTACAATTTAAAGGCAATCATACCTCAGACAATGTCAAGTAGAAGTTTCAGTCTGCTTTGAACCGCACCGCTAAAGCAGCTCTGTTGCACTGCCGAGAATAAGAGGTTCAATACAACGGAACCACTGGTCGCGTGACATCCGCACGTCCTCGAGGTCCCCCAACCACTGACATGGTGAGTCTGTGCTACCGTCTCCTCCAAGACAACATGCAGGTAGGACCTTTTGTTATATTGCTCATATCTCGTCTCGAGGTCATGCATTGCCCGCAACGATAGCTTCCAACAGGAACCTACTTCAGCATAAAGAGCATGGTGGGGCAATTGATCATGTGGCACATAGGTAAGCCAGCATAGAACTGACCCATTAAGTGAACTCGCCGCACTTCAATACTGCTAATCCGATGTTTCTAGGGTACATTTAAAGTGCGGCGTCAAATGAAGCAGTCTTCTTTATCTTCAGCGCATAGTGACTGGGCTGTAAACTACACTGGACACAATGCTGCCTAATAGGACTTGACTTTCCCTAACGGGCGAATGTCATCGTGACACCAGAGCGAAGTTAAAGCGGATCTCAGTGATTCTACCATTGGATTTGTCTGTGGTGTTGTCATGCCACATAATGAAAGTACCCAGATAACTAACCCTGTCCACTATCGCTAGTGGTTTTGATACCCTGTCCAGCCTTGGTAGTGTACTCACCGGGTCAATGGCCCCTTGTACTTTGAGGGCGCTGCGCGCATATCAAACCGCACGGCTAAATTACTTAAATTATTTTGTGTTTTGAATGGAAGCGGAACCAGGTAGCGCAGTGTCGTCCGCATGTTCCAGATCTTAAGGGTCTTCTCTAGGAATAGGCTCCACGTCGAGGGTATAGCTCAGCACCTGTTCGTTTGACAATTCGTTCGATTATGGCGCTGGAATTGAAGACGGCAACGGATAGTCTTGAGGAACGCTGCTTTGGTAATGACCTTGGAAAAATACTCTCCCAACACATAAAGGAAACTACTCACAAGGTTGCTGGAAACTCTTCGACAGCCCAAGACCGGTTTTGCCCTTCTTGGGGTTCATCAGGTAGGCGCAGTCCCCGAGTTTCCGTCAACCTTATGTTCTACCTGAACCCAAGTTGGACTGATTTCGACAAAGACACTCATTTGCAAATCAATTTGGTTTTCACGGGAGACTCAAGTGAACCTCTCGTTTATGATGATCTTCAGCTGAATGTGCTGCGCAAATACCGCCTCATATTTCAGTTGGCACGATGTTCGAGATATCGCAGTATATTTTCATAAAGGAAAATACTCACAAGGTTGCTGAAAACTCTTCGACAGCCCACGACCGGTTTCGCCCTTCTTGGGGCTCATCAGGTAGGCGCAGTCCCCGAGTTTCCGTCAACCTTATGTTCTACTTGAA
>SJOL01006682.1:58581-113356 GCA_004794785.1 Opisthorchis felineus
AGATCTACCGACAGTTCTAGTTTAGCCGTCGGCATGGGATGTGACAAAAAACAGGGGAAGTTTGTTTTTCTGTGATTTAACTGCAAAGTTTATAAAATGCGACTGAGAACTTGCCGAACATCAACCACCTAAATAAAGTGTGCAAATCCAATTCAACGAAACCGGAAACGCCTTCTCCAAGACATGGTTGAACGGCCAGCGTCAAAATATATCGGCCTGAATGGGGCACATTATGGAAAAGACTGGCTTCACAATGGAAGATTCCACACACTGTTTCCTGATGTAGGATATACCGTCTAAACATAAGTTTAGCAGTGAGAAGCATTCTGTGTAGCGTTCAGTCTGTCCTGAGAAACGCTCCTTTACACCAGACGCGTTGTTCCCCCAGCAAATATTTCCCAACATAGTCGATTCTAAAATACGCTGTGATGAAACATGCAATTCTTTGAGGATGTTTTTGCGAGTTGTTTTGCCAAAAATGCTAGTAACGAATGCCACTTATCTCACAGCATGACATTCTGAATCGACTGAACGGAGGAATTCCACATTAAACGACTAAGCTACATGTCAGTACATTCAAGGCGGTAAAATTGTTGGAATATACGAGCTATTTGCAATACTTTTTACCGACAACTTCTTTCATCCCGCCATGCAATTATTTGCCAAAGAGCTGGTATTTTTGAACGGACATATCTCTTTAGGCCATACAATGCTCATCAATGTCATGGGCAAATCATTTTCTCGACCCATACAAAAAGCCATCTATTTCATGACTGAGGCAAATGAAAGTTCTATTTTACTCAGGTTTTTTCGTCAAAAATTTCACCTGGGGTTGAAACCAGAGCCAAAAATCTCTACAAATATAAGCCGACTGACCCAAAGCGGTCCGAATCATATGCTTTTTCAAAACGGATAAACTTATTATTTTTCCCTCCATATAAAACACTTTTGTCTTTTTCAAAAAAATACGACAAAGACGCTCCACTTTTTGTTTTATGCCTAGCACAACTGACACTAAAAGGCGGAATCTGCCGGCAAAGATGAGAAACTGGTCGAAGCCTTTCACTTGAAAAAAATCAGCCTGGCCGAACAAATGGAATTCTCAGCACTGAGCCACCTTGTGCCACAGTATGGACGCGCCTAGTATACTGTTAGGGTACGCTTTGATTGCGAAGTGCAACAACCGGCAACTTTTATGGGAACAGTCTGATTGGCGTGTGCACTATAGAACGGAGAGTGCTTGAGTAAATAGATTTTCGACTGCTTTGTGTAGGTGGTTGCATAACATCTCGTGTTGTGCACAGTGCTTACATGAAGTTTCACAGCTGCAAATAAAACATACGGTTAAAATATTTGCATAAAACCAGATTGGGTTATAAAGTTTACGATAAAAATACGATATTCATATCAGTCAACTGGGATTAATCAAGAACAATGGTTAGTCGACTAAGGCGGGCACAGCTTTTATGTGACATCCTTGATGGCACAAATTTGGGTGGTGTTGTCAAATGACGATCACCTTTGTTGTAGCAAAATCGATTTTCTTAAGGAACTGACGGCACCTGATGGCACCTTGTGGTTGATTGTGAATCTTGGTTCAAACCACCCTGCCAAACAGATCAGCAGCCTGGAAACTTCCATCTTCCTTGCGCACCCTTGATGGGTCTCGATGTGGTCAGAGCACCAAGTGTTTAGGAATCCTCACACATTTACTAAAGTCCTCTGGCCGAACTCCGCCCCCATGGTGTGGTAACCACCGGGTCCACCGCTAGGGTAGATAACCATTCAGAAAAAACCACCTGACTGCTCATCAGTAGTCAATCACCTCAACGGTTGGTCTGGCAAAAATTCATACTAAGATAAAGCGTAATACTAGTATGCCCGTGAATTGGTTATGACCTGCTTCCAGTGCTTTCACTACTTTTTATTTAATGGTGTCAAGCCTCCAGAATAATCTGCTGATCAACAATGCCTGGTTCACTGAACAACTGCAGAACACAAGTTGTTCACAAGGGAAGAGATTTGCTGCTACGTGCAAAGACAAGTGCCAGTGCATACCAGAGGGAATAAAGTTTGCTGAAAAGTGCACGAAATCGTGTTGAGACCCACCAGCTAGTCTCAGCATGACGGTCCATCAGTGTGCATCGGCATTAGTTTTTTTTTACATCAAACTGTATTCCTCCGCCTATTCAGAATTCGGCGGAATAATGAGCCTCCTTCATGTGAAGTATCATAGCGTTGTTTTCGGAGGGAAGTCACTTGCTGCACTACTTAGGTCGGAATAGATATTCGCGTGACGAAACGAGAATTCAGATGACTACTACTTCTTTCATCTCGTAATGTGGCGACAGCTTCAGGTGGGTTGTTTTCAAACTATCCATCTCGGTTGGCTAGCTGAAGTGCACCATGATTTGACTTCCTCAAGTCTATCCACAGGACACCCAACCAGCGTCTAAAACCGAGATAAATGTGTTGGGGATTAATTGAAGACTGTAGCGGTAGCGGAATTTCGGAGGTCCTCTAGTTCAGAGCCGCCTTCTTAACTGACCATAGATGATGTTTCCTGGGATAGTTTGCCGCCTGTTCGTTTTACGTTGCCTACCCACGCGTAGCTATTCGTGCACCAGAGTCGACGTTAAATATGGGAGAATATCTGTATTCGGGATTTGATCAAATTATCAAATCCGGATGATCTCGCGTATACACTTTAGGTAAACTGTCAGGCATTTTAATGTGCAACTGATAAGATGATCGTATTTGGTTGCCAAATGGTATTAAAAAGCAGGAAACTGCCCGGCCACCACAAAATTGTTCCCAAATTGCAGAATGTGGCTGACACGGATGTGCCTTTCATAGGCTGCGGATTGCAGCTGTTGATTTTGCACACCAAAGATTTTTTACAGAATTGGTTTTCAAGTTTTGCAGGCAGAGTGTAACAAAAGCCTACAAAAAACGCCACTCCGCGATCAGTAATTTGAATGAAGAATGAGTAAGGAAAGCTGGTAAGGAACAAGTAATCTAGAAACATCTATAGTTTAAACAAAGCAAAATACTGTTGAAGAAAACGCTTCCATTATTTGCCATAATTCCACCTCCGAATTAGCAGACAACCCGAAAAAGCAGCATGCTGATCGCTGACCAGTACAGATATTGGTTTGACCACAACAAAAGGCGATTGTGCAGCTTGTTTTCGACGTTCTAATTGCAGCCGAGGCGTCAAAAGGACAAGATCAATCTCGCGGTGTCTGCTTTTTATCCATACTGCTCTCCAGGATATCAACTTTTAGCTAAGTGAACAGAACTGGTGCAAGGGTTTTACTGGCAGTACAGACAAGACGGAATTTTAGATAGTCCCTATCGGATTCCCTTCCCCTTAGATAGTGATGTGGTAATTGCGTCCCTAAATTCTTCCGGGAAGTGTTTATGAACCTCTATTGCAAAGGTCAGTTCCATTATTGTTCTTCTGCTTTTGAAGAGGCCGGTGCGCAACCCTTATCCGATAACCACTCCTTCCTAGAATTCAGCCCTCGAAGTTCACATTTCGAAGTTTAGCTTTCATGGGTTGATTAGGATAGGTAATCTTCAGACAGGTTTGATGCGAATGAACAAAAAGTTTGAGGTCTACGTTGTAAGTTCAGAATGCATAGAGATATATGCTCCAAAAGCCCAGTGTATCCACAAAAGTGCTGAGCTTTCGGTAAGTATGTGTGTAAAGGATTTACTGGAGGTACTGCGCTTTATTTGATTTATCTAAGCAGGTGTAAAAAGCTTTAAGACAGGGTCTTCCTCGATGCTAAAAACAAGCGAATTATCGCCTGGAAACGCCCAAACATACGAACGCTCTTTACGCATGGGCACACATGTCTTAGTAACTTAGCTTTGGTTGGTCAACGCTGGCCCATCTAAACATAAACAACTAGACCTAAAATAGGTATATTGCAGTTTTTCATTCCCCATGCTAATATCCCAAGGATGAGAATATTAGTAGCTACGCTGATGGTGGAATACATCCACTAACATTGATGGTGCATTTTATTACTTTAGAAATAAAGGATGTCACGGATGAGGTCGGTACCTCAATGATAAACACGTAACTGGTGATGATGGTGGTTGTGTTGCCGTGATTTTTAAACACGTAGTTATGTCGCACCAGACTTGTGGCAGTTTTCTTCCCGAAATTCCCTAGATAGAACTCGACATTAAGGCCTTGTATGCAATTGCAAATTGAATTCCGTGCAGACCATCTGTGGCCTTGCGTTAACGCACAAGAGCCCAGTAGTTCAACCATCTTTAACCGGGAAATCCGATTCGGATTTCTTCCACTGTGAGCTAAGGCCACAAGTCTTTATTATTATACAAGCCCTTAGGGTGAACGCTAGTGACTTTAACTCTGTATTTTTTTCACTTCAAAAACCTCATAATGAGCTATTCTCATAAAAAAACATTGTTAATTTTCAGCAGTAAAGGCTTGGGTCATCAGTTGGAACACTACGCTGGCTTTTGAACGATTCTGGCATGTTTGTACACTGGTGGGGAGATTTCCAGTACTCATAGAAGTGCCACGTAGTCCAGTCTGCTAGAATTCTGTCCAAAAACGGGCCATCTGACGGACTCATCTCAAGCAGTATTTGACAGTTCTTGGGGCATAAAGCTAAAATGAGCCGCCAAAGTCAAATTACATCCTCTAAATTCAAAACGGAAACGTGTTAAGCCCAAGCTGTATGCCTAGAAGCACAATACCTCACAGTCTAGAGGTGCTAGAATCGCCTAATTTGCCCCATGTGACAGAAAATAGCCCATGACACATTGTTTACTGTCATTTGATGCATCGGTTGGTAGCATCTTTGGGCGAATTTAGCCGGCTGAAAGTGTCTCGCTTTCAGCAAATTTCCGAAAAAAGTAGAGAACTGATCCGCTTAATTTAACTAACCTGGAATGTCGCAATTCAAATATAAGGCAAACTTAGTTCAGTGTGAGGAAGGGCCAAATTTTTAGCATGAATTAAATCACGTGCGGCTTTTCAATTCGGATCAGAGTTTCATTACAGCGTTACAATCCGAAAATAAAAGATGCAATGCGACTGTATTGAATGGACAAAATCGTACTTAGATTTGCAGAAAAGATTTATATGGGTAACATTAAAGACTCTAGAGCTTACACTTTTCTACATTTTCATGGCCTACGAATTCTTGCATTTGTCTAGTATTCACTACTTGTGGCTGTCTGTGGGTTTACCGATTTCAGCCTTTACAATTTTTCGGACGAAAAAGCCGTTTGTGCTGTGGTCGTCATTTTTTGGCCTTTCTTGAATTCTTGAGAAATTCTTGAGAATTCTCGAGAAATGACAATATTGGTAGTGTAGCTTGCGTGGCCTTGGCAAAAGAACCCCAAAAGACACACCAGAAAGGCCCTAAAGTTGGATCTGGAGCTCTCAGCAGGGTCATAACTACAGTTAAAACAATTCGTTGTATCGCTGAAGTTCTTCATCGTCAATTTCCTCTAGTGCGACATACAGGTAACGATTTTTAGACGGAAAATTGTGATATTTGGATGAATGGTAATTGTTCGTGGGTACAACTACCTCTCCGTAAACTAATGTTTAAGTCGATGTAGTTGTAAACCAGGATCTAGGTCATAGTCAGTATCCTGCACTGTGTCCTTGGTTGAATTCGTTTGGGAAGGATCTGGTCTTCATGGGGTTCGCGCCGACACTGTCTAGCATAATTATAACGTGGATAATTAGCCTACTTCCGAAACAGGGTTGGAAGACCTCTCATCAACATGGGCATACATCAGTTTCAGCACAAGCTGCGCGACCAAAACTTTGTGAGTCCTTCGATTAAAACAGTCATTTGCCTACCACTTTGGTTTTGACGAGAGACTCACCAGGTACCCAGTTGAATATCGAGGTTACGATGTTTATTATGAGTCCCAAGAAGGGAAAAACCGGTAGTGAAGTTTCAAAGAGTAGAGTATCGCGTCTATAGAATGTATTGCGAGATCTCAAATATCGTACCAACTGCAATACGATGCTTAGCGCAGCCTCTTCAGCTGGAGAACATCACAAAGAAGAGAGTCAGCTGGGTTCCAGGTGCGTCTCCCGATATAACCAAATTGGCAAGCAGATGAGTACATAAGTCAGATTTCTTTCAATAGGCACACAGGTAGAACATAAGGTCGGCGGAAAACCGAGTATTGTGCCTATCTGATGAGCACAAACAAGGGCTGTGGAATAGTTTACATCAACCTTAGGCGTCAGCGTTTCACTCATTGCATAGTTAGTTAAATCTGCCGGGGAAAACGCCATTTTTCAGCGATTTATCACCGAATGTAAAGTTTCTACTACCTTGCGTCCCTCTAAGGCCTTAAATTTACTGATAAGTCGACGGATCCTACTCTTGTTTCCGTTCGTTCTTTTAAGTGCACTCCAAAGGCCATCGATAATCTTCGGGAAACTGACCTGCCACATAATTCTGGTAATAAGAAAACTTGCCCAATGAAAACTTGTTGCAAATGCGATTGGCCATTAATCAGCATAGGAGGCAATATACAAGCATTTATCTCGACCAACAATGGCCCGAAATGTGCTCATCTTGCATAACAAAATACAAGAAATATTGTTTCAACTGAGCGAACGTTTTGGTGCTTTTTCTCTCCAAGTCCCATCGGAGTCATAAAACGTCCCATAACTAGCTAACTTCGGAAGTTGAGAATCTTCATCTTGGGGCACCACCCTTTGGCACTTGCCTAGATGTTAATAGACCGTCAGTGACAACCGACGGCCCTAGCAACACTGGCCCTTCTAGGTACCCCATCCATTCTTATGGACGTGGGTTGATTGAGCTTGTACTGTTAGAAACCCTAAGGTCTCCACCACGAATTCATGTTTTAGACCTTTATTGATCGTGGCTAGCACGCACACATTTACTCATACGACACAGATAACAACCTGGGAACACCAGCATGTGGACACATCTTCTAGACTTTTCAGTATTTCCCAGCTTCAGATGTCCAACGCGTTGGACCGTTGGGCATTCGCCTTGCGAACTTTCACCATAGTCTTCAAGTTGCCGTTGAAAATACTTGAAGTTGCAGGGATTTTTGCAAGCAACCCGCAGAAGACAACGCGATACCCCCTGTGGAAGTTCTTTTAGTGGAAAAAGTTTTGCATTAGCAAACAAAAGGCGAATGCATCCAGCAAGGATGAATATACTGCAAAGACACTTTTGGGAAGCACAACGAGAGCACTTTGATCGTAGTGGTGGGTTGTTGACCTTAAAATTTTGCATTAGAATACACGCCCACCGTCGTAAACTACTCCCCCTTTGATATACTTTACCTAGTTTGTACTATTTTCGGATGCTGCCAAGGTTACATTTGACCGAAAAGCTCTCCGTAGCTGATTTAAGACAGCACGTGGTGGCCCGTTTTGGCTTTATCAACCACCATTCTTCCGATTCCATCTATCTCCCTAGACAACTATCTGGTTGGATTGGCAACCAAGGTGTCTTCCCAGCCGTTGTGTGTCTTCTCAGTCCTGAATATTGGTATGCCAATATTTCATCGGTATGCTCAAGCACAGACAGTGCCGACTGGCTTGTCCCAACTAGGCCTTGCGGAATGAGCGGTCGGTAAACGTACTGCTGGTGTGAGGACCAGACATCTATCACACACGGGCCTGGATTAATCCTGAAGCTGATCAATAATCTCCATGAGCCAATGCACTAGAAGGTTTTCTCGAGGCATCAGTACTAAGGTTTGCTGTGGCTGTTGACTATGGTTGCTTTAACTGAATGTGCATGGTGTCTCTAATTGACGTTTACACCTCGGGGACGCAATGTAAGAGCTGAATTGATTCAGTTGAGTTCATTTTCAAACCCATAGATATTTCGCGTGTTATAGCAAAGTTTGTTGCTATTTAGCGTTTTGCGCAGTGGCTGTAGACAACACAGTAAGTCGTACATTCATTGTATAGTCACGTGCAGACCAGCCCTCAAGTGACAAAAAATTCAGTCACATTTGAAAATCTTTACACAAAGCCAAGTCCGTAACGGGAGTAATGCCCAAAATCATGGACATGAACAACCAGTAGAACCACCAAGGTGGTAGAAAATTTGAAACAAATGCGAGAAACAATTGTCATTCTTTGTCACCGTAATCCTTTACACGGTGCTAAAAACGTGATATGCATATTGTCTGATGGATTTCTTATATAAAAGACTGACGTTTCTGCTGATTCCTGATGCAGTAGAGCTGTTTGTTTGTGGGGATGACGGTAATCAGAGTTCCACGAACTATCCGTCCCAAAAGCCAACTTATGATGTCCCATGATGATGAACCATATATTCACAGATGGAATATGCGGCCATCCTTAACTATTCTGGAGATTTATTTGCTACGTTTCAAGCTTATGTGCGTAAGAGAACGATAAAAATGAAATTTTTATTTCTATTCTCGTTGGGCAAAGCAGCGTGCAGGCGTCATTTAACCAAGTCATTTCAGCTTAGTACACTGTGTAAATTTATGCACTTACGGGTTTTTGACCGGTTGTTTTATGTCACAAACCGGTGCAACATGGAAAGTATAATATGTCATATTTTGGCATATTCCTATATTAAACTGTAATATTGCTGTTTTTTAGACAATTATACCCACCAGTATTCATTCTAGTGGAAAAACACCGGAAAACAATAACAGTCTTTAGATTTTTATTTTCTGTACGTGCAACATTAGAAGACTTGCGCGAACACGTTTTGGACAAAGAAATGTGCGTATGACGACCTACCTGTTGTTGGATTCGGTTGGTCGAGTGAATATGCCGACAGATAACAAAACGAGTAGCTTGTGCACAGCTGCCATATGCGAAGTTGTTCCACTCTTATCTGAGCATGTGCAACAGGTTGTTTTCCTTCTTGCCCAAGTTCTCACGCGAACGTATTGATAACCGAACGGTCTCGGTTAGAATTCACGTTCACATCACTCTCATTTAAACAGTCCTCCTCCTGACCTGGCGCAATTATTCTGGTGAATCCACACCAAAGGAATGAAGTACAGGACTGAAGTTTCGAGCTTATTAGAGCGCATGTTTTCTGAATAAGCTGGATGGGATGTCGGGTAGGTGGAAAGGACAATTTTCTGCTTCCTCTAAGTTTCCCTCAAATAAATCGACTTTGAAACGGCTTTATTGATCCAACTCTAAGTGGTTATGTGGCGACTTAATTTAAGTATATTAAACTTGTTAGACATCCAATAGATCCAGTTTTGCGCATGATAGTTTTTAATATTACTCTCGATAAGGTGTCTTATCAAAGCCTTGACGCAACATCTATCCAGTTTTTCTGTTGGGTGGCACGATGCCGTTAAACTGTGTGATCATAACTGGATGTGAAATTTTTTTAAACGGAGATGTATACCTGGAATCAGGTGAAGGAGTGAGGTATGACACACGATTTCGGATAAATGTGATTCAAACGGACAAAGTAAACCTAAATTGGCGGGCTTATGGGTGAATCACCCAGACTCTTCTCGGCTTTCTGGGCTGATGCACTATACGTTCTGATTGGCATGTGGGGTTTCATATTCCGTAACTTCACTTGTCAGTTCGTTTCATTCAAAGTGTTCCTCCCTCTGTATAGATAGCAATGCTTAAGTTATCTAAGCGAAGATATTCCGCAACCGTTGTCGTTTTCATTTCTCCTGCTATCCTCCTAGAATGGACGTATAGTTATTACTTTCTTGTTGTTTGAGCACAACAAACAAACTTGCATAAGAAAACGGGAAGCTCGCCACAGCGCCACCAGAATATTTGCAGCCAGTGCGTTTGTTGTATCTCGGAAGATCTTTAGTGCATATCAAAAAAGGAGTCAAATGGCACTTTAAAAAAGGCCAGGGAAATTTGTTAGAACTGATGATATGGAATTATTTTGTCGTGAATCCTGTTTGGGTTAAAGTATGGCTTTAGTTTAGGTTTATTTTGACCAGGGAAGCTCTTGCAGAAGACTTTCGTGGCTAGTGAACATGCCATTGTTCGAACTGTGTTTTGGGTTCCATCTATTTCAGAAGACATGATGTGTGCACAACGCAGATACCAGGGCCCACGGTTGGAGCATTATAGTGTCAAGTCAACTAAAGTGACTTGTCTCCTCTTGGATTGATTTACTTTTATGATCGATAGGCATTAAGCAAGGAACCTCCCTTGAATCTGAGTTTATCCGACTTAGTCCTCAGTCTTCGGAGGTCCCCTAGAAGAGAGACACAGTTTGGTCAACTTAAAAGCTTACAGTTGATTTGTACATCTTTAGTGGCTTTGCTAGTCGGAATTTCGGACCCTGCTTTGTTTAGCTCTGGCAAGAAGTTTGCTGTCTCGACAAGTTTTTCATTAATAACGTGATGTGGTAGACAAACTTTGTGTCTTTTTGCACCCACAACCGTATTGGAATACATTCACTGACTGTGCATTGACTGTGACTGGATAATTTTATGGACCTCTTGAATTTGCAGCTGTTCTTGATGTTCAACACTGTTTCGACGTCGAGTTTCTTTAGTCTTGTAGTCTCATTTCGTATCTGATATGATTTGCGTTCACCTGTACCAAAATCTTTGGATTTACAAGCCATTCGGGTTCCACTTTAGAGATTTTGATTTTCAATAGGTTGATTCGCTCGCTCTCAGTACACTTAATGGCGGAGTTTTCAGTGCTATGTGATCCAACGAATGATGTTAACCGTCTGGCAAACCAATTTATTTCCATGAATTTTTCAGCTAATTGCATATAGCGCCAAGGAATAACGTGTGTGAAAAAGTAAGACAACGCGTCGTTCGGTGGTCGGTCTGAAAAGCTGCACACTAATCAGATTTTATGTAAGCTTGTCAGACCAAGTCAGTTGCGTGTGAGAAGTTGTCTAGTGCAAACCAAGGACTTTGACAAATGGTTTCCGCGCTCAGAGGCTAGGTTTGTACAGCTGGATGCCAACGGTCTCAGCTTTCGGTGACAAGCAACGTTTAACCAGTCCAGATCTGTGACAGCAGACGTTTGACTGATTTCCACCCAATGTTCGGATTAGACTCGGTGAACTACAATAGCGGTATTCAGCAGTTTCACTAATCGACTAGTGAGAGACCTTGGGCATTGTTTGCGAAAAGTTCAGACGGAAGCCTAGCCGTCCTCCTAACATAACTTGGTATACACAATCTATCCTTCTGTCGCTGAACAGAAGGTGGCCTCTAGCTAAAGCTGATGCGGCGTATTATGCATCTGCCATGGATTTGGTTAATCATTTCGACAGTATTATTTCCTTTGAAAAGCATTAACAAGTAGTGTTTTCCCCACGGTATATAGCCTTATTGAAGAAGAGACGAAAGAAAATCCGTCTGATCTATGGTCAGTGAAACAGCAACCTCGCTGATGTGTTGCAGCGCTAAGATTGATCCAAGTGAGTAGCTTTTCAACATAACGTTGTAAGCGTTTAAGTTGTTCTAAGAAACGCCTATACGACAACCTACAGTATTTTTGGAGGGTCCATATTCTGAATAGTGGGGTGGGTACGGATAATGCATGCACACGAATATTTGAATAAAAGCTTTTGATAACTGGACCATGCTTCGAAGAAATACCGTCAACCGTCGCCATGTGATTATAACCTACACTGATTAGATATTATACCCGACCTACCTTTACCTATTAATTGCGAATTGAGTCATAATGCTTCGATGTCAATGAAAAAATAAGATATGTATGTACTCGACGACTAGGATTAGCTTCCTACATCGGTTTCCGGCCCAAGTTCTTACAGAGAACGTGTCTGACCGCAATCCAAGATAGGCGGATTTGGTTTAACGGATGTGACAACCAAGCACTTTCGGGCACCGGTAACCTATCAAGGTGAGACAGCATAATGAAATGGTATAGAATCCCATTAGAATATACCCTCATTCAGCTACTCCTTCCTTGTAATGACCACTTTTGTCTATTGTACATGTTTTGACAAAACCTGCTCCACATTCTTTGAAGTAAGAGTTAAAGTAAATTTATTTCTATCTCCACCGATAGTCGGCTCACATTACACTGGAGAATATTTTGGGGTTACAGCTCAGCAGCTACAGCGTCCCCATACAAAAAAGTCGTTTTTTGGTTCGGCAGCAAATGATTTAGAATGTTTTACACTACTTAAAGGAAAATACCCATTCCGGGTAATGTCTATACCAAAGCAAATTACTATTCGAAATGAGCATCCATAAATTCTTTAATTTAATTGAATAATATTTTTTTCCTTCTGTTACTTAGCAAACAGGAAAACCTTGACGCAAATCCAGTGATCATCGTTTTTTCTCTGATAGATTTATAAATTGCCTTCCAGGGTCTTTTTTAGAGGGTTTTGTTTTAAGAAATATCAGCTACACACATTGCACATCAATACCTGGATAATAAAGACCAAGATTTCTTATCCCTGATTAATGCAACGAAGGAAACCCTCCGTTGTATGATTGGTGGATTATTTTGAATAAGCAAGACGTTATGTGGTTCCATATCCATTGCCCCATTTGCATGGTTTAGTGATCATTCGACAATAATCGGCTATTCCGCATCAGTTATCGCACGAGAGTCCCCTCTCGTACAGACTTCTCTCAGCGGGATCGAGTGATTCTCCAACCATATGGAATGTTGCTACTGCTTGCTTACTTTTCCTTGTCATTTTACGTCAGCACGTTTCAAATGAATTCGTCTGGCTCGTCAGATTTGCAAATATAAAATATAGCGGCGTCCCCATGTCACCAGGTTCTCCCAAGGACGTTGTTTTAGTAAGATAACTATATCACTTGACGTTCGATTCTCAAAGAAAACCTTAATAACTGCAAAGTGGGAGAAGATTACCTGGGGCTAGACGTTTTCGCCCCTAGTATGAAAGGTTGTTTCAAATGGTTCTTTACTACAAATTGACCCCAAACCTCAGGTTACTTACCACGACAGCTTACATAGTTGATGAAAGAAATCCAAAGATTATTTGGCTGTTGTTATTTTAATGAGCATAGTCAAGCCTGGTGATTTTCCCTCCCGCAAGCAAGACAGACTAGTTGCATCAATACTGAAACTAGAGTGGCATGAGGAATGTTACCATTCATAGTATTCGTGCGATTATGGCTGACAAGAAAAGAAAAATTGAGGGAAATGCAGGCGTTATTTCAGCCCATTCCATAGATTGATCTGTATCGAGGACGCGTCATCTGTCCCAAGGCTTGCCACAGATTCCGGAGGTTAGCGGCTCCACTAAACTTTCACACTCAATACAGCCGAAGAAGCCCAGTGATGGTGAACTACTCTGCGGAGTAACGGCTTTTGTTGGGTTATTTGCGCCACTTGGGAACTGTTCGGCAAATATGAATACATATCATGTTATTTAATAAATTGGACGTGTCTTAAAAAGTTTGAGAAGACTGTTTCACCGAGAAAAACTGGAGTGGTGAAGACTGTGCTGCGAAGGTTGGTGCTTAAGTGAGTATTTATCTCCAAAGCAGGTGGGAGCTCTAAAATCTAACCAAATTGGCTGTTGATCAAACAACAGTTGGTTTACTGACCGAACATCTCAATCAATTTGCGAACATGTCGTTACCAGTGGAAGAGACAATGTCAGTGCCCGGGTGGTTGAGTACAACATTCTCGCCTACCTGCGTTTACATTTCTTTAAAGATTACTTGTTACCATTGATTTTACTGGTTAATTAAGGGACATACGAAATTTGTATTGCATAGTGATCCTTCTGTCTCTAATTTCGTTAACATTCTGTAGCCTTTCATTATTGTGTGATTTTTCCAGTGTTTTTCTTGGTCTGCTGTCAACTCTTACTGTGCTGCGTTTTTATGTTCTTGAGTTTCTTCGAATCGTTGCACTTTCCGTCTCTCTTTAAACTAATGGCTGTTTCGGATTTCGATTTGGTCCGCTGATTTATCGACGTTGAGGCTTATTCTCGCCAAATTGATTCACACGTTATATTCGGGCCCCTCCGGTCCTTTTTCTGCTTCTTCTCTGGCTACTTGTGCAGTTTCGAGCTGTGCTTTTCTGGGAGTCTTTTATCCTTTGCACTTGATAGAATGAGTCACTTTCAAATGGCTTGTTCGTGACTGACTCCAGGCTTGTAGACCACTGTTGTATCATGCTGTTGTATGAGTTTTGCTATCATCTCAGAAACAAACTTGATGTATGGGGGCATTACTCATTTGTCTTGCCTTCGTGTTGGTAGGTTTGTTCTTTTGGTTTTCTGAGTTAACGTGGAATAAGATGTATCTTAAACTCCTTAGTATTTCACTATGTTTCAATCCGCTGAAAAGTATCTGAATGCGGGTTTGTTTATGGGATTTAGACTTATTGTAATTGCACCTTAGAATCTAGACTTCATGATTTTTCTTCCTCTAGATATGCGTTTGCAGCTGTTTGTCTGGCAATTTAGCGATAAGAAAAGCTAAAAGTTTCAGGTTTCTTGCGTTCTCTTCTGCTACGGTTTGGTTGTCGTAAACAGTGTAATTTAACCGGTGGCTCATCCGCTGAAGTTCACTCTTTTTAATGACGAACAATGCATCTTTTGCAAAGCAGATTCATTTTTTGAGATTTTTAACAGTCAAAACTATTAGTTTCAGCTTTTACGTTTCAAATTCAACAACAGACCCTGAAATTTGGGTCCCTGTCGATGCGATAGGTTGTTTATCGTATTCTATGTTACAATAGAAATCTGCAGTCAAGCTGAAGTTAGGCAATTTCAGGAGAACGTCTTCATTTGGTACACCAAAGCTACCCACCATTTTGGCAAGAGCTGTTTAAGCCCAAAGATGTGGACACTGAAATAGCACGAAACGATACCACCATTCCATTCTATGTGATGTTTATATCATTCAGTTTCCCCAAAACCGTCCTGCGCTGTTGATCGAATATTGAGCCATTTCGAGATTGTCAACAGCTCTTCTGAAGGACTTTAGCTTGATGTCCCCGGGATTGGTGCTATAGGTCAAAGGAGAATGTTTATTATTTTGATTCATTGGCTCTCGTTCAATAGTGCGCTTCGTTTTCTGGAAAATTTTGATTTTTTAGGTTGTTTGAGTTTGGTCCAATTCGTTAATTGGTTGCCGATCAGGCGCCAGTTGGTCTGTTGGACACATTGCTAACCCTTAAAGTTTATTCAATATTACGTGACAGTTTAACCACATAAAGACATTCAGATGCTGCTTCGAAAAAATCCCGAGAAGAAAAACAGTTCTACCAAGAAGAACAGGTCAGTGAAAAAGAAGTTGTCCATTGCCGCCCCGGTCTAGGACACAAATCTCACCATGAGCAGGCATTTTATGTCTCCTCCAAGGAAACATTCTCCAAGTAGGAAGGGTAGAGTAAAATTCTTCTAATCCGCCCACGTGAGTATCACTTCAGTAATTTTATTTAACACCACTACCGACGAACTCTCATGCCATATAGGCAGACTATCACTGACTAGATAATGCTTAAATTGGTCGATAATTTGAATCAGCTACTGCCGTTCGTTGAACAAAGTGACAGTTGCCATATTGGTTGAAGGGGATAAAGCTGAAATGACGAAGTGCTCGACAAATTAATTTTCAATCTGCGTCCAGTAATCACCATTCTATCATGCCGGGAATTTCAGTGGCCTACTTAGTAGCCAGTTTTGGATTGTTTTCGGACGGTGTATAGGTGAATCATTGGTTTTGACCATGAAATCAAATTTTCCAAGTTAAAATCTACTGTTTTCCGTGCCGGGCCATTTGATTTTACGCATTCAGATCAACTGAACTCTCTGTTTTCATGCTGTCGGTGTTCACGGTTAGAGTTCCTGTGTCTGTTGCTAATTCATAGCACTCCGTATGACTCTATGTCCTGCTCAGTCGTGACACAACCAAAAACCGCCGGTATGCCTTTTGGTAGGCGGCAAGCATAATAACACTGAGAACACGTTCGAGACAAGAAAATTCTATGTAATGAAGAAGCCATCGCACTTAGAACGAAGAACAACTTACAGCCTGTGTAAACATACACAATCAGGGAGAATGCTACTGGATGAGTGACTGTAGACAGAGTGATTAAAAGATTGGGCTCTGTATTATAGAAAAATGCTCTGTTCCTGCGCACAAAAATGCCAACCTGCAACATACATTACACAATAAAGTGTGCCCATGATCTTTTACGGGGCCGATCAACATCGTTTTCTTGTTCAGCTGTCCCCTTCAGACTCGGTCTCATTCTACCAGGCATATGTTTGCAATTCTCCGCGTGTCACTAAATTCTGGCACATTTGCCCATTGCTAACTCTTCAACAGGATTGGTCAAAATAAATTTAATTACCCCTTAGCATTCTCAGTCAACAAAATTTGCAAACCCTTTCGAGTATCTCTGCGCCATGCTTCCAATCGAAGATGTTTTGTTTTTTGCTACTCCCTGAATCCCTTGAGTTAACAGCTGCAATTAGCTCTCCACGTTTTCTACTAGAGTCCACTTTTAATTTTCGCCTGGGTGCACTTGTTTTGCCTGCTGTCTGAATCCATTATCAAGGAATAAAAAAACTGTCCGGTTTAAACTCGCACTGTTGAAATATTTTTGACTTAGCGTAAGCCAAGAAACCTCTTACGATGAGCATTTTAGATAGGGGAACCGAGACCACTGTTTGGCAGCCCTTATTTGGCAAACGACTATCACACATCATGATTAAACGTTTCCTCTTAATCTGGTTCGTACCATGCATTGACTTAAAGTACCAAGCAGACGAGCTGCTTGAAAACGTTACATTATTGCGATCATGTCTTTTTAGCCAAATGAACAGAGTGTTTGCTCTAGCTGTTCAAAACTGGAGTCTGACCCGAAAACTAACCATTAACAAGCCAATTTTCGCTTCAAAGTCTTAATGTGTGAGTGCATCTGCTCCAAAGTAATAATATTCATTTTACACTGAATCCAGCAAACTACGTGTGTTTTTGTTTTTAGAACTCTTCCTAATCACACCCGAAGACAAGGAGAACTTGTGCTTACATTATCCTGCGACGTGTTTACTGAAGACTGTGTGAGACCTATGGATTTATTACCATGGGGTAAGAGGAAGTTGCTTTTTTTGTTTATCGGTTGACTTAGGAAATATGAAGGTATCAGTGGTGCGTTCTTGTGTGGTAGATAGAAGCCAAGTTAATGCACTGGAGTCTGCCTGACCCAAACAAGTGAAAAAGTGAGGTTGCTTCTTCTCGTTTGGTAGACCAAAAGTGTGTGCGCTGAAAACTACCTGAAATATCAGGTACACGTGTGACAACTTTCGCGACTTCTGCTATGAGATGATGTAACCCTTTCCCCCTCCACAAAAGTTCATTCTCCTCGATTTGCTTCGTCGTTTTCCATCTACCACAAATGCCCGCCAAATGTCGCGTTGCGCAAAAACGTTGGTTCCTGGCAACGAATTAGCTAATGGATCTGGATAGTGGCCTAGCAAGTGGATCCACCCACTTTGTATCTGATTTATAAGCAGTTTTTCTATTCTTTAGAAAATGTAGAACCGTTGATCAAAACGCTTGTAACTTCATCAGAAAAGCTACTTTACAGAACTTGAGTCTTGCAAATGTTTCGTAACTGATTTATTGTACAGACAGCCTGATTAGATGGTCTGTTGATCATTGGTTTAGACGGCTAGATGAGCAAAGGGCATACTTTGTCATTAGTTTTTATTGACTCTCATGTAGCTTGAGGTACTTAAGTGAAGAGACGATTTTCGTACTTACCTTGTCAAATCTCATTTTGGTGACTCATCTCCAATAAAGTTTCGTCAATGCAAAGCGCAGTAGTTAGGTGGCCGTCCACATGAGGCAACAGTATTTTGGGCTATGCACGCACTAGTGCCAGGAGCATATTTAATTTATGCTGTCGCCTCCATAAATCCTCGATGAATCAACCGGTCAGTCAATGGGGGCGGGTGATGAAGATGGTAATTTGACCCAAGGCTTGTTAATAAATTCTACCAAATTCCATACGAAGTTTATATTTTGGAGCAAGTACGGCATAGTAAATTATCTTTGGGTTGAGTAAGCTAAAACAATTGGAAACGGTTCTTTCAAGGTTATAAACGACATCTGACGGATGGCTTATGAGTGACTGCCTCTATAGTGATGCCTCATTATATAACTGTTGATAGTTTGACGACATTTTAGAATTTTCAATGGGGGTTGCGTCAGGTGACTGAAATCAGCCCATGCTAAAAAGCCAAGAAGCGCTGTACAGATGTTTAGTCCTTATTCAGAGTCATCAACAGTGGGCATCTCACGGAACTAAGAGGTTCGAACCCGCGACCCCCCGGGTTGGTAGTTTGAACGCCACATTGTCAGTCCACGAGGGGCCGACTGGCACTGTGATTTACTGGCAACTCCCATTCTTCAGTCGCACAATCCACGTCACGTGGACTGTGGATCCGCCATTCATCCAAACCATGCAGCTTCATCAAAACGGCAAAACGGGTTACACTACAGTGTGTAGCGACTGCTGATTTACATCATGGGTATCAAAGTCTGTTGCACTGGTGCATCAGGTTTCCCTGGTACGTTAAGTTCCGGTAAACTAGTGTACCAAATATACACCATATTACCTTGGACAAAATGTTGTTTTCCAGCGTCCATTCACGAACTGCGTTTAAAATGTATCAACGCAACCGAAATTCTTCTACCATGCTGAAGACGGCGTTTGATGGCTTCCTTATCATTTTCTACTTTGAGCAAGGTATCTTCCTGTAGATAGGATGCTTTGGCGTTTGAAAAAGGCATCTGAGATGAAAAAAATGCCTCCAAATTGTTTACTTTGTAGTTTTACTATTGAATGTGAACATTAAATGTGAGGCGTGATGTGGCCATCAAAAGAAATCCAACTATGCCAGCTACAAAAACACTTTTCAACTCAAAACCGAATCCGAGCTAAAACGGTGCACGCAGGCTTTGCATGGAATTTCTGGTTGACAAGTCAATAGATAAATATGACACTCAGAAAAAATGTGTTTAGAGACGGACAGGGTTTCAAGTTCGGACAACGAATTGGGGGCTGAGATGGAGAAGGTGGATGTCAGGCTGACCACATTTTTGTAATTCCGACGACCACAATGAAGTATAAATTATATTGCTTGTGTTCACAGTATCTGTCGGATATTGCAAACGATCAATCCCAATGGCTTCTGCATAATACTTGGTATCTCTCTAACACATTATTCAGTTTTCCCACCTTTTCAGAGTCCACGGTGATGTGCTGAATATTTTTCTGGCACAATGTTCTTAAAGTTTTGTTTCCAGATTGTTTTTCTTGCATCCCAAGACTTCTCAAGACCACTCCCCTAGCCATTTTTTGCTCTCTCGCTAGAGCCCCAGGAGCTCCGATTATTTTAGTGAAAGTGAGCTTTCCGAGCTTACTTGAAGTCTATCAAAAGAAAACTCGTGTGTTCCCGATTTGGAAAGCCATTTTTTAGCTGGCCGAGTACAAGCTGTTTTACGGCCAGTTTCGGTTATTTCTTCTGGTGTAGTCCACAATCGGAGTTGATTTTAAATCAGACTGTACTTGGACCCATGCATGCACTTCTAGATAAATTTGGTTGGTGTTAGTGTCCATTCACGTATTCCGGTTGAGTTTATTGAGGCACTTGAAGCGAGATCTGCTAAGCTCCTGATGATTGCCGCAGACGCGTTTTCCAGTGCGGCTAAATACCATGCCGACCTTTGAATTTCTGCTCCTTAAAGAAGTGGATAGTGTAGCTAATGTCCGTACAGCACGCTGTTGCGCAACAATTTGGTTAGATATTTGGCGTTCTATCTTCGCCACTTGGAATGGGCCAACTACAGGCAGGTGATTTGAGATATTTACGTGTAGGCTTAAGCAAGGTGCCGCCGAAAAAGATACCGTAAACCACTTTGGTAATCCAGATTTTGAATACAAATAAAACAAACATTCACACTCCGGATAATATAACCATTAGATTCGTGCAGTGGTGCTTCGGTTTGTTGACCCTTTCGGATCAAGTTTTGTTCTCTTTCTCTATTAGCCTCATTATATTCCCAGAAGCCGCTAGTATGTGAGTGTGGGACTTTGCGCTGGAGCTTCAAAAATGTTTAGTGGCTTCTCCTAGTTCTTCAGTTTCTGTATATACAACTTGCATGTATAATCTCATGATCCACAACTTGGCAGTAGTTAAAGTGCGGCACGTATCACAAAGTGCTTGGTACTAAGTTATTACTGAACCCTTCGGTCACACAATGAAACCTTTATTCAGGTGTCTGCACACTTGTTGATTAGGCCTGATTGACAAGTGGAATCCACTGCACGCTGAACCATGCACGTGCGATAGAAATCCCAAGGCTGCACATATCACCAGTGGTTGCCCACTTCTCCTGACTGAAAATCCTTAAAGTAAAGTATAATAAAAAGGAACTAACTTCGTTTCCCAGACGAGCAATTCCAATAAAATTTCTTCGCTTTCCGCCGTTTTCCATTCTAATTGATGGGAACAGTTTAGATAAGACCTTTATTCTTTTCAGTGATTAGCGGTTCGTCTGATTGGGTATTTTGCGAAGGAAATGAATTTTATGCGAGATATGCAAATCCCAATTTGATCTTAGTTAAAAAAGCACTTCAATCATCTCAAAATCTTATTGGTTTTGTGGTTTCTGCCAGACAAATACATGTAGAAATACTGAGTGTTTTGAGAAGGATTATAGCTGTACTTTTGTGCCCTATTACAACCCTCATATTACTTTTGTGCACGCGGTCCATAAAACCACATAACAACCATATTCCTGCAATGTTCGTTGCTTCATTGCTATATTTCGATATCCTTGTGGATCGTGCGGAGTGGAAGAATTTTAAATCCAATTTCATTATACTGAAAAGTACGGAAGTCTTCAATTCGTCAATTTGGGGAGTGTCGTACGCGCGATTTTCCAAAAAAGTGGGAACTTGCATGAATCCGATGGGACATAGGTAACACAGAATACTTAATTTCAGGTTTCACTGACTAGCTTCTGGTTACAGAATGACAACAGACAAGTACGATAAACAAAATTCCATTTACTTATTTGAGCAACTATGGACAAATATTCTTGCACTCTCAAGCAGGACAACAAAGATACTCAGCTTATTTTCCCCATCAGCGTCCGTCGTGCGCTATGCAAGCGTGACAGTAATTCCTTCGGTACCTCCAGCAAAGCCTTGGATATGTTGCATTCCGTCAGAATCCATTGTCGCTTTTCCTCAAGGTGAGGTTATGCTGGATGGAAACGCGGCACATATTTGCCAAACAACAGATAGTCCTTACTTAGTTAATCTTCACACCGTATATATTCGATCAAGTTTTCCAGACATATAATGTAATCATCAAATGCATTTAAAGAGTTGCCGCCCATCTCCCGAATTATTGGTTTCCCTTTAGAAGTGATAAACCCACCAAAGTAGATTGATTTCCGTGCATACCAAACTTTGCGCGTTTTTTATCAATGGCGTGAGTACGGTCCTTACTAGCCAGCATGAGATCCGAGCATTCATGAAGGACGTGCCATGTATCTTATCATTCTACTAAAAATAGAACACAATTATGACCCACATATGACGAAAATTATCTGTCATTTTCCGGTAGGCGTACCGCCCCTTGAAACAATACTTATTGGTTGTACCAGAGAAATTGATATGATGTGTTGTATATCGGCATAACCGCTGTGACCAGAAACGAGGTTTTTCGAAACACACTTCTACTAGGCCGGTGTCCTACAGTTTTTGATAACTAAGAAGACTGTTTCTTCTTGTAAAGTCAATGGATGTGGGCGCATACCCATTATGTCTACGCTATCGATAGCGAAAAGCTTTATGTCGTGTGAGGGTTTGAGGAATTACACTGCTATTCAATTGTTCATGGCCTGAATGCAAATTATGCAACTCTTACTATAAAAGTGGCAAGCCAGTAAGCTATGTAGAATGTGAGATATACACGAAATCAACAAAACCCCAAGAGGATGGCACAGGCGCATACTTTTTGGACGTTTACGATAATTCACAAGAAATTTAGGAATGGGATAACTAAACTCTGGGGCGGAAATCTGTTTTACATAATTTGCGAGCAGAATATTGCTGATAGACTTATTCCGCAAGGAGAGAAATGCACCCATGGAATTGGATACCTCCTTTGATTTGCAATTATTGAAGCCTAGAACTTGTATGATTGAGTTTTACAGTGAAAATATCCCTTAAAAACACCCGTTCTCGAGCCATCAGTTTTCAGTGTTAACTTCAGCCTTTTCAATTAGTACATCCGCAAGAACACTTCTGGTGCTTATAGATCATTGGAAGTCGGAGGTCTGAAATACTATTTTTTTCCTTAGTTTAAGATAAAAGTGTTCAAACTAACGGATTTCCCCTTCAGCTGCTTATGTTTGCGCTCCACTTACCCAAACCTAATGTCATAAACCACTTGTGATTTCATGACAATCTGTGTCATTCCTAACTGTCATGAGGATCATGAAATAAGCCGTAGAAACAGCGTACCATTTTGACAGTACAATGTCCTGGCGCCTGATCATCAGGGTAACCCCCTTGGATCACCTACTAACAAAATTTAATAGAAAGTTTGTAATGAAAACTTTCTCCATCCGCGTCCCCACCGAAATAAGATGACTACTTTGGTACATAATGCAACAGATTTACAGGCCACTTGTCATGTTCTTAGTATGCATGAAACCTCGCTATGCAATCGTATAACTATCCAAGTTTTCAATGCAGTTGCAATTGTACCCTTAAGCTGGCAAACAAGAGAAGGGAAGACAACTAAGTTCAAATGTATCCAATAGCCCTCAGCAACTGAGCGGTCCACGAGCGCTGGAAAACCTTTTTTGGACAAAATTACATGACTGTCCATCATCTCGACCTAAGAGGTTGCACAACAACCAAAAATGGAAAAAGAACAATACTCTCATTACGGGATTCGGTTTTAGATTTCGACATAGTTGTGGCTCATAAGACTGATTTGGCAGTTGCAGCCGAGACTAAAGCCGGTACGGGTTTGGAAACACTGGAACCTGTCCATCGGGGTCGCCTGAATAGGGTGGCAAATATCACTCTAAGGTTATCTTGAAAATCCTCTAGGTAGTTGTAGACTATTTCCTGAATTGAACAAGGGATGCTGAATGTGATTTTGAGAAGCTACCTTTTTTCGAAGAAGGAACCGTTTTTCGGCTCTTCTGTATAGATTGACTTTAACGACAGGATGAAATCTCTATTGAACAGTTCCAAATCTCCTCGCATCACCGTGTTTAGTTGATATCATTTTTAATTAATTTTTTGCAACAATTTTTTGGTTGATTGAGTTTCCGCCTATTTTGAGCCAGTACGATGTGACACAGTTGTTTCCATCCTTGCTGAACTCCCATGGAATTGGCCAATTCTCTACGGAGGAGAAAAATCTGAATGATCTAAAATACTTTTGAAAAGCCATCCGTCAAACTGGCGAGGATTATTCTCGTCATTTCACGCTTGTTTAAATTGCTGCCCATATGTGATTCAGTAAACAACCAAATTCAAACAAGCATGATTCGCTGACTTCTATGTTGTTGAATGCCAAATTTTCGTTGCTTACATCAGACGCGTAACCATTATTCCTAAGCTCAACTAACGGACTTTCACTATAGTAGAGTGTCGATTCGGTAAACACCCGTAGTTTTTCGATATTTCCTCGGCAACTCATCAGGTGGCTGCTGATTCGTTCGCTGTCCTGGAGATTGCCTTGCAGGCTTTTCGTCGTCATTCTATTGGGTATCGCCAATTTCTTTTGGGCAAGGTTTTATCACTTCTGTTATGCTGTCAAATGAATCGTAACCAATCAAGCTGATTTCAGTAATGGAAATTTCCCCGGCTCACTAGGGTCAAGCTATAGTTGCTCGCCCGAAGAAGCACACACGGCGGATATAGCTTTCCAAGGCTGAAAAACCTAGGGTTTTCCTCTTGAGTTTTTTCTTTGCTCAAATTGAACGAAAAATTTCATTAGCGAATTAGTTCACTCCCCAGTGGAACTGAGTGGGAACAAACCGATCGAAAACAGAAAAACTGCGGTGTTTTATTAAATCAGTGTAAGGAGAGTAATTTTGCTTAGACGGGAAGGTGAAAACAAAAGTGGGTGTATAAGCAAGTCGTTTGAGACTTCGGTTCATTTCTGGCCACAGCTTATAACCTATTTTTGACTTTTATCACAGTACTTCACCCAAAATAATCATTACTGAACCCCTAAATGCCTTGAAAAACCCAGTCATATTCAGGAAGGTAGATGTCCTTCAAAGTATTGTTCATTACTTTTTCCGAGACAAGAAACCTACGTGGTGGTTGTGCCGCCAACCCATTAACGCGTGTCACTATGCTCCATGACAACGCACTGATGATGCCACCTTGACTGGCGATGAAACGTTTGCAACCGGACTGCCAGCTCAGTCGCTGCGTATACTCGGGTTTAGGAAGTACCTGCACATGACAAGAGACAAGGAACCATCAGCATTCAGTACGGAGTGAAGTGTGTAAAAGCGCAATCAACTGAGAAAAGGAAGTTCTGAAAAAAGGTTACAAACTAGATATTGTATCTAGGAGTTAATCTAGGGATGGGAAAGAAGTGTCGACCAAAATAAACCATTTAATGCTAAGCGATCCCACAATCAGAGTTTCATAGCAGTTACCGATGCTAGTTTCACTTGAACATGTTTTCGAAAATGACTTTCAATGGGGGGAATAAAATAGTGTAGCGAAACATCTTGTCTAAACTAACGAGTCTTGTTTCGACTCAAAAACCTGAGCTGCAAAGCTCCGTGTGAGAATAAATTCCCGTTATTGTAAATAATTCTTTTTGTGTATATGTATAATAGGCGAGAAGGTTTGGTTGTATCCTCTGTATGTTATGCAAGTGGCAGTTGATCTGTTCGCAGAGCGTGGCAATCAAACCACATCTCTCTCTTTAGGATAGGAGAAGACGTTGTGATCGCCGCGATCGGCGGGCAGATTAACTGCCACTTGCTCAATAGCCAGTCAACGAATCCGAGCTACCAATATTTAAGCCCTGTGTCATCAGCTGTATTTTTTATTTGCCCTCATGAGCACATTGGCCTTCGGACCAACAAAAGGTTCACCAACTTCAAAGAAAAGACTCCCAATCTCATTAGGGATCTGGTGAAATTTAATTCCGTGCGTAAAAAATATGCAGAACCAAAATTCTCTTAAAGTGGTGTGGCTTTATATCCGGCGAACGGTAGACACTCTTGGTGTAATGTCTGCTGAAACACATCAGCACTTAGGCGGATTATGCTCAATACAAACTTTAAAAATTACCGGAACAGTGTGAAAGTCCATCATTCAGGTTTGACCAAACGTAATAAGCACCAGTACATTAAGCATAATTAAGGCTATCAAACTGACTGTAGTTCATTCAAGTGGGCCATCTGACTGATGATAGTTTCAAAAGCGCGCGTCTTGCTCTAGATGACGTAGTATAAAGGCTGAGCGTCGTTGATGATATTCTATGTTTTTGAGGTAAGGAATTGAAACAAATCTTTTCTAAATTTAGTGTTGTGGAAAGCAGATCAATTAGATACGCCATAAAAATAAATATAACCTCTGCTGTCTTTGAGAAAATACAAAATTAGGTCGTGGCCAGAATTCGGCTGTCCATACAATTGGCGCGCGCTATGAATAATGCCGGAGTATCATGACACTGCATCATAATTTGAACCTTATCAGATTCAAAGACCACTGCATTTGGGCTGTTTCATTTATTTAAGCACAATACTCTAAATTTTCAGATGATATTTGGGCAGAGTCCAAAAATAAGTGTAAATACATGAAACTTTTAAATATTGAGCAAATAGGTTTTTTTGGTATGACAGGCTTGAGCTCGTTTGCACTGCCAAGAACACGGCTCCGCATGTGGCTGAAGGCTTCTTCGAGGTTTGTGATACTTGTAGGGTCCCATTTTGCCTTAGCCCTTCTCTGAACCAAATTTCTAGGTGCGGGGTTCTACTCTCACTTGCCACTAGATGTGAAGCTCAACTAAATCACCCCTTTGGTCTCCAGCCTAGTTGTGCCTTTCGAGGGCTGTCTAGTGCATATTTTGGTACCATATTTGTGATAACGTGATAATTGCTTTGCTGCATAAAACACAGCTAAAAGTCCGCAAAATGCTATTTTTACGTGGAGTGTAAAATGCTTCGGTCTCAGTGTTTTAGAACAAAACTCTCAAGATCACAATTCCTCAAACCACACTTTTATTTCTCTTCACTAGTCCCACCATAATATGCTTCGAAAACCAGTTTCCTGCGACAGTAAACGTCTATCTTGCTTGGGACTACGTACTCATGTAGCTTCAATGAACACCTGAAACATTTATCACTTAAATGATACCACAATTGCGCATAATAAATAAAGTGAGGCTTTAACTGCGCGCATCTACTGCCGATAGTGGGTAATTTGAGGAGCTACTTAGCAACTTCTGGGTATTTATTTAGAGCGACTAGCAGACGAAAATGCAGTTTTACATACACTCAGTGGCCTCATGAATGCTATGGCTCACCCTGATTGTTCATCACCAGAGAAGACGGCACCTATCATCAGCACTCCACAAGAGTTTACCGAATGCTGCGGAAAACTTCTAGTTTTCAGTGCAAACGGCCTCATCTCTCTTGATGGCATTCAGAACTACAAGGGTCCAATCTGATGATTTTCTCAATTCCCGTAGGGCAACACCGTCAGTCACTCGTACGTCGCAATTAACCTGTTCCAAGTAGTTGAGTACTCTGCAGCACGTCGCTTTTGAACGTTGATCCAAAATGGCCTATTTGTCAGCGTCACGTCAGTAGGACCAGAGGTTCTCAATGCTACCTATCCATTATCACATGAACCGATAGATAAATCATTTGGTCAACTGAAAAGAGTATAGTCTTCGGAAAAGGAAAAATCTATTTCATATTTACCAAGTCCAACCTGTAGGCGAACCGGCTGCCACTACCGAAGCACTTATATTCTTCCGCCTAGTTCAACCAGCTCACAAGTGACGAAGAAATTACAAAATACTCAAGAACTCTTATTTGTCAATTAGTTTCCATTTCCAACTACCTGATCCGCGTTAAAAAGTTTGTCAGTCCTCAATGTCCACCTATCGTCCCACACCCTTTGCTACTCACTAGATCAACGAGCCAACTGGCGCTGTCCCGTCCATCTCTGAATGTCCTAGCTCAACCTTTTTTACTTTCCCGTTTTCCTTCGCTATTGTTGCATACACGCTTGACTTCAAGTGATACATTTTTTTTGCTTGATTACAATATGTATGCTAGCTTTGATATGCCACCCGTAACTGAATCTTGGTGTGCCTCCGGCATCTCAGACATCCATATCTTCCGGTTGCCAAAAGCAGTCTTGGTGGAGGATGGTTCATGCATGTTTTTCTGCACCTAAACTCATCCCAATTCCATGGTTCTTCTTTAGCACCTTATTAATTTCTTCAGCCTTTCCTGAACGTTATAACGCTCCTCAAAGCATACGTGTACCAGCCCTCCAATTCAACCGCCTCTGCGTAACACACCGAGTTCACCTACTCTATTATAGAGCTTGACTGGACTCCGCATAATCACCCACTGACGTGCGGTCGTAATACGTTGCCACTCAATCGCAACTTGTGTTCAGTAAGAACTACCACCACTGATTCCCTTCTTGGGTGTGACAAAATATTTTCCAAACCAAAGTTACTTTCCCACCAGTAATATGAATCCCACATAGCCCTTAACTTTAGGCGCCTCAATTTTTCTTCGACGATGCCAATCGAGGTTTAACTGAGCTACAGTTTCAATTCAGCATCCTCTGAGAATTGTAGCAAAGATAAGGGCTCTAAGGATTTAAGCAAGACCACGATACCAGTAAACCCAGTTCACTCTGTTTTCTTATTGGTCTTCAAATGCAGCCCAAAAATACTATCACCTTCACACGCGCAATATGTGGAAAGGCAGCACGGACACTTCATAAATTAGGATTATTACTGCAATCACATCCTGGTTACTACAATCGCCATCGATACCCGGGGACTGCTCGTGAGATAACCAATTTGTTCTATTACCAAATATTCGTCGTCGCTACTGATAACTCTTCACTTTCCTATTACTTCTAACAATGTAAACTTTTCCACAATAGTATTTTTACTCGACCAGATATCTCCTCCGTATCTTCCACCGAATTGTCATTTACCCTAGCTCCTGTGAACATATCATCGGTCTTATATCTATCGTTGACTTGTTCGCGGGTTTTCAGAACGTCAAGCTGAGAGTTCGCAGGTTCGTTAGTGTTCGCATACTTTGCCGTGAGTAATTTCATGCATGAAGAAACTGTGTACCCGAATTGTGGTTCAAGTATCAAGTATGATATTTAGAAGCCAAAGTGGAGTTTGAGAAGTGTATTGAGGGCCTGAAAGTAGGAATAGGTAATGAAGAAGTGTTACATCAATTGCAGACAGCTAAGAACCGTAGGATAATAGTAACAAGCTCACTCTCAACAAAGTATCTGATCACGAGGACAGAGAGCGTGCTGAGAAAAGCTTCAGTAGTGAGCAAACTTGAGTTTGACTTTTGTCATTTATTTAGGTCATAACGTTTCTATACATAAGTGAACTTGGTGTTCCTATTTAACATAATCTTTAGACATAAGTTACCAACAAGCTTCTCCGTGCATTCCAACCACAAATTTAGCAATAAAGTCTCACGACCATCCACGGCATCTGCACATAGGCATTCAGGATTTGCTGCGTGGGGGGTATCAAATTTTGGTTTTGAGTTCAGAGGTGTCAATAAATTTTAGTCAAATAGAGCGAGATGCATTGGACTCGCTGATATAAGAGGGTTAGTATCGTTCATCGGACAATGAGGCAAGTAAATTTAAACAAGAGGTCGTCGTTGGTGATTTAAGGTGAGTATTCAGGCTACTAGGTATGCTGACCGACGTAACATTATGAGGTGAAAGGCTGAAGAAATAGTCGTGGAATCATCTTTCCTGAGTGATGGAAAATTCTACCTTCCGGATTTTGAGTGACATGTCAAGTCAGACGTAGGTCTCCATCACGATGAAATTTTGCAATCAAAATATGCGCTTGAAAGTCTTGGATTCTTACAGCTGACTTCATTAACGTCGTTTGCCCAGTTTAATTGAGGAAAGTTTGAAGCAGAAAAACACTGTTATCCCAAATAAATAATGACATCTAAAATTTTAAGCTTCCCATAAACAGATGATTTACAATTTGAATGCTAAACTGGACTTGGGTAGGCATGATCTTTATCCATTTTGTGGGTGGTCCTTAAAACATTCGGTCAGGGGGATGAATCCTTTTGTGTGGCATTCCTGGTATTAAGCAAAGACCACGATACTGTCAGCTCCTAGGCCAACCGATCTTATTGCTTTTCAGTGGCGACTTCGGTATATGGGTTAACGTCATCTGAAAAAGCTTTAATAAACAAAAAACGCATGAATGTCAACCACGCCTGCTGAAAGTGAAGTTCCGCGAAGTCGCACCCTTCCTACTTTGAACACTTGGATGGGGCGAGTGCTGGTTCCGTCTACAGTGTTTGTGGGAGTCAGTCCCCACTAATACTGTCTTACAGGTTTCTGCTGCCTGTGACGTCTACCAGCAAATAACCTCATGGCAAATTCTTACTTGCTTGGTGAATTTGTACTGACTCAATCCACCGCCGGTGGTCTGAGTTATTGATTCACACCTGTCCGTCACCCACCCACTAACCAGAGTGAAAGGCGGTGTCGATATATCTTCATGAGTGTGCCTAACTTGGCGACGTAGGTGTGCACAACTGCGCGAATTTGCCAAGTGAGTATTGGGTGGTCGTGCGGAATTCTCAGATTTTGAAGTTACGCTTTCGTCACTTACAACATAACCTGAATAGCTCACAGTACTCTGAAAAGTTGGACACCTTATTTTGTCCGCAGAGAGAACAGCCGATTTCAGCCTGTTTGTCAGCTTCAATAATGGCGTGAACATGGACGTTAAACGACCAGCCCTCTCGTACGATGACGGGATCTAGTTGATCACATGGCCTCTGTGAAGCCTACTCTGTAAATCGGGACAGTAGACTTTAGTTATCGACGCTCCGATGCACACTGACAGTTACGCTTATTCATTATTAGTCTTGCTAGCGCTGGACACCGAAAAGCGGGAAGCAATGTGAAGAACTCCAACATGCGAAATACACTCATTCGCAAGCAAAGTTGGTTTTGCGAGACACTCACCTGGAACCCAGCTGAATCTCTCGTTTGTGATGTTTCCAACATGTGGTTGAAAATATAACTAAGTAGGCTTCAAAAGTTCGGTAAAGGCCTGATGGATATATAACCGTATATTACTAAAACAATGGTCTCACACTCGATTCCAAACTATCTCCCAGTGAACAGACGGGTTGTTCTAGGAAATACTTGCCGGATATCGTTATTGTGTTGGCCAATACGTCCTGGATGAGACGAACGGTACTGCTTTGCTTGAATTTTCCCTAATTGCTGGTTCGGTTGTACATTAGGAAGAGTGAATCAGCGCTTGTGCACAGCAGAAATACAGGAAGCTGTGTCTAATTAAATTAAATGGAGGACTATAGGTGGCTCGGTTGAAAACAGATTAACACTAAAATATTAGAACGTTGGTACTGACAAATACTGGCTGGTGAATATCGTTGGGGAAAAATGCAATAAAATATTCCAGCGCCATATTGACCGGAACTGGTAAAAGTAAGCGAGGTGACTTAGGAGAAGCTGAAAATGATGAAAGAAATTCGCGGGATGATATTGTTGGGAACAGTAATTTGCACAACAGAATTGAAGTTTGCTGTCACTGTTCATCAACAATCTTCTAAGGCTTCCAAAAACTGGACGTTTTATTTGAAACTTTGGGCGCTGCTGTGAATAAAATGAGGTCGATAGTATGTTATGTAATCAGGTTAATGGGGAGGCGCGTACAGCATCACAAGAAATGCAATAACAGTTCTTACAAGGCTCTCAGAGTAAAATGTAGCACTCACTAAAAGATCTCAAATGAATGCACTAGAAGTTAATCATGCGGCTAAAGTGTAAGTAAAAATTGGCCAAGATTTTCCACTGTTACTTATGAGAAAGTGTCGTTCTCAGACTTCTTCCGAACTTATACAACCACTCGAAAATTGGCCGGACGAGCTCTGTGATCATCTGAGTTAAACCCAAAAGTCAGTGGCGCAACGGAGGAATATCCTTCTGTTTCTGAACAACATTATTACTGATTGTTTGTCCAAGAAGTACTTCAACATATGTCTCATTTACCTACCGATAAACCTGGCTTTGAAGCAGTAGTCCTTAGGTCAAGGCGTGAGCTTGCGTTTAAGGTGTACATACATAAATCATAAATCTTCGTGCTTGAAACTCCGATGGCATGAGTAGAGTTCCTGAATTTTAGGATGAGTATTCACAATATTGTTATTATACAAGCAACGCCGTTCATCGGACATGCACGATCTGCGGTGCACTTGGATGTACTATAAAATGCATTTCTGAAAGCGAGGTTCAGATTACATCCAGTCGAATAAGGCTCTAAACCGGGTATTTACCAGTTGCTGAAAGGCTTATTTCAAGGTTTTTTCTGCTTCAGAGACTAAAAAATGCAGAATTGAATGGAGATAAGATGGGATTTGGTCACAGCTATGATAAATTCATTTTATATTTTGGTTTGAGAGGGCACCTGGCTCAAGAACATTGAAGTACCCTAAACAAATAGGGCCCGGAAGAGGCAACATGGGAAGAAAGAATCAAACACGGGCTCCTGAAAAGAGACAGACAATAAAGCCGATCAATTTAACGTCTTTATTTCACCGTTTACTCTCAGTGAGGCTATTTGGTAGTGTTGGGTGTGTGCACCTAAACCTGAAAATGGTGACAGCTATAAATCCACGACACTTGAAGTTTTTATAGATTAATACAATAAATTTGACTTGTGTCCTCATATTGTGGCCTGCCCAGGTGGCCTTAACTTGTAAATAAAAGGTTTTCGTTGATAAAATACCAAATGTTTATGAGTCTTAAACTAAATTTTTGGTTTTTTACTAAATAGCTCCAATAAAGTGGATTGGAGATGACCTAAAGTCGACGAGGGCTAAATACTAGAAGTATGATACACTAGTCACAACAAAGAAAACTGCGCAGTATATTTTCACGGCGATCGTCAATATATCTCTGGTTCTTATAAGCCAAACGTTCAGAAAAATCAGAATATGTTTGGAGAAGAGTGCAGGTAGGAAGCACACGAGCACAAAAACGTGTGACCGGCAGCAAAACACGCAGGGCTCCTGCAAAATGTGCCTTGACAGCTCCGGCAGAAAATTAGACTACCTTTCTGATTCCACTTCTCGACCAGACAGGCATAGAGTAGCGTTCCCTGGGGGAAGGGCACAATACTCGGACTGTGTCTTCCTGTGCTAAGGTTTTGCAACAAATATAGATGCAAATTCAAGGCACCAACTAAAGAGGGGTCTAAAATTCCAACGGATCCTATTCACTCCAAAAATTATTCGCTTATAAGAAGCTGACTGTGCTCAGTAACTATGGCCATCAACTGTCCTTTAGTTCGCATCCATAACTCCAACCATTCCGAACGTTGCACTGAGCAGCGATGAAATTCGAGTTAACCGTTCTTATACTACAGCCAGTGTTGCATTTGAACACAGCATTTCCGAAGCATTTTCGCTAATATCATGCGCCATCATTTTGCAGTTCTTCAGAAAAGTGTGCATCTATATCTCGATGAAAATAAACAGGATTTTCAGGACCAGGTGCAAAATAATGCGGTTGAACGAGTTTAATCAGAACTATTTCCGGCACTGCTTTATAAAATGTACTTTTGGGAGTATTATGAAATAAAGTGAGCAACCACTTTATGGGTAGTAAGAGCACCTTGACGCCCAAGGAAATAAAAATGCGCACAGCCCAATATTAACTGGAGGAAATGTTTACTGCAAGCAACAGGGGGGTGCGAAAGTCTATAAAAAATTGTTTGGCAGAGATACTGTGAAATGTCAACGCAAACGTTTCCCGCCTAATTAGCTGATGAATTACAACTCCGGGGCCAAATTTGAAAAAAGACGCTACCTGCCAAAAATATTTTGGTTCATCTTAGGAATATACTGGGATATATAAAGACTCCGTGGCCCCCCAGCGTGGTACAATTGAACTCGAGTTGACTATGGTAAATTTTATATGGGGTAGGCGAACATATCTGACAAACAAGTGCATTCGGAGGGCGGGGCGTTTGATAGATTCGGGTCTATTTACTGCTGTTCTCAGTCTTACGTTTCCAATAACCTTCCTAACGGTTCTTTAGAACCCCATACTACTGGCACAGAGGTCATCCTGACTAAGTAAATTTTTCATCCGATCTGGATTCACTGGAAGCAAGCCCCATATGGAGCTCAGGCCATGCAACAAGCTTATCATTTTCAAATACTTACTACATCCTCATTCACACACATAGTCTGTAATTTAACTCAAAGTCTCCACATTCCTCATGCACACTGTCACTGGTCTTGTTCCCATTTGTGGTGTTCGTATCCTGTTGCTCCAGCAAATAACATTTTACCACAGTCTTTCCTCCGACTCGTTCAAGTGACTAATCTTACCCCTCTTTCCATCACAATTGTCGCCTACTCCACATCGATCAAATACCAGTGACAGCATACGCACATTTTTATCCATTCCGACCCCTCCAAATAAAACTTAACAAGACCAGCTTTAGTGACAAACCTGCAGAGACAGCTTGCCACAAAAAAGAAGGTTCTGCAAACCATAACTCACAACCTTGCCAGACTCCGACTAAGTATATGTTTGGCTATCTTTTCACATAGGCACAGCATTCATAACCTTTGCAGTCATTTTTCGTTGACTTCGTGTGAACGCCTGTTGCACCTATTAATTAGTTCGAAACACTGCCATTTACTGATATGACAGCGCCTACATCACCAAAATAAAAGTTGCATTTAGTGTCATGGGCCAAATCCCATTTTGTTTGGCCGTTCCCTTTTCGGCATAAAGCCGAATTCTGCCTAATCTTCGGGATTTCAGTTCACCATCCGAATAGATATATTTTTCTCTTCAGTCTAACTGAAAATTTTTATAATTATACAGGTAGTATTTATTGTTTGTGTCTGATCTTTCCAAAGCAGCCGACATGTTTCCATGTGTCCCCTCTTAAACTCACAATATAAACATGGATAATGTTCATAAGCTTGTGTCAGTAGTATGGATAAACCTGTGTTCTCAGGTAAATTGGTAAAAAACACCAAAAAACTTCTTTTAATGCTACAACTTCGGGGTTTTTCAAAATTTCTGCAGAACCAATAGAGTAGATTAAGAGATTACCTGGCTTTCTTCGGTTATTCCTTCTTGTACTGAACCCACCTGAATGAAAATGTCTTGGTATTCCTCATCAGTTGACTAGTTTAAAGATGAGTCGTGTTACAAGACCGTGTTACATGGTCTGAGCCTTCGTATTAAAGTTTTTCATTTCTTGCTTCCCTCATGACAAATTTATTAGCTTTCACCTCACCTGTGATGGGAAAAAATAAAAGTGACGTCAAGAGTAGCAGTGACAATTCGGTTACTTTTCGTATAGCTCAATTTTTGTCCTATGTGGCGCAATGTCTGCATGAATTTCGCATGCATTCTGGTTTTATATGATAACTAAATTGCTGTTTATGCGCTGTTCAGGTGATTTGGTGAAAGCCTGTATGAATGTCACTTGTTTATCTCTAGTTGGCGCCTTCGTTGGAGCTCGTGTTGTTAACGTTGCCGATCAGGCTTTTATTGCTGAGCCAGACAAAATTTGTATTTCCTCCAATACCCACCATTGAGTCAACGCTACAATATTGTTGAAACAAAGATGTTAGACTGGGAACAAATAGTGTGAGCGAAACATCAAATCTTAATACAAGATTGTCAAAAGTTGATGACTTCAAAAGTAGAACAAGCTGTAGCGCTGCCAGAAATCAGCTGTTGATTCCCAAGGCATAGCTATAGTGAATCAAGGTGAACCCAAGTACACATTTGCGCTGGTCCTCAGTAGCTCATTCGGCAGACCATTCGCTCGGTAGGCTGTAGGTCGAGGGTTCGTGTCCTGTTCAAAGGCCCTGCCTCCTCGTTTGTACCGCGCGTACTTGAGTCCACATTCGGAATACAACACTAATAACCGGAAGGCCCCCTTGACATTAGTGTTCAATCCTTTCATTTGTTCCCCCACCATATGGTCTTCTAAGACGTTCACAAGACCAATTCTGCCAGCGCAACATCAAAGTCGGTCGCAGTGGCCACCCAGGTAGACAAATCTTATCGGGTCAAAGGTGGAAGTATATGAAATTTGGGGTTGCCTTAATATTTCCGGTTTAATCTACAGCCATAGTTTTGTCGAAGACCACGTATTTTCTTTTTAAATCCACTTAGTGTTCACAACCAAGTCCACGAAATACTTGTAAGCACGCATAAGAAGTGGTGTTTTCAGCACAGTGACGTCACTCTCTACTACTTCAGTTTATGAAGCAAGTTTCCAAGAGGTCCAAGTTCGTGTGACGACAAACCAAGCATCCGTAATTGGAATTGAGCCTACATTGGCTCGCCTCACCTGTAGTATTTAGTTCCCTTGTGGCGCGCGAACACTTGACAAAACGAGGAAATATTTATGAACTCACTTCTCAAGGATGAGCACCGTCAAGGAATGATAGGCACCACACTTTTGTAATTGTTATCAAAAACTGACCCCCGAAATTACACTATAAATGACCAGGCTAGACTTTCAGAGGAAGACAATGTTTCATAAGCAACAAGGTTTCTCTAAAATTTCTGCTCGTTATTTATGTGGATGAACCTTGAGCCGCTGGCCACTTTATGTTTTCTAACTACACATAGGTTTGTGTTCTACGCTATAATAAATATCTTCAGTTTCCTACCTTCTACAGTTCAGAAACTAACTTGATGAGACTTGGCCACCATTTGCGTAAGTCAAGCTGAATTTCAACATGAAAAGATATGGGAATGAGGCTGTATTGATGATCTATACCAGACATTAGTGACGTCCTTATGGTATGCTACCTAATGAGATGACGACTGCAGTAGCTTCGGACTAGAATGGATTACGCATTTGAACGCCTCCTTATGCCAGGGAGGTTTGTTTTTATTTGTTTTTCTTAAATTCCACGGGAATAGGGCTGACCGGAAACACATGACGTGGTAAACGAACAGGGAACCAAACCGAGCCTTTGAACATGAATACAGTGGTCAAAAAATTCTCTGTAGGTCTTATGTTCAAGACTGCTGACGTCTGTCTCCTTAAAAAAATAATCATTTTCGAAAATTGTCAGCTTACCTCGTATGGAATTATACCGGAACCATCTCGCTTCCAGGTCAAAGAAGTATTAATTAGTTTCAGTGATGCATATGGCTATTTCTAAGGAGAAGATTTGTGACATTCACAGCTGGTATTAGGAAAATTTGACTTATTGGCCCCAATGTCATGTAAAATGAGTGCACCATTGGACTGTGTGCAAAATCTCATGTGTAGCTCAATTAATATTCTCCAACATTTTCACTTTGGTCAGGCTGACGTCTGTGCCAGTAGTATGGGGTTCTAAAGAACCGTTAGGAAGGTTATTGGAAACGTAAGACTGAGAACAGTAGTAAATAGACCCGAATCTATCAAACGCTCCGCCCTCCGAATGCACTTGTTTGTCAGATATGTTCGCCTATCCCATATAAAGTTTACCATAGTCAACTCGAGCTCAATTGTACCGCGCTGGTGAGGCCACGGAGTCTTTATATATCCCAGTATGTTCCTAAGATGAACCAGAAGATTTTTGCAGGTAGCGTCTTTTTTTTGAACTTTGGCCCCGGAGTTGTAATTCATCAGCTAATTAGGCGGGAAACGTTTGCGTTGACATTTCACAGTATCTTTGCCAAACAATTTTTTATAGACTTTTGCACCCCCCTGTTGCTTGCAGTGAACATTTCCTCCAGTTAATATTGGGCTGTGCGCATTTTTATTTCCCTGTGCGTCAAAGTGCTCTTACTTCCTATAGATTGGTTGCTAAGCTAAACCCTTCCCTCTAAAAAGGTGGTCTAGGAGTTTCAGCCGTGAAAACGGTTAGGCTGGTTTTTAGTTGTAGTGCCTCTTTGCAGCAATGTCTTACAACTATAAACAGTAGTGAAACCCGAATTGTAACAGTTTACAAATTTCTCATCTAAGGAAAGACCGTGGCAGAAGCCCAAAATGCACAGATTTCCACGATAATTTCAGACAGTAATAAGAACGGGATGACGTTTGATTATGCGCTCCAGGAATCTGTCTCCTTGAAAAAAATAATCATCCTTCAGACAGTTTACCACGTGCTGCATTCAAAATAAAAAATATGGTTGTAAGCAATCAGTTACACACTCTCACAGCTACGTGGAAAAAACGTTGATATTTGGGTTGTGACTGCACTTTGTTGAATAAAATATCTGAGACAAAGATTTTTTTAGGTGAAAATGATTCCCACCAAGAAAAATTCTTCGGACGAAAACAAAATCGAAAACAACTAATTTCTTAGCTTTTCAGTCATGAAATTTGAGCCCCTCAAAAACACAAAATCTGCATGGTAAACAAATATTGGCTAATAAGTCACGCAACTTTTCCATACTAAAAGTGAATATTAATTCAAATACTCGTCGTCCATTCATTTTTCTCTACACATCCAGTTGCTCTAAGCGACCAATGCACCTAAAATAGTTCAAGAGCTTGTGTACAGCAGGTGTTTTTCTCAGAAACTGTTGGTCTCCTTTGGAAATTATTAAAATAACAAATGTTCAAAAGCTTCATCTTTCGGTTTGAGTTTCCGAGTTCTCAATCAAGAAGATTGTCAACTGTGGTAAACGTAGTTTTGCCCATGTACCTCACCGAGTTGTCACGTTTACAATGGATAAAGCAGGTCCATGCATAAACCAAAACTGAACCCAATCTGAAAGACCATGTATGACTATACCGGCGCCTTGTGCGTCTTAGGTGTTTTGCATTCGACTCTTTCTGTATTCACTAAGGCATTTTTCGGGAGGTATTTATCAAAATTGCACAAGAAGTTGAAATCGATGCAGGAATAAAAAAACTCCTAATTGACTAAAAACCACAATATAAACCTACAAATATTAATTCAAACCGTTGGCTGCATTTCCTCAAACCAGTCAAGATATATATTAAGCCTAATTTTCAAGCTATGTGTACATAACATTGGACCTTCCTCGTCAATTGACAGGCTCCATCCAAGCTAGTTTTCAATCAGCAGTTTCCTCGTCACAAACATACTCCCAGTACTTCGAAAAACAATCGCATCTGTGCTGCAGTTTATTACTACGACAGAGCTACCATATTCATTAATCACACTTGCTACCCCACATCCACGAAGCAGGGATGCCACGCCTTCAGAGTTGCTGTCATCACACGTCAAACCAAATCGGTACGTTCGCAAAAAGGTCTGCAGGTATATCGAGCTTACGTAACACTTAAGTTAGTGGTACTAGTCGTCCTTGCACAACAAGGTAATTATGAAATATGTATTTAATATCAAAGATGTCAAAAAAGGAGTCGCAAAAGGTTGCTTTCATGAGGAAGGCTATTTCCTTCGTTAACAGTTGAACTGAAAAAAACACTCTAAATTTTCCGCTCATAGCGATTCCCTGGTCTTTGCATCCAAATCAGAGGTTTTCTAATGGCTGGGTCACCCAATAATTCAAAGACGTAGTCCTCAGTATGCGAATTCATATGCACAAAATAAGGTGTCAGATTTGTTTAGAAAGCTTGGTTGTTAGCAGTAACGGTGTCACTTGCTACGATGAAGAGGTGTTTGTAGGCTTACATCCAAGGTCGGCACACAGATCAGATACCAACTGATCAACCGCCCAAACATTGTATTTCATTAGAACTGACAGAAGAAATCGGCTGCGATATGTTGACGTTTCTTCTAATCTCTTTAGTTGCTGATAAAATATAGAAGTTATATTATTAAAGGGTAGGAACACTATTGAAAGGACACTGGTTGTCCCATTTCTGCAAGTCACACGATCAGTGCCACGGTAACCAAATTGCTTGCTTTAATCGTTTATGTGCACATAGTCATGACTGGATTGATTTAATCGGCAGCGCTTTGCTAATCGCTAAAGCCTTGGGATTTGAGTTGCAAAATAGGATTCGGAAGGAGTTGACAGAGTCAGTCTAATGGACAGTGTCTTACAGGTGTCTGGCTAACGACGATTTGACCGTAGGCCCGACGCTTCTCTTGATGACATTTAAACTTTGAATTTGGAATGTTTTGCCGCACGTTCTTCCAGGTATCTGTCCGCCCTGCCGACAGAGGTATCACCGCAGCTTTGGGAGAGCTCGTAGACTACATAACAGGCAAACAGATTGGAAAGACTAGGATCACGCTTGTGCAGAGAAAATCTCCTGGTGATCTACTGGAGACGCTGCTTGGCTATAGTAGGAAAAACGTTTTAACGCCAAGCTGGGCATTTGTCTTGTGTCGTCGTTAATATGGTCACATTTGCAATGAAGAAGCAAATGTGCAACTTCCTTTCTGCTAAATACTAGCTACCCTGTTGACCCTGTCAACTCACTCCAAATCTTGTTGCACAGCAAAAACACCAAGGTTTAAGAAATATGCAAAGCACTGCTGATCACATCAAACCAGCCCGGACTATGTGCACAAAAACAGCTGAAGTGAATGACTTCGTTGTCCTGTCCTTGATCAGGTGGCTTGCAGTAATCAACCAAGCACTGTCTGTTTAACACTGTTCCCACTGTTTATTTATATTACCTTGTGAATCGTTCCTGTTCTGCCTTATCAGCTTGGAAAACGCACGATAGCTGTGTATCCCAAAATCCAGTTTTGAAGAATCGCGGTGCATTCTAAGGAAGTAAGTAGGTCACGTGTCGAGGTTGAGTAAAAAGCAACAATAAGGGCGACCATAGATGTGACCCGTGTCCTTCAGCCAAAAGTGTCAAATTGTTTATTTCATCAGATGAGTGTAATCAGAAGATAAACGTATGGGGTGTCTTCGGGTTTGAGTAAGATGAACGGATTGTGTTTCAGCGACCAGCGCTGGGTGAAAGAAAATGGTGATCTGTAATATGAAAACGTCTGTGGGATGGGCAACGACCACTTGGATGAAAACGGAATTTTTATCTGCGGAACGAATGAACTAAACGGATGGACAAATACTTGAGGCATTCAGAGGATACGTCTCAGACTCTGAAGAACATGTTGGGATAGCGGGTCTTTTTGACATCTTACAATTCGAAATCGCCTTTTAACAGATATTCCCCTTTTCATATATTCATGCAGTTGAAATTTGGAAGGTCAATATCAGAGTGTATTAACATCAATCTTTTGTCCGTAGTAAGCTCTATTCTCATGGATTTGTAGCTTTGGACTGCAATTTTCTGTCACATTTTTGGCAGCAATTAAATTGCAGCGAGAGATCGCATACGTTTAGTTCACATCATGGACAAAGCTCCCAACTACTGTGACATTGGAATGTCTCAGAATATCTCTCATTAAACACGCAACTGGACCACAGTGCACTGGAAACAAAAGTAAAAGGCAGTTTACGACGCCCGACAGGTAGAAAAAACGTCAAAGTTTACTCTTGTGAAGCGTTGCTGGGAGCTTTTTCAATCATAAAAATTTGTTGGTCTCTTGTTGATCCATTGTACAATGCTAACCTTAGATTTGGTTCGTCCTTCTGAAACCCACGAAAAAGAGAATGTAGAACTTGTAAAACTTGTACGATGTAGAGAACGCTTTTAAAAACAATTTACCGGAGTCGAAACTAATTTTACCGGAGTGAATTAATCAACACAGATAAGGGTAAACATTGTAGGTGATGTGTAAAACAACAATATTATGTTTGTTCTGTTCCCTTACCAACACGAATATGTCATGAACTCGAGTCCTAGAAATTTGTCAATTAAACAGCAGCTGAATGGCCAAGGAGACAATTTGTGTTTGAATCCCATTTTTACTGTGTCCAGTGGAATTAACTGTTCAGTGTTTGTCAGCAAAAGGTCCATTGTGCAAGCATTCACGTGTTTCACATCCTGCCACTCGACATGTAACACATCCACAATTTATAATAAAACTAACTAGGATGGAAAAGTGGAAAAGCTCAACACATTAACTTAATACTCATCAAATACTCCCGAATTGTTATTCTGTTCAATAAAGAGTACATTCTCTGCAGGCGCTTATTCTGAATTTATTTCAGAGTGAGTTCGGCATTACGAAAATTAGTTAGCCTACATTACGCGCAAACTTTGATGACAAGCATGGAGTACCGTTTTGCTGATGCCCTGAGTTTTACTGACGCGCTAGAGTTTATTTGATTTTTTTAGTATAATCGCGGATTAAACGAGAAACTCCAAAGAAGAATCAAAAGTCACGTGGTGTCTTCTTTTCCAGGTACAAACGAAGCAGTGTATGCTCCGAAATTCTTGCCTCTCTTAAAATGGTGCAGTCTCTGGCAAGGAGATAAATCAGAATTTGCCTTTCTTTTTAGAAAAAGCTCTATATTCGTAGATGATAAAGAACTCAATCGTTTTACGCTGCTATTACTGTCTCTAAGAATATGTAAGTTGAAATAGAAGGGCATTTTAAACGTGACTCATTTAGCCGTAATAGTGTGCCTGATTTCTAGTAGAAATCCTGCCCAAAAATACTACTGGTGCAAATTGTTGAAAAGCATCTAGCCTACAGTCTCGTTGGTCTCCCCTGGGACATTCCCATAGTGATGGGATTCAGTGTTATGCGAAGCAGTACAAAAACAGCATTACAGGCCCATTTTTATGCGCTTTTTTGTGTAACAATCCCTTGGGAAATTAAACGCACGAACCCTTATCGGCTTTTTCACGAAAGTTTAAATCTTCCGTTGCACATGGTGATAGATCACAAAGTCATTATTCTTCAAAAAAACTTCACCAGTCTACGTTGTTGTTACTACGGTATTTGTCTTGATCGTGCGGAAAATCTCGTTGGTGATATTCCTCAGCAAGAGAATATTCGTCGCTTTCTGCAGCAGAATAAAGCAGAAACAACGTTATACCTTGAGACAGTGGATTACTTTTGATTCGAATTCTTCTACTTCAGCCATGGTATTATTGGTAGGAGGATTTAATCTACGTTTGGAAATCCTGAACCTTCTCCATCCGTCTCATTGAAAGTAAAGCGAAACAGTTTGCGGGATATTGTCATTTTAATTTACTTTTGTTACTCGCAAAAGAGGAACCCTGCTTTTGTGGTTACAGGGTGTGGTGATGAAGACAGCATCAAAAGTTATCCTGGGCCTTTTTCTAGAAGTCTCACTGCAATCACTTTCAAGGTAAACGAATGGCCTGAATCAATAATTTTTGAGCTCTCCGTGTTGATTAATGTGTCCTGGTTAGCAGTACTTCACAAAAGCTAATATCTTCGGATCCTGGCTGTGCAGTAGATACGTAAAATTTGAAAAGGGGTTAACCTGGTTACTTGTTTCATGAATGTCAATACGGTTGGTTTCCTCGTAATATCCCAGCAATCATAGTTTTCCATCTCAAAATCTTGAATTCCGAAGTGTCCGATTTGGTTCAGATTAAAAATAACTGCTCATGAGTGTTTTCCTACCTTACAAGCTTGAAGGTAGCACTTTTCCATTTGAATTAGAAAGCTTATATGACTGTTCCATTGAGTTTGGATGACCATTAAAGAAAACCTCATTGTGACGGTTTAGAAAACTCCGGAGTATCAAAGCAAACATGAGGTCGCTGCTAGAAAACGATCACGTAGTCATTTATATCACATAATTACAAGGACAACCCATCACTACAAAGGTTATGGAGAAACCTAATCCACATCTTGCAACCCGTCACATCCAAAACAATGTCAAAGGACATCCAAAGTTTTCTTCCCTACTTGCTGGGCACCTGCTGAGCAAATGCTAACGAAGAAGACGGTGAGAGTCAAAGGTTAGTCCACCATAAATTCTGGTTCCGGATTGTAAGGCTTTTATCAGCGCTTCATTCATATATACCCAACATCGCAATTTGTGATAGTTCTCTCTCGCCGGCGACGGACTTATCGTGCACAAGAATTGCCACAACACACGAGTTCTGATAACGCCCCGGAATCCTTGATTAAACATGTTTGCACTAACAACCGATCACACACTAGGTATTACCTAGACAAGCACCATACAGAGTGCTGTCTTAGTGATTTTTCTTTACCTTGTGTCGGATATAGTCTGCGAGCTGCTTTTCCATTAGAATCCCCTGATGTTGTGGTTTAAGTTCTAGGAATAATAGTGACCCCATTTTTTGTGAATTTTTCTACACAAAGGTGATCTATTTTGACCGCTGTACTCTAGGAACTCATTTTACCTAGTGCAAACACGCTGCTTGCAGTTAAGCTAACCTATGGAGTATGGCGTTCAACAAAGTCCATTCAATAGGGAGACGATAATCAGTTGTAGTTAATACAAATTATCACTGGGCTATTTTTAAGTTACTTCCTTATGGACGTTCAAATTTTTCATGTGTAGCAAGTAAATTCGGGCTGGTACCAGAAGTGAGTATATGGTCTTTCGAAATTTCATCTCAATGATTTTTTCTGTAAGGTGAAAATAAATCGAGGTAGTAGTGTTTGCGGTAAATACGGGAGCTTTTGGAACAAGTCATTGTAGACCAAAACAACAAACAAACGGTTAAATAGAGAACAGTAGAAAAGTATGGACCTGTAAGGACAGAACAGGAATTAGGATGTTGGCAATTGATTTTTTACCCTGAATCAAATGGAACTAAAACATCATGAAATATACTACTCGTGTCCAAAAAACTTAGGTTCATTTAAAAACCGTGGGTTTTACTTCATACATGCTCTTATCATCTTTGTGTCGATTTGTGTACACTTTCCCTCCCTATACCAACTCTAGCCAGGTATTTGTGAATTGTGATAGGTATTAATTGTCTCATTGGAAAAATAAGGCGCGATTCTTAATAACAGAAAACGAGCCACTTTCTCCTCCCTAATTTTCATAATAGGGCATTCTAAAGAACCCCAGCAAGGGTTGGGTTATTCTCTAGTTAATGCTGTCAACGGAGTCAACTGCGTTGGGTTAAGCAAGCGAAAAAAAAGAGTTTGTAACACGCCGTTCACCTTGTTACCCAGCGAAGCCTTCTGAACAAAATCGCAAACAAAACGTTGTTGGAATCTGAATAATTATTCTTCTGAGACCCCGCGTAATGCAGTTGACTGAAAGTGGAATAAAACCAAACTAATCATGACTGCATCATTTGTACGAAACAATGTTTTATGTATGAACAGCGTGTCCAACCAATGTAACCAACACAGTAAGAGTAATCCTTGATTCTTGTAGAGCAGAGATTATTGTTTTATTCAAATAATGTGCAACCTTCCTAGAAAATTCAGCCTACGCGGTCGGTCACCTTGTGACAAGATTTAGTAAGAGGATCAACGTTTACCTGGCTTTTACGTCACGATTATCTGCCTAGTAATAGATTACACAGATTTCGATGTGGCAATACTTGAATTGAGATTAGCTAGCACCCAACTAGCTCGCTTTTGTAGGTGCCTTCTGCTGTCGTTTCCGGTATTCGGTCACTTAAACTATTATGTGCATCCACGGAAATGCAGCTGAATCGATCGACGCAAGAACTAATAGAAAAAACAACGCAATCATTTTTGTCGGATACAGTGCCACAGTTCCTATTTATGCCCCAGTGATCACCTGTACTGTAATATATTTTTGGCACACCAGAATGCATAAATTTCATGTGAATTAGGCAGTGTGTGCGGAGACAAATCGTCTCCAGTCACATGGGGTCATAATTCGCATGCCTTTGTCTTTAGCACGGGCAAAAGTTCGCTCCTCCAGCGAGCTCATTTGAAATGTAATACTAACGTGAAGTGGTGACACACAAAAGGTACCTAAAGCCCTTTTCGTTTAAGAAAAGGTAGCCGCACGTCTCGTCACATTTGACCGTGCGCGCTTTAATTGTTAAGACCAGAAAAAAATCATGTCGCCTCATAAGATTTCGAAAATTTTGTAAACTTTTTATTTACTGTCCACAAAACGTGAATTAATTTTTTCGGTCATTTTGACTGTTTTAGTGATAGCCTTCGAAGAAAAATCCACCTCCTGAATGACAGAAAAATTCTGTTTTCTTATCCTGAGAACGTTTGTATAGGCATCCATTGATTTTTTTTCAATTCGCCTTAATTAGTAGATGTACAACAGCGCTTTTGTTAAACAAGTCAAATAGACAGCTTTTTCGGTGACGTCTGAACACTACGGCTATTTGACTTTCATTATCCAAGGGAAGCATAGTGAAAAATAGGTGACCACGGCAGAAAACGCAGTCGGTTTAATTTAAAATATTGCCAAGGTTTAGAGTGAATCAAACAATACGACAGATAGAAGGTAGATAGCTGTGCATGGTCTTAGAAGATGTACAGTGAAGTGTTAGCCATCCCACAGATGTGAGGAAGATAAGGAAGGGACAAACTTCAAAGGCCTAAAACATCATGACACCGGTAACAGCTGTGGGGAAACACAAATGTGTTTCGTACATTTACCACACACAAATGAACTCTAGATTATCGTGCCAAAATTGAACCATCAAAGCTTCAGCTTCTTTAAACAAGGAGATTACGATGGGCTTACTAAAAACGTGTAGTAGCTAAACGTTTTTTTCACAGCATAGCAATCTGTACATAAAACTGTATGGTAGCTAATGAGTAGTTCGAATAGTTACATGTGTTGCTGTCATCTGTGACTTTTAGATTGTATTGGGACCTAAAAACTGAAACATCTGTACAAACGACAAAATTTACGGTGCATTCTAATAGGCTTAGACTTTCCACCATAAAGGCGTAAGTTGAGTTTAGTTCATGCGTACGCCTTCCATGTGAATCCGAAATTGGTTCCGAATTACTATCGAAGAAATACAGAGTAAAACTCGTTCTCCGTCGGGTAAACATACGTCTAAATATGACATTAGGGACAAACTGGTACATTATTATTTATTAATGTGCTAGCATCTGTTCCAAATGTTATAAATAAAATACACAAACAGTTAGCTATGCTATCCCATATTTCTTGAGCACATTGTACACCATTGTTACCCTGACATTAAAATTCGACGCACAACGAGTGTACGGTTATACATCGCACTCTTCGGGTTTGAACGTGGATTTGATCAAATCAGTGGACGGGCAAAAGTGTTTAGTGCCAGTAGGCACACTTTTCAGGGATAATAAAAACAACCACATGGTCAAAAATACAACGAAGTTTGCTAGCTGTACCCAAATTAGATCTTGCGTATGTGTTGTTTATCAAATTGGGCACAAAATCAACTTCAAATTCAGGCCACATTCGAAAGATAGTACATCGTAACGCATGCGGTGTATGAAACATATTACTCAGTATAAAACCCGATATATAGACGCCAAGAGTAGTCGATGAGAGTAAAGTCCCGTCTTTGAGCCTGTCACTCATATTACGAAGCCACCGTTGTCTTCCTGGTGATGCGGCTTGTGTATGGGCACATTATCATGTAGAAACATCGTGGGTTCCAGCCGGAGTTATTGAGTCGGTAGAAGCAGTAAGTCATTCGGGTTAATTTTTTAGACCCGTCTGCTTACCATCCAGAGCTGACTAGTCTTTGAGTGTGTACTCGCAGTCAGAAGCAGTTGCTGACCAACCAACGCAAACTTAACGACTGAAGTCCATCTTTTGATTTGGAAGAGCATGTCGGTTTTTATCGATAGCTATCATGCAGGTTTAATCAGAGTTACAAGTGATGTGACTCACCTGCAAAGTATATAACACCTAAAGACGGTCGTCTTTGTGTGTTTTAGATTTGTTAAGCACCACGTCTTCACACACTCCCAAGGAATTAGTTAGCTTTGAGACACATGCTTGCTAATCGGACTATATACAGCTTCTCTGTCTTGAAATGAAGCGGATTCGATTCATGAAGGACGCAAGAATAAACTCTGTTGTCCTTATATTTTAATGGCCTTTAAGATGCTTGGTTTTGAGGCTTTACGGGTCAGTGTTGAACCATGCGCAGCCGCGCATGCTGCACCTCCATTTTGTCATGCGCTGGCCCACTTTACAGGGATTTTATAGGTGTCTTTTGGCGATAACGCGCACCACTCAAGCGCATTGACAATACACCATTGACCACATGTTTAAGGCATATCGATCATAACGAGCACTTTATATGTTGACCAGATGTTTCTTTGCCATCTCTTCACAACGGTTCTGGTGACATTTAAAAGCTGTTTAGTGATATTAATAAACGAATTCAAACGTGTTATGGTTAAAAACTGAATAAGGACTCCATATGTTAATGGACTCAATCTTAGCTACACTCTTTTGCGTTGAGGAAACAAAAAATCAAAGAGAACCAATCTGTTTCCAGGAACGGTGTTAGATCAAATACGTAAGGATATCTATATTTAAGAAGGCAAACGGACAATATCCATGGCACTCATTACGAATATTTATATGACATGCGTGGGTGCATATTTCGTAGCGCTATACCAGAGCCCACCAATACACTCCAAGTAGTACAGAATAATGGCAATTATATTGTTGCCCGTGATATAAGTAAACAATTGAGTAACTGAGTAGTGCATTACCAATATACGTGTACCGCGATATCTCGAATATCGTAGCAACTGAAACATGAGGCGGCCTGGTGCAGCACATTCAGTTGCCTGGAAACATCACAAACGAGAGATTCAGCTGGGTTCCAGGTGAGTCTCTCGCAAAAACAAATTTGTTTGCAAATGAGTGTATTTCGCTAAACAACTATCTTATTCACTGTTTCCTGAAAGGAAGATCCTCGTGCTCCCGCTTTTACATCAAAAAGAGCAAAACACATGTAAATTTTAACGACAGCAAGATTAAAATGACAAAACTGAAATTTCTTAGTTTTCCTGGTTTATATTGCACTTTTGAGCATTTAGTTGAAGGTGGACCCAATGATGATGACCGCAACATTTTTCAGAAATGCTTTACGGATAAATAGTGCACCTGGAACAAGGGATAAGGTAAAGTTCCCTCAAATTTTTCAAAAAGTGGAGAACAAATTCAAGATTTTAGATTTTTTCAAAAATCCAGAATCCTTTGCGTATTGTTTGCTCTGTGCAATTCTGTGTTGTCTTTAAATGGAACATTTCGGTAGCAAAACTACAATGAAATAAACGGAAAGCGCCGAATAGCAGCTGTAATGCTGGCTCATACTTGCATCCTACCTACACGTGAATTAACGGTCTACGTGAGCATTGCAATGTTCCCACACAATCGCGGACTATTCCCCTATTTGCTGATTTATATGGGAAACTGACAAGAAATTCTCAAAAAGGGAGAGGATTTTGTGGCCAATCGCTTTATTCTACAAAACGTTTTAGGTGTACATCAACATGCTTTGTCTCTAGTTGAAACAATGAGACAACTCACCAGGGGAGAGTAGTTTACCCAGCGCTGAGGCATATTCCTGTTACTCCTCAACTCAATATATGACAATATTAGTTTTCTGATATGCTTCTTAGTACAAACTTGTTGACATGTGACGCAGAGGCAGTAGGACTCGCTTGAATTCTCCAGAAAGTAAGGTAACACAATGGGCAAAGCAAATTCCAGAGCCGGGCCTCTGAGAAAAAAGACGGAACTAATAATACATACGGAAAGTACGAATATGTAATTTGTTATGACTGTGACGCACATGCTATCAACTTTGTAACTACGGGAAACAAGTGATTTATTTCTGCCAAAAATGTAGTGTATATGGCGAGGATAATTCTGTTGCGAATTCCAAATACAGGATGGTAGGTTGTCACAATAAATAATAAACTATATGAGGAATGAGAAATCCCAGGATCTTCGGAAGCCCTTCACTTTGAGATACATCTGCATTGGTATTTGCGTTTTAGATGGTCTGAAACGAAGTTAGCGCGTAATTAATATCGGTTAGCATGTTATCTGTGATAAACTTTCCTTCCGTAGACAAGGAAGCTTAGATTTTGTTTTGGTCCATGTAATTTGACAAAAGCTTTGTTTACTGTACAAAATTAAACCGTTTTTTAAAGTAAATTCAGTGTATGCAAGCTAAGAGGACTAAAACGTTTTCGGTTTCTGATGCAACGAATACTGGACAATGGGGGCTTAAGAGTTTTTGTGGTTGTGAATGAAAGTCACCCTATCCTGACCTTAAAGTTCATCGAAGACTTTTTTCAGGATGCAGAGAATGACAATTTTACCTCCATTACCACCTGAAGTATAATTTTCACGCCTGTGATTCCCATAGAGAGTGACGACTCTCCTCTTTTTTAGGAGTAGAAAAGGTTTCTAAAAAATATGCAAACTGAGTCCATCAAACGTAGCCCGTGACAGAGATAGAATGTTATGGGTTATTGATGCAAAAGCATTCACAAGCCAGCAGTTTTTGGTCATGACTAGACGTTGCTGAAATTTGTTCCATTCAAACAAATGTGAGAATCTGCGTTCTAGGGCTTGGTACCGCATCGTGAGGCAGAGTGAATTGTGGGCAAGGTTTATTCGTGCACAAGATTACAAGAACACCTTACTAGGTTCATTCTGCTTAGCCTAAACTCGTCTACCCGATGCTGTATAGCTCAAACTCCATTTCCTTACCTTGATGCTTAGCACGCGCGGTGGAGGACCTAAAGCACGAAACAATCCGAAACTACCCTCGCGGTCTGATTAAATATAATAAATATTCAATGAACAAAAGCTGGTTAGACTTGGTGATATATCTTTGAAATTGCAGTGTCCCTATCATCAGAAACAAGTTTGGAAGACGGATAGATTCAGGCGCGCAACGTGATGGGTCAGATGTTCGATAAGTGTGTCACGTGTAAACCAGTTGGATCGTTCATTAGATTTTAGAAATGGTTTGCCAGGAACGAAACTAAAATACACCGAAAAAGTATAATCTCTACCGATCACAGGTTTACCAGCATTGAAAAACTGATGACGTTTTTCATCCCAGGTGTTTCTTGAAGCTTTAACACACAGATAAATGCTGCGTGTTTTACCTACTACAGCAAATTGCCAAATCTTGTCATACTGGATGGTAGAGATTGCTTAGCGAATTAAAAAATAAAAGTGTCAGTAAAATTGTTCCGTATTTCCAGAATTCTTGTGATTCTACTTGGTTACCATAGGGACTACTGGCACCTACCCAGACCATTATTTCCTAAGTCATCCGTAAGTTACTCCACATTAAGGATGTAAGCCAAAACGAAGCACCACCCATCTACCAGAAAAGAATGAGTTACGTATTTATGCCCATTTCCATCCTCCTTTGAGGAATGGAATTGCCCATTACGTTGATTATCTGGATATCTAGTTATCACTAGTTTCAGGACAAACTACGGTAGCAATGCAGTTTGACAGTTACCTGGATTTTGGTCGGATATTGAAAAAACATTACTGGTGTCTATAATGCTATTACCACAGTAGCTGTCCATGCCACCAGCCGTCCTGGGCTTGGTTTCGCTTGATCAACAACTAAGCATTGTGAACATGTGGCCGCTCTCAGGCTATTAAACGTGGGTCACATTAGTCTAGAGACATTTACTCATTGGTTGTCTAGCCTCAGTAACTGCCGTTTTGTTAAGATGCCAAAAAACACTACTGAACTGACTCGACGACAAATACGCACGTATTTCCTGACAATATTTCAAAGCTCGTCAGTCCCAGTTGTGCAGCTTTGTTGAGGTTTCGAGTGCACACAGGGGTTGGATCTACTAATTTGACCACATCTTCGCGCATGTTACTGGAAACTTCTTAGAATGTGTGACTTTTGTTAGCTCCGAATTTGTTGCACCAAGATAATACATGTATCGAGGAGATAATTCAATATAGATGTGTTTTATTGGCTAGTCAGAAACCATATTCATGTGTGGTGGTGTGTCGCTCAAGTCAATCAAGGCATGGAAGTAAAATATTGATGCACGCACTCAATAGTTTTTCCACTGTTCAGTGCAATGAATTTCAAATAAGATTATGGTATCCTGTAAATACACGAAGAGAAGCATTTAGAGGGGAAGGTTGGGAATGAAGCTTTTCCGTAAAGTCAACATTAATAGCAATAATAATGAGCGAGCGGAATATTCGACCGTAATTTGATTTGCGATGTTGATTTACAGTGTTGAGATGGTTTGAGGGAGATCATCGTTCGTTGGGTTAGTAAAGCCGGACTAAGGCATATGGATAGTCTATCGCATGCATAAAACTGATTGCAGAGGATGCAGTCGGACATGGCACCTCCGGCAAGTCCACATGCGGATAGGTGCTTTTAGACGGTCGTGAAACATCGAAAATTCTTCAGCCAATTCACGTTGTGTTCCATCAAGAAAATAGACTGCGATATCTCGAATGCCGTACCAGGTAAAACATGAGGTGGTTTTTTTGGAGCACATTCAGTTATGAATATAATAATCGAGATTACAGCTGGAATTTACCTGAGTATCACGTTAGCACCAAATTGATTTAAAAATGAGCGTACTCCTCCAGAATACAATATTGTTGATATAATTTAGAAGGCTGCTGATGTCTCAACGACAGTCCCCACTTGGGGTTCGTTAATTTCTCAGGTCTTTATTAACATTAGTTTCTACATAAACGCCTTACTAGACACAGTTTTTAACACTTTCCAGCGACAACCTAAGTGTTCGTTTCTAAGAAACGTACTCTGCTATCTCGAAAACCCTGCCAGTCGAAACATTGGGCAAGCTTAGTGCGGGATATTTAGTCGAAGTGTAGCTGAAACGAGAGATTCGGTCGGTATTTACGTGAGTGTTCAGTTAACACCAACCAAAGTTGCAAAATTGAATGTGGCCACGTCTTTTAAGTTTGAAAGGAAGACGGGGAGGAGAAAGGTTCCATCACACTACCAAATTTTGGAGTTAAGCGCTCACTCGAATAAAGGTCAACAATACTGTAATGGAAAAAAGGATAGTGGAACAGATACTTCTGTGTTTCACGCAGATTTCGGCGTACGGCCTGGAATTCAGCATCACTAAGGAGAAAGTACTTGGACTGTTCATCAAAGCAGTGATTCACATGAAAAATCTTGGCGGCACTTCGGCGTACAGCCCGGCTATACCCAATCCAACATAGAAAATACAAAGAATTGTGGAATACAGTTCACCTCCACAATTTATTTCGTATTTCCAAAAAAACGTGTATTAGGTCAACAATCAGTGTCGATGCGTTATGAAAATAGGTCAGTGCCGGTCGGCAACATCTATCTTCGAGTAAGATAGAATCTCAGTAGCTTTCCTTTATTTAACCGTCCCCCACGCGCTGTCCCATCTTTCATCGTGACAACCGCCATGGCAAAATATCTTGAAACCGTTGACCAAGGTCGAAAGACTATAAGCAAATTAAAGTTACCAGTCAATCTTAGCTTACTCTTGGTTATACTTAGGATGCTGGTGAAATAAATAGGTCCTTGTTAGTAAGTATCCCTCTGTTATAATCTCACTGAATACGGGTTGCTGCAAATGGCTGCAAATAAAGTTTCCAACAAACGGATGCATTATAAGCCCATGCTCTTGGCCTAGACAAGTCCGTGATCTACGTTTCGTTGAAACAGCTTTGTACTTAGCAGTGTCTGTTGGTGTATTGCCTGTAATTCTCAGAATGGTTCAACACTGTTACACGGTTTAAAGAGAAATTATATATCATGTGTGATTTCTATGACGAAACAGTTTTTGCCGTCGATAAATATGGCATTTTATAAGGGGAAATCAAATTTGTCATACGTGGCTGATTACGATGCAATCCGTCAGGAAGTCACAATGCCTGCTCTTTAGCTACCTACGAAGCAGTGATGCACTTGTACTGCTGGGTTTCGTGGTTCTGTGATGGTTTTCCTTAGTATTCCTAGAAAAAACTTGAGGAAGAATGCGAGAGAGAAGTACATTTCTCCGTGAACTTTCACATCATACAGGAGGTGAATTGGATATGTTTCCCACACTGGTACCCAATGTTTGCACGTGTCAGAAAATGTCTGACAAACAATAACAAGACGCCGTGCACATAATCACAGTAGTCTACGCAAGAAGTTGATTGAATGATAGATGGATGCAAATAAATAGGCCGTGAAATTATTATATACATGCAAGTTTATTTTATTAAAAAGAATGATGTGGCATTTGTGCAATGAGAACTGGCGAATTTTTATAAAGCGTATTCACTTCGGTGGTCTCCATGGTCCCAGTAACTAGTATGGTAGATAAGGGAGAAGCGACAATTTTCTTTCGTTTGTAATCTTACGAATAAAAAAAGGGTAATTTAAAGGTTTCAAGTAATGCTTTCTCCTGGCAAAGCGGTCAATATATGCTTAAAAGCCGAGAAGCACTGTAGGGCTTTTTCACCCCTATTGGGAAACATCGGCACTGCGCCTCTGACGAAACTCAGAGTTCAGATCCGGAGACATTCCGGCAAGTGGCTGAAAACAACCGTTCGTGTGCTCGAATGACCAGTTAATACATGATCACGTGGTGTGGTTTCCGTAACTGAGGGATGACCAACGCTATATCTTGTCTGAGTGAGATCTTATTAAATTGCTGATCAGCCGTTCTTCACCGAACTGTTAAATGTTCATTTCATGGATTCGCATTTATCTGGGTTTTGTGAGACACGCACTGATGATTATTCCTGGCTTTTCAATATAAACTGGCTTGACTAAAGGAACGAAATCTCAAATGGATACCTAAATCAATAACCAAATCTGTCCACACTACGATCAGTCTACATTTGTTCGTCATTGAGTAGGTCACCCACAGTTCAGACAGACGCGACATAAACCCTATTCAGTCTAAATGCCTGTATCTAAGAGTGAAGACCCAGATCGCATCCACCAGAAAGCATTTTTAGGAGAGAAAATCGCACGGATTTGGTATTCTATTCTCAGTGGAGTGGTTAACCAAGATGTTGACATTCTTGAGGTGCCCTTTTACTCGTTCGTCTGGCGTACCACATGTAATATGTGAAAAACAAACCCGTTATCATCAATATCATTCAGTGAAAAAAATTCAGATTCAGTGTCAGTAAGATGCTCTCAGAGTCGTTTGATTCTAACGGGCCCATAAACACAGCAAAATCGATGGGCCACTTCCCAAGTGGTCCCACTGGCATTGCATTTATGAACCTCATGTGGAGTTTACATAAACCGTACACCAAGAATTCAATATTTCGCAAGTCGCCTAATGGTGTTAGACGTCACGGACGCAATGCACCAATAGGGGGCCAAGTTCTCCCTGCAGACCGTTGTAAGCGCAATGCTGTCCTACCCCTTTTATCCATCAACTACCGCAGAACGCGCATCTAGATTTGTTGCTTATCCGGAGGTAAAGGATGATAAGTCAGGAAAAGAACAACAAATCTGTTCCTGACAAACTGACAACTTGTGGGGCGATACTGCGTATCTTTTGCGATAGGCGGTAGCGGCTGCATGCAATGATATTTATCGCGGAAGAGTAAACTGTCGGACAGATTTTATGGACATGGACAAACGTATATCGGAGGAGCTTACCAGCGGATTGTAGACCAAAACTTACACCCAGATTTAAGTAAGAAATAATTGACTGTAATGAT
>SJOL01006682.1:117595-252181 GCA_004794785.1 Opisthorchis felineus
CATACACAACGGTTACGATATTTGCACATATCACCGTTCAGGCGAAGCATACATGTGCGCTTTTGGAGGCGATGCTGTTGCATTATTTTGTTAATTGTAAAGCTTGAAGTCTCACATCTAAAATCTCTACCAGATTATAGGGATATTCTTTACGGACAATGAATCAACACTAACGTAGAAAACAGTTCAAGTTCTACCAACGGTTTTACCCAAAAATTGTGGAATCTCGATGCACGCCAAAAGCACACCTAACAATACTGGTGGATGTAAAGAAAGTAGAAAGGCTAGACTAAATATATGCATTTATCGGTAGCAGCCAAATGTAAAACGACTGCCATAAAACTTATGTTTATGTAGCTATGACAGCTTATTTGCCACGAGCTTTTGCTGCTTAGAAAAAAGATGTTTCCGGTTTAAGTTGACCTTTGCCAAACATGTGCCATCTCTGTGTAGACGGTCAAAAGTGTAACTACAGAGGAACAAATATTAAAACAAGCACACTATCCGTAGCGAAAAACTTGAGTGTTTTGTGATTTTATTGTGCCGAATATCAACGCCCGCCATCGACCCACCACAACATCATGCGAAAATGGGCTTTCTCAGCTTCACAGGCTATGGATATTCAGTCAGCCGTTTTGCAAGCCACTGTCTTGGCTTCAGAAAAATATGCATCGAAATTTTGTTTCTCACGAGACGAGGACCATGTACGGGGCAATTGATGGACAACTTGCTAACTATCTCCGCTGGTGTGTGAAATTTGGGTGCAATAATCTCTTGCAGAATAATTAAGCCTGCTTTTCATTCGGAGGCAAAGTAAATTAATTTACCACTAGTGTAATTCAGGGTGCACGGAAGGAGACAAACATGATCCAAAAATTACCGTCAGAATGCAATGTAAGGGTTTCGTGGCCAAATTAACTAACTCATGGTCCCTAATCTGACAGTCCTTAACAGCTTAAGAAGGGCGGTGTCTTCTGAATGAACCAACCGATCTGTTTTTCTTTTTCAAGGATTAGAAACATTTTCATTCTAATGAAATGTTCGTCAAGGGACCTGGGCTATTTAGTCAGATCAGTAGCTACATGACTGAGCTTTCATCGAGTGTATGATATTTTCAGAGGTTCTCAGCTCTAACTTGGAAATCTAAATTAAGACATCTTAGCTCTTATGCTCTATGATATTGCCTTTGCATTCCTGAATAAACGAGAAGATTCAGTAGTAAAGCGCATCCGACGATAACTGAGGTGCGTGCCGAAGGTAATTACCAAAGCTAAACTTGGCTTTTGAACATCTTGATCCACCACGGCCGAACAGGAATAATTACCTTGTTAAGTAGTGTTCATAATCCCTGCAATACATGAAAGGGTTGGTATTTCTTGGGAACTATTGAAACCAAAAGTGCCAGGATTTCCCTTTTGGATAGTATGGTGTTTGGTCCGTTGGTTCAGCGCTAAATTTTGGTGGACCGGTAGATAGCAATTTGGAGGTCCCTATTCGGAGGCAAAAAATTTCAACTTTGATGTATATAAACACCTCTGTGTGACTGTACAATACTCATCTCAGTCTTGTGGAGAAACCCAATTGATATGCCGAGAAAGTGACCCGACAGCGCTTACGGTGGTGGTCATCTAGCGCAGCGAAGTAGGAAGAAAACCATGTAATATTTTTCAAAATACCAACAATTTAGAGAACAATTTTTCCCTGCAGTTCTTTGGCAATGTTTTCAATGGACATGCGGAGGACTGCCAGATCACCAGACTGATATCACCACAAATTTCCACCGATTTATTTGCTAAAGGATGGACGCTGTTTCTAGTTGGGATGAGGACTGACGTACACACCAGTATTGGTGCAGGAAACAGAGAAGTAACCATTTATCATTACAAGAAACTGAAACACCAATATTTCAGTTTTGATGCACATTCCCATCCTGTTTGCTTCCGTAAAGCAAACCCCCAGCTGTCGTCCCTGAGCGAACAAACGATCCCATGAGATGGTTTCCATCATGTGTACAGCAGAAACTACACACAAGGAATTTGGTTGGTTTTCGCGCCGCGACAACTTGCGGCAGTAAAGATAGGGATATCGCTCGTGACATTTGTCTAGCCGGCTGATCATGTAGGGAAACTTTGATGCATGTAAAACGTCCGCTTCTAGAGAGGATATCGTTAGTACGTGAGTTTGCATTTATAAGAGCGACATAAACAGGTTCTATTCAGATAAACTGCCTTACGTAACTTCAGTCGGTCATTGTCGGTGGAGCTAACTTCCACCAGAAAATCTATCAGAAGTTCGATATTTCATTTGGATGTAATTCCTCTGCTTAAGTGTGTTTCTTTAGTTTGGTAAAGCATTGAATAGTGATCGCCTGGCCCCCGAAACATATTTCCAAGCAATGTCTGCTCAAAACATGTAAACCACAAGTGATTAACCAGGTGATGATCATGGCCGTACGCTTACGCTGGTGGTCAGTGAAGATTTGAGAGAATAAGAATAGCTGGAATGCTGGAAAGCATGTAGAATTCAAGATCTATGACACAAGAATAAGAACCAGGTTGAGGTCGTTTAAATAAAGACAATGACATCTACCATTTCCTTCGCGTTGATGGAAAGTACCGCACTTATCACCAATAGATCAAAATAAAATACACATTTTAGCCGTCTTTAGGTGGAAATGGCTAGACAGGTAGTTAACAACAGTAGAATAACTACTGGTCTCGTAATCTCCTGCTATGACAGAAAGAAGGCGTGGTTGTTGATGCATAAGATGGATACATTCTGTCAAAACCCTAGATCAAACGCCGCATATAAACACGTCTGTAAATGCTGATAATTGCATTCTGTGACGGAGCCCATAAATGAGTATCTCAAAAATTTTACGCACGTTATATCTATTTACATTCCTTCGTAGGCGAGACATTTTCGAAAACGTTTCGTTGAAGTCGATGCATTTTTCGCTACCCCGAAATTTCTTTTCGGGATTCATACGAGTCACAAATACAGCTTCTTATGTTGCCTGTTCGGACTTATAACTACTGAGGATATCTACTGTGTAAAACCCCTATCACTAAACGTCGATTAACCAAAGCCCAGAGCAAATTGACTATCCGCTTTTTCGTTTTTTTACTTAAGAACCACCTTTTCAGAAATTTATGAATGTTTTTACTTCGATCATCGATCCAAAAGTTTGTGTTTGCGGCGATAAAGATTAAGCATTCTCACCAACAGCATTTTTAAGAAAACAATAAGTCCTTAAATTACCCTGACATATGTTAATTCCTGTCACTCTCCGTAGTAAAGTTTGGGCGCAAAATCGAACGGTAAGTTATGTAGGATAATATAGGATCCGCCAGACCATTGTACGCTACTATCCTCCATCTATATGTTGAACGTATATTTGTTGTTCATCCTCACACCCTCACTGTCTTTAAGGGGCACATAGCTCTAGACTGTCTTCACCAAATTGCCAGCTGTGCCGTTCCAATGCACCAGTACCGATCCATATTCTGACTTGTAATGTCGTCATGTTATTGAATAGACGTCTCGATCTGGCCGATTTTGCTTCACACATCCAGTCGATTGACACGACAATAGCTCAGATTCGGCCCATCCCCTTCCCAAGCAGTAGACATCACCCGATTCTAATCTTAGCTGTGCGATCCCTGCCACATTCTAATTTATTCCACTCCTAAACCACGGTATACCAACGCTTAGGAGTGATCATCTGAAATACTCTTCTTGCCAGTTGCGAATTATTTTTATCGTCCTGGTTTCAGCCCTGAGCTTTTTTAAAAGATGACAGCTTTGTTCACATTTCCTAAAAGACGTTTACAATGAGACCGGTATTGTGTCTTGGCTGCCACCCGATGCGGATTCGCCCGTCAACACTAGTCGCCTTTGCATTCCTGTGCATTTCAAAGGAAGAAAATAAATTGCGGTGTGAATTGAAATTGTAATTGTAATTCTCATTGGTAAGTGTAGAACAATTCTTTGATACAACACCGAATGTTCTAGTGATGGTTTGGCAAGTAGAAAATGCAAGTTGCTTGTCTCAGGTAAACTCACAGACTAGAATGAACGTTACACACAAACACACGAAGAACCATTTTCAAAGACCCCACAAATTGACATGCAGTCACTGACAAACATCAGTTATAAGTTTCCCGTAACAAGAGTCGACTGCCACTCTGTCCTCTCGGTCACTTAACTTCAGAGGGGCAGATGTCGGGGCAGATCTTATCGGGTAGTCAAAACACGGAAGAAACAAGGACAATTTTGTAATGTACATGACAAAGTAATTACTTGATCTGCCCATGCTCTGTTTGTCGCTTCTGCCGCAAATGGCTATTCAAACGGACATTCCTTATGAAGTAAGTAAAATCTATTTTATTACGTGCTACGATTTGCCAACCGAATGCAAAACGTCTCCTTTAGAGAAACATCGAGATATTTTCAAGTACTGGTAGGTTCTAGGGAGTGGGAGAGGAGGGGGGAAGACAAGTCTGGTCAGCGTAAGCTAACTGATCTCCTTAGGTACAGTGATTAGTAACAAAGGACTGCCTCAGCAAAAAGATGGATGTGTGGTCATTTTTCACATAGCAATCCAACTTCATTCGCACATTTTAGGTAAACTATAAAGTGGACCAAAATGGCGTTGAGGAAACAATCCATTTTATTTGTCCTGCTTCTATTCAGTATTTTGGAAGAAAATTAGGCGACGCATTGGCCAGTGTTTCCAAATGAACAGACATTGTTTCAGTTGAAACGGCCCGGTTATGAGACCTTAAAATGAAGTGTCCGCTGCTGTTAAATTAATTTAAATTTAAATTTATGAGCAAACGATGTTTTAAAAGGGCGTGGTTAAAATACCATTAGTGATAGTCGGTTTTTTAGCTTTCAGATTACAAACTGAGGATGCATTCACAGTGTCGGTTTGCATTTACTAATCGATTATCATCATGCTTTCCATGGAAGCCGTCTCATTGGCACAAATCACGACTGAACATTGATTGAAACCCGTGAAGTACATAATCACCATTTTATATCATGAAGAGAACACTGGGAACAGAAAGGTACGACAGGAAATGGCGTTCACGTTTGACGAGCACCCTGAAGTGAAAAAAAAATGCGGCATTGTAGTAGCAAATTATTTTAAGTTTATTTGTTCTGCCAAAAGCATGAGTTACTCAGCTGGAGCTTTGCTTCCAGTCTGGGAAATTCGTCAGATGTGGAAAAGAGCTTCTCTTCTCTGCTACCTGTTTTCGCCCCCTCCACACTTCCACTGTCCCTGTGCCTTACTTTATCTTATCCACCAAGTTTTCCTCCGCTCTATTGGTGCACGCTCTCCATTGCTTAGTGGAACGAATTCGATTGCGAGAGCTATATAACATAATGCCGTCTCTAGCTGTGTCCGTAAATGTGGATGGGCTGTTTCCCAGCAAGAGATAAAACCCACACGCGCTGCGTATCTCTTTATTTTGGAACAAATGGACCTTTGGTTATTTGAAATACAATACACCAGTTACAGAACACGACCAGGAAAATTTTTTGAGGATAACTCCGTTGAATCTACTGAACATTTGCCACCAGTAAGTAGCAGGTACTTTCTTGCCCCTGTGGAGAGGAAGGATAATTTCCAGGCGTCGGTTAATTTTTGTCTCGCTCCAAAACTTGACACCATGTCTTCCGGCTGCTTGCCTATTTCGATCCAGGTATGTAGTGATGTCTGGCCAACTTCCATCTTCCAACTTCACGGCATGTGCATGACTATGAAGATGCTGATGCTGTATTTATTATGGAACGTCAGGTGCAGTAATCTTTCGATAATTACAAACAGACGAAAAAACGGCTCACGGCTGAAGCATAGTTGGAAGGATTGTGCAGCTTATTTAGTTGTCAGCGGCCGCCGTTCTATGGTTCGAGAAGGAATAGTCTAATAAAAAACAATCAGATCCATACAAAACTGAAGGCAACTAGATTATTTATTTGCGGCTGTAAAACAAAATAACGGCATCCCAAATGTGTTCGTAGCTGGTTAGTAGAAATCCTCAGCAGGATGGAAATGTTTAGAGCGATATGAAAGCCGGAAACATTTGGTAGATACATGGCGAATTGTACGAAAATTTGTACTGCATATATGTTAGCACATTGAGCTTCACTCTTGTTGACTCCGCTGGAGCTTCTCTCGCTCCAAAAGTGGTATGCTTGTTTCCACAGTCAACAATTCGCATTTGTTCATACTGAATGTAACCATGTATTTTATCTCAGTGTTTACTCAGCAGATTTCCCATTCTCACCGATTTTTACCCACGGCGGCTTCAATAACTGACATTGCCGGAAGACATGACGAAGGGCCTGTTTTCATATGATTTACACTTTGGTTAGTATGGTAATATATGTCGAACGAAATGAATACCCAAGACCACGGACTTGTCGGTTCGATAACGGAGTGCAATTATCCTCTATTGCACTAACAAATTGTGGATGGTGGGGCGCCGTCCTTTGAAAGGAGGATAACTCATTGAGGCAGAATATGAAAGGTCATTTAATGCTATCGATACCTTTTTGCGTTATCTCTTTTGGATAATGAACAAGGATGCAAGCAAACGAATGTTTCAAAGTAAAACTAACAATAGAACCATAGTTTCGTCAGTATACCTTCCTGAAGTGACAACCTGTTGGTCGGTTCTTAGCTCGGATCAGTAGTTTATAGACGTAACTCATGCTTTTACCCCCGCCATGCAGTTAATTTAACCATGGTCTTTTTTTGTGCTTCCAGGAATTGAGGACCTATCATCTGGCCACTTCGCCGCAGCCACTCACAGCTGGGTGACATGACTGTACATAACTCGTCGTTAGATTTAGGAACAATATTCATACAACAGGCGTGTGGACCAGTAGATTTTAATGCTCCAGCCGTTTCTCTCGTGTTGGGAAATCAGAGTTAGCCTGTTGTGTTTCACCTCGTATGCCACAATTGGGGTTTCCTCTTCGTCTAAGAGTCTACAATGGGACTATATCATTTCCAAAGACAACATTAAAACTCTTGCCTTGTAAACCCACATATCGTGTTACTTTCTGTACTTTTGTGTACTAACACTTTTATGTACTGAATAAAAGTCAACCGTCTTAAGCACTGTGAGGCTTATGAAAACTGTCGGGCTTTTCCGTTTGTGAAGATACACATTTTTAGTGAAAGGCACGGAGGAATATGGTTGTCTTCGTACATAGAAGGCAACGTATTAATAAGTGTTGTAAATCGGTGAGCTTTTAAGAGTAGCCAAACAATGCGCAGAATAAATGTAAGCGTCCAAACTTAGCTTGAAGGCATTTCCGGAATTCGAATAAAAACTGAAAAGACCAAGTAGGACAAATTATGTGGCCACTATTTCTCCTGACCGCAATTCTGCTGTCAGTAGGCCAGAAATGCACTCTTTAGACTAGGATTTTTCAAGGAGCTATCAGTGCAGAAACCTGACTTCTCTACCGAATAGCGACGATTGATTTTTGTAATAGAGCACCAAGGATTTTGGAAGAATGTTATTAGACTTTATGGATTATTAATGCGAGATAGCTAATATCAAAGCACAGGGCAATAGGATAAAAGGTAATCATTGAGCGCTTTGGTTGCAACACAGTAACTTCTTTCAGCGATTCCTTCAACCACTTAGATGCCACTAGGCACAATGCAATTTGTGCCCATTGCCATATTTTTTGAGTGGCTTGTTTATGAGGTCATCTGTTGGTCTGACAGAATCATCTTGTTTTTCCCGACAAAATGATACTTATAGGGCTGGTTGAAACTCTTCATCACTTGCACCGACCGGGTTGCTTCAAGAAATAAACCATTCAACCTGCTGAGTAATGTTCCTATTGAAGGCCTAAGCTGCCTCTCCGGGAGACATTCGGTTGAAAAATGTCATAAAAAGACTCCCAGGAGAATCTGCTGAGTTTTAATAAGTTGTCAATTACTGTGCGACTCCACAACGTGTGCTTAGATTTTTGCACGCGCCTGTCACCGTGTCTGTGTACTGTTACTAAAAAGTGGCTGATTCTGTCAATCATGGCATGCAAGTTAGTGATCACATTCCTTTTTGGCCGGAAGTTCAATCCCGATAGACGGAGTTGACACCATCTTTATTGCTCTCAGTTCACATTTGTACTGATAGCTACTTCTACAGCGCAAATATGTTACAGGGTTCACTAAATCTTAGCTGATTGAGCCAATAATCCCGATTGCATTTCTCTTTTCGAAGGCCAAATATTTCCGACTTACAAGCCGTTCATGATATAAACCCAGCAAATTTATCCATGATTGAGCTCTCATAGACCGGCAACCAACGAGGTTGGCTTATGTAACCGGCAGTAATGGTGAGAGACGCAAGTGTAGAGGTGAATCTCACAAAAACATCTGAGAATGTGTGATACAGCAGGCTCTGATACATAGACCAGAATTGTTGAAATTCTCGCGACTTGCTCATTAAAGACTTATCAGTTAGATGTTCACTTTTGTCTAGGCAAAGTAGAAGGCTGAGCATGCCCTGTCACTGAACCCCTTGCTAGTAGATATGGCAAAATTAATCGCTTCTAGCCTGATTTGCAGAATAATGAAGTATATGCATCGATGTCGTGCGGTGACCCTGATCTGAAAGTTTAGCCGTACATGAAGCCAGATTAAATGATCATGCGGTGTCCTCCGAGGTAGGACGGAACAGTCGGGACTTTAAGACTTGTTACTGGCTAAGGTGATTCCTAAATAAGGGTGAAAAGTAAGTGGCTCATTTCGTTTTATTAGTGCAAAAGCGTAGCAATCCCAAATTTATGTTGGAAGGGAGCTAGTTGGATCCATAGTCAGTAAAAGCGCCCTGGTGAACGGAGCTGGGTCGAAGCATCTGCTAGCCGCAATAGAGTTTTGAGGACCCAACCAGGAAATTTGGCCAGCACAAAAGATATATGTTTATTGGGAAGAACCGTCAGACAAAACTCAAGGACTGCACGTACCTGACGAGATCCATGTTGTACAAAACCGGCCTCAGGTTTTCGAAGATTTTTTGCCCAACTTATCAGTAGTGTTCTGTCAAGATAATGTGTTGTCATATCTGGAACATCGTATCATCTGGAACATGAGGCATCCGTTGTGCAGCACATTTCGCTGACGATTATCCTTTGTGAGAGATCCAGCAGGGGTCCACTTGAGTCTCCCGTTAAAACCAGATAGGTTCTCAAATGTGTATTATGCGAATTTCGTACACGTTGAGTTCAAATTTGTGGGGCAAAGCTGGCGAGATCCTGGAAACCGCTCCTGCCTGGTAGGCTTGAAGAAGGACGAAACCACTACTGAGCTGGCAAATAGTCTCCATTAAGTTCATGTATAGTGTCTTCTTTCAAGAAAGAACTTGTTTTGAAGGCTGGGGAACATAATTTCTGATCCACCGCTTGACTGCCGTAGAAGCCTCGACAGTAGCATTGCACCAACCAAACAATCCTTGGTAATGGACCTTCAGAGCTCATTGGCGCAAAGATTTCCAGCAAGTTGATGGCACTCCAAAACTTTCTGACGTTCATAAATCAGCTGAGCTATACATGACCGACAGAACTAGCATTACTGAGGGTTCAGTTAACAAGGAACACTTTCTGACAGTCCGAATTCTCGACAGGACAGAAGCAGATCAGGGATAGAACTGCCGGGCTTCTTTTGAATCGGCACCGTTGAGGATTGCTCATGATTCGTGAGTCCAATGAATTTGAGTAAAACGAATGGGTCGGAGCTGAGTATAACTTGTAGAACGCCAGTGAAAAACCTGTTTGATATACGATAGATAAATGGCTTTGCCAGCGCACCAAGAATATGCCCCGAAAAATTGGAGCAGTCTTACTGATACTGGGTAGCTCTGCTGAACACCCACCTGTTCGGCTCAATAAGGCTTAACTAACGTTTGTACCCCAAAACTCACCTTCTGTGCCGCAGCCGCCAGATCCAAAAATTATTCCGTCGGAGACGGCTTTTGTCGCAAAAGTACCGAAATGGACGCAACTACAGCGTGAACGCTGTCATAAGCCAGGTAGTAACAATATGTTTTTGTGTAAATGGAATATTTTGAAAAATCCGTCTTAAGTAATAATCTACAGATTTTTTCGCAGGTGAGGTTCCTTTAAACTGTTTGCGAGTGGTGGCTGTGTCACTACCGCTGAAAACACCACACCGTTACCACAGAATTGCTTTTGTAGGTCCAAATGCTTAATTCACAAGCTGCCGCTGGTAAGTTTTCAAAATAACCATAAATGCCTTTTCAGGTGACTACTGTGTTCCGCTGTTATCTCGCGGAGATGCAAACACAACAAGAAAGATGCTTACCACATTTTACAGCCTCCTATTGAACTGAACTGTTTTTAGCTGTTTTCATGGCTTTATTTTATCCGAGGGGGCACCAGCAATAATGAACTTCAATCACAGCTGAAATCTAGTTATGAGCTGACTGGATGAACTTTGATAGTGCAGGAAATGGATGGCTCAAACGAAAGCGAAGTAGATACATTTCTACTTGGAAAGTGTCTTTACTTCGGCAGGCGCGTAATTCAGGGACGTTTTGTATTGTATCAAAGTAGCATTGACGGATTATCATTGGCTCCTAACTCCACTGGCATCAGAGTGTCCTTGGCTTGGTGGTGTGTAGTCACATAAATGTTGTGATTTCTCATCCCTAAGTCGTTTCCTTTTTTAAATTACGAATAAAATTTGTGCAAAGTCTTTAGCATTTTGAACAACCAAAACTTTTCTCACTGCTTCTCGGACTACGTAAGCGTCCTATTTCTGTAACACTGAGTTGAATTCAATGCGACTATATGCAGATACCAAGCGTTTCGGTTACACTTTTTGTTTTCTACCTTCGTATATTTATCGGAATAACCAAACACGGATGACCTGTCTCCAGTTATTGTTTCAGGTTGATGAACTGCATGAATCCACAAATACACACACTGGTCACAGAACTATAAACGCAGGGTACTGTTTAGTATAGTCGTTTTTATTGCACGCTCCCCTTTTGAAATATGATATGCTTTCTCTTATAGCGCTATTTTTAGTTCCAGTGACTTGGCTCATTGTCTTGGTGTGGTAGGGCTAGTGTCATGGATACCTAAACTTGTGCGCGACATTTAAAGTTGTGTGTGTGTACATCCACTGCGACAAATTGTACCACCACTAAACTGTACACATTTATCATGTCATTGCTTAAACAATTCAGTTTAATTTCACTCAGTTTAATTTCACATTGAAAGTCACAAAAATAGCGGGAACGAAGAAAAATTGATTGGGATGTTTCCGCCTACATGAGCCATCGGGAAACATCGAACAACCAGAGTTTAGACAAGTTCATGTGTTCTACTCAAGTTATTTTAATAATCTCACAACATAGTAAAAACGCCGCTACGTACTAGATCTCATAAAACTTGGATGTTCTCCTCTAGATGTTCGCTTTCCGAGATTTCTACACCCTTCACCTTTTGGACTTAGGATTATCCATCTCCCGCTTTTTCTCTTTGCTGGAGAATGTGCAAACTAGGGCAGATTGAGTTGGGCAAATTGGCCAACTTTTCGGTGAATGCCAAATATTTACTGGTACTGCTTCCTCTTGAATGTACAGAATCAGCTCCAGAATATAATAAACTAAATTACATACCCCCTCAGTAAATGAGAAAACCCGAAGGTTGCGTAATCAATCTTTGAATGATAATAAAGCATCCGATTATTCACGTTCTAGTATTTCGAGAGTCCTTGAGACAAATGCGCACGTGGCTCAGGTGTCTGAAACGGAAAGCGAAAGTTTTTGTAATTCCTGATGAACATATACAAGACAGACCAAACTCCAGACGCGTGTACCTTATGTAGTTACACAACATGTTGCAAGGAGTGTTTATCTAAAAATACGATTGTTTATTAATTCGCTGTGGTAGATAATCACGGCAGATGTTGCTAATCACGGAAACGAGTAACATTAACTCAGAGTCACTTGGTTTTTTAACTACAAAGAATCGGCTGAAGGGCGGGGAGTACTTACATAATGAGAAATCACACTATGGAACAGTCTTCTTAGGAAGGACTGCGAGGGTAGTAAGTTGTTTTCCCAGGCGACTAGCATTTCTATACTTGTAAGAGTAGCGATACTACCTTCCCTTAGAGAGGAGGGGTTCGGAAAAGTTGGCCCTAAAACCCATACAGTCTGATCACCTGTTTGCTGACCGTAGCTGTTGGTGGTCAAAATATTTATAAAGTCCAAGAGCCCAGTCAGGCTCAGAACACATCTACTATGGGCAACCGAGTTACGAGTGAGGCATCTGTGTGGTAAACTCTGCGCCCATGGGCTAGACGATTGCCTCACGACAAAGTTGGACAGACAACTAAGTCACTACCTTCTAACAGGTCTACTCAAGAATTCCTTAATACTCGCTGTTTTGCTAGTCAGAGCAGGACGGTGAAATCTTGAGGTGGATTACAGTAAGCCAGGTCATACCCGAGCATCCGAAATCAAACCGATCTGTGAAACTGCTACCGAAAATTAAAGCGTTTGTTTAGAGATAAGCACTGCCCGGACATTAGGACTTGGAACTTGGAACATAAGGATCCTGTCAGATAAGGCAAATAGTGATTGGTCTGAATGGCGCACAGTACTTGCTTCCAAAGTACATAAACGACGCTGAATAATACAAGGCAGGTAGAACATGAGCAATTTTCTGATATCGGAGCCAGATACGCATTGTAAAGAGTGTCTCAAAGGACAGTCGACGGAAACACTGAGCTGGATTTGTATTATCCTTAACTCAAGAAACGTCAGTGGACAAAAATTTATTACTTCGTGAAAGATTAAGTTTTTGTTAAACAAGCAGGGCATTTTGCTGATATTTTGAGCGTCTATCAGCTCATATTATCTCATTTTGAATAGGAAAATGAAAGCTTTGCGATGTGATGCTATGCTTTATTCATTCAATGCTTGTTACCGACCATCGTTGCTCACAGGAATATTTTACTGCCAGAGTTGCTCAAGATCGAGAAGTTTGGAAAAGGATTCATGGGCTCTCCGGAATTTCATAATTGAATGACAACGGAAATCGTCTTCTGCTCTCGTGTGCTGCTTTAACCAATACTAGCAAGGCGTCTAATCTCGGATAAACCTCATTGGTGATGGACAAATAGAGTTCCAGGCCATTCTTCTTACGAAATTGCAGTTTTATGAATGCACGACGGACTACCAGCTGGTAGTAGCGGCGGCCTGCCCTAAGAAAGTGACACAGCTGTAAGACAATAGAACTATATGAGACGACAGGTGCCAGAAAATTGGAAAACTCGGCAAATGTGACGAAATCTTGGGACAGGCTGTCCAAAAAGCTGTGATAACCAATCATGTTGGATTAGTGGTTGAACAATGGACTGAAATAGAAGCACCCAAGGATTAACCGTGGCCGACATAATTGGAGTAAAGAAATCAGCGGAGAATTATTGCATTGGAGCAAATGACTGTTAGGAATAACAAAGCTCTCGGTGGATTAGCGCAGGAACCCACAGACTCTATCGCCTAAGGATTTTTTGAAACCGCACGTAGCAAACTCATATAATGCTTGCCTGAGCTGAAGAAGTGATGGCGGAGTAAGTCCAGTGAGGCCATCTACACGAAAGCAGTTTGGCGTCTATGTGAACAGCGCTGATAATAAAACATGGACCAAATACCTAAACTGTGCTGGTTCTTCAAGACATATGAGGAGATCACGAGCTGACGAAAAAGTAATATATTTTAGTGGCGCGGAAGCTCTACTTCTCTACACTGATTAGCCGCGCGTTGAAAATAGGATGGAATCAAGTGAATCAAACACCATATTCTACGGACATAATCCTTATGAACACATCTTGGGTATTGAGCGGAAGCAACAAATAAGGACTGAAAAACCTCTTGGAATGGCTGATTACAAGCCAATATTTTCAAAATTCGTGGATGGTACAACACAACCAAAATTCCCTCATCTAGTCAGTTCAATACGGGAGACTGAAAATTTCCCATAAACAATGTCAGCATAACTCCTTTATTCGAACGGCTAGAAGAATGACTGAAGGGATATGGGTGCAGTAGAATTAGCCTACTATTTTATGTTGGCATGCGGACATGGGATTCTACTGAACGCGAATATTATGAATAAAGTCATTTTACAGGAATGGCATGGAGTGAACGGAGCACCACTGGTTCCATTTTCTTGCCGAATGAAAACAAGAATAATTCAAAAAAACTCAGCCGGCCACTGGGTGTCTTATTCGTAGATTTCATAACAGCTTTTGATACTGTGAAAAAGAAAGCATTGTGGATCATTTTTTGGAAGCTCGAAGGCCCAAATAAGTCCGCTGATCTTTTTAAGTCCTCTCATTGTCGAATGAATGCCATTATTCAGTTTTATGGTGCTATACCTGAAAACTTCAACATAAGCGCAGGACCAGCAAAGGCTGCACCACAGTGCCAAAATTATTCAGCCTGTATCTAACTTCCTTATGGGAGGAGGCGATTCTAAGTCCGGAAGAAGTTGTCGATACTCATCTAGTAAGCTCAAAACGATTTGTAACCATAAGAAGTTTAGAATAAAGTTGAGTATGTTGCTGACAATTACACTTTGCTTGCAGATTTGAGAGAGGAATTACAGTGTCTCAAGGAAAAATCCGTATAGGCAGCACTCTGTTCCGGTCTAACTATAGACGATTATAAAGCGACTGAATTCCCTCTGTCTTCTCCTGGGTGGAACAAACGTAGGCATCACTATTGATGTCATAGAATATTGGTTAGGTTTCAGCTGCCCCGATAGCGCTCTAATCGTCAACGAATATTTCGGCAGAGTCGAACTTGCAGATGTCAAAGGTTAATTTAGATTTTTAAAACTTCATGGTGTCTGAACACAGTATCATACTGTATCATTCTGTCTACATTTTTATATCGAGGTGACCGGAACACTCGATCGATTTCACCTACGAGGGTTACATACATATATTTTGGTTCAAACCAGCAACGCCGATCACATCATGTGAAATACATGACACTGGATTAAACTTCCAAAGGCAGCTAAAGAACGATCTGTGAAACTTCAGTATTCAGGCTGATCCCAGATGAGTTTAGGAGACAATAATCATTTCTTTAGATTGTGTGTGAATCACACCCGCAACGATGCACCTGGTGAAGGATTTTGTAGGCAGGTATGTCTTGATAATCAAGCATAAGCTGTAGGTGACTTGTTACTTACGCACTAACATCAGTGACCTGATGCAGTGGCTTAACCTTAGAAAGCATCCGCGTGAGCAAAAGTTGACTTACGGGATCCCACCACTCCTATACCTTATCTGTTGCGAAACGTCGACCGGTAAGTTTAGGTAAGTTTTCTGTAATTTCTAGCTGATAAATAAATGCATCTACTTCATTGGTAATGCCTTATTTCTAGTGAGAGCTAAAATGGTTTATTCAGGGCAGACCCTGGTGAAGTTGACCGTAAAGTAATGCCTGGTTAATTGTGATGCTCTACTGAAAAATAGAGGAACAGAAAGTTGACATGAGTGTTTACTTGTTGGATGTCGTGCCAGTGCCATTTGATCTACAATCATTCTGGTAGGAGGTGAGAAGACACCTGCGAGCTTTTCCGCCAGTCTGGCATCATGTCTATAATAAAGGAAATGTTGCCGAGATTTCCGCGATACTAGTGGGGTACTCTCCACTCACGGGCAAGCTTTTCTTTACGAAGTAGTGCACATATTATATCTGTGATGCTTTACTGCATGCACTCATCTATCAAATATTAGGGGTTCATCGCTTTGTATACTATTTATATTTTATTTTGCCTACCGTGAGATTAAGATTTTCATTGTTCATCAGCCGTTTGATGCACACCCAAAAAACCGCCTACGTTCAAAGTGGCCGTTGTTTTTCTTTACAAACACGTCGGAACAACAAAAGCAGCACAATCGGCTTCTAAGGTTGTTGACAGAAACCCATTAATTTTAATATTCTTTAGGAAAGCGTCACAACACAATCAGGGTTAATTCACCGAATAATTTATTCCAAAACATTCTCAAAAGGATAGAAGCAGCTGAAAATCAGGCGGTAACTTGCAAGAACCTTTAGTCAAAGTCCTCCATACAGGACTTACGACCATGAGAAACGGGTGCGGTTATTTTCTGCCACGAAGGCTCTATTCAGTTGAGCCGATGGCAGACCAAGATCTGGAGGACTATACAGTTGAGTGAACCCTCTATAAATTTGTTCCTGACGGATGCACTACAGTATTTTGAGGAATTTTAAACATCTGACTATGCTCTCTGATTTTATACATATTATTAGAATGATAATTAAATATAATGATGACGGGATCACCCGACCTAAGGCTGGAAACACATCTAATTTGCTACTGAGAACAGAACTGGACTGGATGACAATATCGGTATCCACTGAGTTAGTGGTGAACCAGCATTATCCATTCCACCCTAACGGTTTGCCAGTCAGCGATTTCGGGTAAAGCTTGCATGGTGCTCTACTTGGTATAACGCTGAAGTTTATAGGATCTGACGCATGATGCCGGTCCCTCCCTGATAGGCCGGTGACTAGTAGCAATACCTATGGTATGTCATCGTTTTTTTGGCCCGTTGGCGGCTTGCAACAGGCCTCTGTACGTTTCGCTGGAGATCTTATTTCCTCGGGCTCTTTAAACGGGATACACGCAAGCAGTCTGTGGTTTCCTAGCATGTTCGGGCGTCCACTGGTTTGACCACTGTTGACCGTGAAATCCGATTCGGCTTCCAGCCATTCATAATTAATATTTTTTTCACCCACTATAGTAGTGCTTTCGTTTGATTTAACCGACAGTGTATATTCAGGCCTGTGAGGTATACTTCCTTCAATCTATTACAATGCGTTCTCTAAAACACGTTGGTAAAAAAGGTTTCACAGGCACATATTGCTACTTGCCTCCCTAAACGTTTTCTGAATGATTTTATTATCCAGTCAGTGCATTTAAATTAATAGCACGAACGGTTAAACAGAGCTGTCGCAATAAGGGAGTAGTCGACCTCGAAAAGACAAAGTGTAACGTGTCACAAACTCCACGAGAGTTTTTCAAACGTGAATGTAGTTACTCTATTTATAAGCCGGTAGAATATGGCGGTTAACTTTTAAGAAGCAAAAAACATCTGCGGGCTATAAGGTAGTTTCTGCCAAGCTTCAAAAAGTGGAAAACAGAAGTCCAAAAAAATGGGGTCTGATATGCGTGGTATGGGGTCCCGGTGAAGAGTATTCATCCCAGGTTCTCCTGTGACTATAAGGAGCGAGCCCGTAAAATCCACGGTTTTGTTGCTGACCTTTTCGGCTGTGAAAATACTTTTTTCATATTTATAAATTAATCAAGAAGATATATTTACAATTGCTGTCTGACTCAGTTGTTTATTTGATTTTCTAATGCTCTATTTGTAAACTCTGTCGGTTTTTGCTTGCATCGCTTCATTGCGCACGACAAGCCTTCAAGCAACTGAATGTTTATAGTGTTGCATACTACGGATTTGCCGCATGAGTTGTCTTCTGGTGTATCAATAAGCATGTCTGCAGAAAGCTAGCATACAATCGGTCTTTGGTGCTCGTATCGAACCACTGAGTGAATTTTCGTTGAACCGCCTTCCTACTAGGTGCCACTGATATGTTTACCAAACTATATAGATCTGCGTGGGAAACATTACTGCACGATTAAAAGCGCCACTGTTTAGCATAAGACATAAGGGAATATTTTGCAAATTCAGGCTTAAATGATCATTACCTAAAGCGTTTCGGACTGATATAGCCGTGAGACTTGACACGTGTCAGCAAGGTTCCACTAACCCTACAGGAAAGCCACGATATCGTGATGGAGCCTCAAGCCCCATCAGTCAGCTCCACCTTTCAAAGCACTTTCGGCAGGGCGCAGGAGTGCTAACAACATTGTTGCCTGTTTTGCTCTGCACGGAAACAATCGCCGACACAGTGGTATCCACAGCACAACGATATGAGCTCTATTCAACTTATGATCGGAAGTGAGGCATGCAACCAAGTTCACTGTTTTCATTCGAAAAGACGATTTCAAAGTTTTTAGCGCATGAATGGATTATTCTAAATATGAAGCACTTGAAATTGTCTGACAATGGCTCAAGAACTGTCACCACTTCGCTCTTGTTGAAAGCGTTTGTCACCAGTTGGCTTGAAGTTGACCTTGGAATTCGTATCACTAGAAAATCATTTCAGCTTGAAATATCAAGTCGTTTCAAGCCGCACGTCACTTTGAACGAGTGATTTAGGAGTCTTGGTGTTAAGTCTTATGCACCGTGATGAAAAAGATGCCGGTGAGAAGCATTTTAGTTGATAGTGGAAAATTCAGTAGAGCCTGTTATCGGGCGCTTTTTCTCAGTATGCCCTTATAATGGTTTTATTAAGGTTTCACGTCCTTCAGGCACACCGTCTACGATAAATTGGGATAGCTGGTTCCGAATTCAACCCCAAATACTTAGCTAATTTGGTATTTGGCTTGGTCATTCAAATTTCACCACTTCGTTTTCATGGTAATTCACCACAAAAGGGGGAGGAACAGTGTGGTTTGGTAGCGTGAATTGCAGTGTGTGTTTGTTATTTAAACCAATCCAACAAGTTATTCAAGATATGTATGTGGTTAGGTGAACCACTGTTCTGCAGGTGTGTATTCCGACTCCCATTGTGGCATAGTTGAGGTAACTTCAACCAAATTTTTCAGTCAGCTCGGATGAGAATTTGCAACTGAAAAAATGGCCAAATGACAAAAACGAAATGCCATATCTCAGACGACCGGGGGAGCTCTGTTTGTGGGTCTGTGTGATGAGACTTTTTAGATCAGTTCAGTCGATTAACAGTGCGTGAAATTCACTACGGAGTTAATCGGACAAAATGTGAATTGTACTGCAATGAATTGGGAAATCATACCAATCAGTTTAGAAAATAGCATACTCCCTATTCCTGAAATCATTAACTCCCCTATTTCTGAAGAAAGAGTCACCATTTGCGGTTCACAACTATTCGCCGTAAGCAGCAATAATCGATGAAATTCTTTCACCGGACCACGTTCGGTTCAATAGTGCGGTGTTCTCATCTATGTTTTTCTCATCAAATGTTCAGCCTGCCATCGATGGTTTGTAATGCTCAGCATTCTTCATCCATTAACCAAATGTTAAATGATTTCGTACAGACGCATTAAGTGCACGATAACTATTTGTGTGAATTCGGTAGTTTACTTATACGCTGAAATTCATCCGCATGAACCCTGCGCTACCTCCGTACTGGTCTGGTTTGTGTGTCTTCATGAATCAGTTTGATACAGTGGATGGAATGTTACTCATCAAGGTTATTAGGGGTTCTCAGGAGAAGAACGGAGAGGTGGATAACAAAGCAACTCCAGCAGTGAGACAAATTATGACGGTGCCGTTTACCAGTGACCATACACCAGTCATTTCGACTTCAGTGTGGAAGTAGGCAGGATGACTTCTAGCGGCACTTAATAATTTCGTACAAATGAGACTAGCAACACATATTTACACACAGTCATCACCCCATGTTTAAATAATTAATTAGTTAATTGTCAATTCGTTAACCACTGTGGTCATGCAGGTACAAAACATTTCAGAATCCCTATGTGACTTCAGAGGCTAGTCAAGACTCAACAAACTTTACCACATGGTAGCCTTTCAGGCTACTAGTTTCATTCTGGCCCTTCAAAAGGATATCTCTTCGGACGTCAGCTTGTTAAAAGCATTGGTTATGGGAGCATTTCGCCCTGCAGTTTTACCAATTAAACGTGTTTCGCCAGTACGCACAAGGCCTTGGTCGCTGGAATAAACGGAGACTCCAGTAATCTGCTGCTCTGAGCTGTTGTCGTAGAACATTCTTGACATATTGACTATCGAATCACAACTACAAGCAAAAACTGATCATGGAGTTAATTTGGTAGATACTGACTCACGTTGCATTCCCAAATCGATAGTACCTAACTCTAGTTGAATATACCTGGCTATCACGTTCTGAGTCAAGGCTGAATTCGAAACTTCACACGAAAGAAGTATTCGTGTATCAATCTTTGTGCTGCAGTGGCGAAAACTTGCTCACTTATATTCTTGGTAAATGTTGCCTTCGTTATCTAGTGGGTAGCTCGTTAATTAACTAGTTATTATGCTAGCACAGTCATGCCAAAAAGTAAGTTGTGCTGGCTGACTTTATTCATTCGTGTCTACATGAGCGTCGGACTGTTGCAGGCACAATCACATTCAGGCTCCGTGAAAGAGAGTGCAAACATGCCTGGCTTTTACTGTGCGGCAAGTTATGTAGTTAGTTAGCTAACTATTCGTCATTTGGCTTGTTGACCAGATGTTAGATCATTAGTCAGTCCACTGGGCAGTTAGCTAATTAATGTGACTGCTGTACTCATCTCATATTAATTTATCTAGAAAAAGCTCTGCTAGTTCATTTGCTTAGTTTGATTTTTGTGGCATTTTTGACTGGTAGGTCAATTTTCTCCACTCTTTTCCCATTAGCCGTGTATCCTGAAAACGGAGAACAACACAAGTGCGGTCCATCTTCCTTGTCAATTATATACTATAAACACTACCGAGACAGCGACATTTGGGTTAGAAACCACCAGGCTAAGAGTTTTGACATACTATTCTTGTATAATAAAATTTTTTTATGCAAAACGGTCTCTCTCATACAAGCACACACAGGATTCGCATATGGATTTTATTCTGCAGCTGACATCAATTATTTTATAGGGGCTAAGAAACACCGATGAGCCGCTTCACCCATTTTTTAGAATTAGCCGCAAACCGCATCTCACAAGTCAGTGAGGCGTTTAAGCTGGCAATCTTCCTCATAGACGTTCAAACAATCTACCATCGAAGTAAGTGTGCCCATCCTGAAGTGTAATTTACTGGGACTCATTTAGGACTTATGGCTAGCAATTCTGCACCGACAGTTGTGAAGTATGGCGTCACAGATGCAAAGTTGAAAATAAATACTTCTAAGACAAATGCTGACAGTTGGCTATATTTTATCGCAACATTTGACACCATGATGCAATAATAATTAGGCAGTCCACATTTAACACATTTCACTAAAGGTTTTAGTGACGGCAGATGGAGAGCAATGAACTTTTTTATTTGATCACTTAGAAGAATGGGAAGAAACAAACCATCGAGAAACATAAACACAGAATTACTACTTTCCTCAACAAAATGCTCTAAAAATTTATCGGAACCATCAGTCGAACTTTCTTAAGACGACCAGAAAAATGTTAGAAAAATGACAGTTGGTTGCGGAATACGTACAAGCTTTACATTTTTTCTAAATTTTAAAGCTGTTTGACTCAATCCAGCACACTGAAAAGCAAATAAACCAAAATAGTCGTGTTGAGGAAAAACACCGCTTATCGTACGCAAATATTCTGATGAAGTTCCCATGCAGTGTGTCGTGCCGGGCAGCGTGTGAACACGGATCGATACAATAATCAGAGTAACTGTAATAAACAGGAAAAAACGAACTTAGCCTACTCTTCACCTTCACTGATTGTATTCCTGCTTTGATAAAAAAAAACGCTATTAAAACAGTCCCTGATTTCCGGTAGCCCTTTATAGAGAACGCTCAAAGCGATGGACCCAAGAAACACTGCGTATTTGCAGTGGTGAAGCCGCATTCTGCTTTTGGCACCCTGCTAGAATTTTGCATGTAGGCCATAAGTGGATTTAAGATCTTTCAAATCAAAGTACAAAAAAGTAGGCGATTGTTCAACCGGGTTTTAATAAGGCCTTAGTCATTCAGCCATTTTAAGTAATGGCATATTTGAGAACATATTAAAATGACCTTATCCTAAAAGCCGTCTGATACGCTAAGAATATTGCACTCAATAAATCGTATATAGTTATCAAATTCTATTGGAAGTGATCGGGGCTGCTGATTTAGGTGGTAGAAACAGAAAAAGATCACACGATAACTCCCTCTTTTTCTGACGGCCATCTGAGGGCTTAGCAAGAAAATTCAAATTCTCCAAAGCAAAGGATGGACTTCTGAAAACGTTTGAACGATGCATAGCTCTGCAATAGTTAACAGAGAACAAGTTACACGTCATACATTAAATCCGCAACTAAACACAACGGTGGAGTGCACACTGGATACCCTAAGTTTTCTGAATGCTATTGGAGAAAAAAGCGATCAAAAATGGGACTTACTTATTTTTAATAACTGGCACTAAAAACTCAGTAAAACACGTGCCATTATATTGCATTGCGGCACGCGCAACAATTATCCTATCTATGCCAAACCATCAGGAGAGGTCCGTGCAGAAGAAAAGTAGACAGGAAAGCAGACCAACTTGAGGACGGAAATGAGCTCCAATTAGTTAGGAACAAGCTCAGCTTAATAAAATCTAATTAAAAAGGGCCATAATCTTCTGTTCGAAGGATACATGAGCAGTTGATTTCAAACAAGTTTGTATGCGCCACGCAAAAAAATCCAGTGTTGTGCAATAGAGTACAAAATTTGGTCTCATTGTAGAAGCACTCCATATGGAGTGAACGATCTTAAGACCAAGACATATCGACCCATTGGCAATAAAGTTAGGAATTATATATATATATACATATATATGCACCCATCTACCAAATGTTCGAGCCTGTACTCAGCACCAAGACTGCCTAATTCAAGAGAGTAACAATCAGCTCACCAAAAGCGCACACGGATGTCATGTCCTCAATCTTTGACGAAAGACAGCAAAATAACTTGGGAAAAGATATTCCTCAAGGGAAAAACTGCAACAAAGTCTTAAGTCAGCCAAGTTTAAAGACAACAATGGGTAGTTAATAACCCCAAGTTGAACTGTAGGCTGGAATGATATGAACTTGTAAAATAACGGCCAAAACCGACCCCAATTACTTTATCTCACTTGTATGTCTCATCACTGATTCAGCCACGCATAGTAAAATTATACATCATCACCTACACTCATCTCCGACCTGGACGGGATATCGTTAAAATCATATCTGTCTTTCCGTTCTGATTCATCTTTGAGTCCCGGTCTGGCAAAGATTCACCGTAGGGAGTGGAACATTATCCCCAACTTAACTAGCCCAGTGTGGTCCCAAATCGCTCCAAAAATTGATGAGTGCACAGCCGTTGCTTTGGAGGCTGTATTTGCAAAGATAAGCTAACTTCATAACTACTGCAGTGCAGAGACGTCCTCGAAGTTTCTGACAAAAACTAGCATAAATAGAGATATGAATATATCCACGTCAACGCTCAGTGTACTTTGATGTAACGTACCGCTTCATAACACAGCAGCCAACTTTGTTGTCATCGCGAATGACGACGAAGCTTTATGCTCAGACAATTACCCAAGATATAATTGCAACATAAAAAAGCGTAGTTGTTTTGTCATCTTCTGTAAAACATTGTGGTTACTTGACCAAGTTTAGCGGATAATTTTGCAGTAGAGAACAGAACAATTCTTTCGGTTTTTTTGGCGGCAAAGGGCTCTAAATTCCTTAAAACTAAGGACTTTGTTTCCAAAGAGACACCCGGGGAAACAATATTACATTTTACCGGGTATTCCAGGGATACCACATGCACACATTTATACTGCCAAAAAATGCCAATATAAAGAGAGTTGTTTGGCTTCATTCAGTAATTCGTTTCCTCCATAACCGTTTTGTTAACGCAGTCTTCTTTATATTAATAATTCGGTTATTTTAATGTTCTGAAATACGAATCCGCTTCATGATATTTATGTTCAATGAAATCAGTGCCATCTTATTTCTGTTTAGATGAAGCTTGTTAGCACCGCCAAAATAGTCAACGTGACTCCACGAACTATTTGTGTGATGTTGGTGAACCCACTTAGTAACGTGCGAAAACATCTGTGCAATACCATCATAAAGAATGGCTATGTTAGAAGGAAGCTGTGCAGATTTGTAATCAACGTCAAGAATTTAATCTATTATTATTATTATTATTATTATTATTATCAGTCGTCATTCTGGGAAATTTATTGCTTACCCGCACACTTAGCAGTTGCGTGAATTGGCTGACAAATACATGTGGTGTTGGCCAAACAAGTAAGGTTAGAAAGTTCCCATAACATGGATGGAATTCACGTCAAATAAGCTTCAGCCAAAGCCAAGGCAGTGACTAAGGACATAGTGATGAAAAGAGGTATGGCAGTAGAGAACAAATGTGCGCTCCATTTGAACACGTTCCCGTTCCTTCCATAAAGAATTGGTCAATTTCATCACCTTCACGATAACGTAAACCTGATCTCTGGTACAGTACAGCATAGAAGTGTGATGTAGTAGAGTATGGTATAGTACGTGCATTACTGTGTGTTACAGTGTGTTAGGTTATAACTCCAATTATGCTAATGACTGGGCCAGTGTATTTTGAGTGGAACTCACGCTTAAGAATCACACGTTCAATGACAAGATGTTGCCCAGGTGATCCACTGATGAGATGTGAGGTAAACTGAGCTTGATAAACCGTGACACTATACAACATAACAATAAACACATCCCAACGCAATATACAAAGGTTGGTTCGGAAGACATATAACATATTTCCGAACAAATGCTGACACATCCGGTTGGTATTGGTTCACTTGGTGTAGGGCCAAATGATAGAATTTCTATTTGAAATCATATACAACTCAATCGGGACTCCTCAGTAGAGATCCTTTTTACTGTATTAACAAAAATGATGAGACTTTCCGGAATCAGTGGATTCTCACGATCTCGCTTGTTAAAGTATGCAAATCAACATCATCCTTCAAAACCCATTGTAGGTGTCCCTAATCTTCCTGGGTAATGCTGTTGGTTGATGGAGTTCCTGCTATCACCTTTCACAAGCTTGCGATGAGTAATTTATGCAGCTACTCATGAGCCCTGAGCAGCAACCTTTGTGATCAGGTCCACGAAACAATAGACAGTGATACAGCGCATAAACTTTTGGTCCTCAGTAAAGTGTGATAATATTTATCTTGATGTTTGCACGCTGAAAGTCCCCCATGGAATCCGGACCAAATTTGGTCCTGGATCCCCAAAAATCTGTTGCTCGGTTTTGCGTGGATATTGGTTACTATTTAAACAGGAAATGTCACCTTTTATATGCCAGTGTTTGTATTAGTACTGTTCCCCCTTACCCAGTAAATTAAATTTTCTTTTAACTTCAGTAAGCAATGCAAGTTGACTTATACTTCAAAGCCGTAGCACAACTACATAACATTTTCTAAAAGTAAGCGCGTTTGAGAGATGTGCTGCCATCAGTCATTCTATGATCGATGGCTCCACAAAAAACAGGCAAATCCTGATTTTGCTTAATAATAACAGGGCCTGTTTGACACAGAGATACCCCGAAGATGATTTTTAGAGGAAAACGTTATTCACCCAAGTTTCTTATATATTTGTGCAAAGCACTTAAACTTCCGCGGACCGAATTCAACGCAACCTACGGATACGTGGTTCGCATGCAGGGTTGCAAGTGAACTGTTCAGATGAGTAACCCCTGTCAAAAAGGGTCTGCTTTTATTGCTTTACTTCCTTCTCAGTTTAGCCACGCAGTGAATTCAAAAATCTTTAACGCAAGAGACATGGCTTTATGATACGAATTGATGCAAGGAACCGACCTCGGATGCCAGTGCCCAAATCTGCTTCCACGCGAGCGATATATATTTCGCCCCTAATAAATTTGTTGATGTCTTGTTGTAGTTGAAAACCAATCCATTTTAGTAGCCGGTTCTGAGTTTTGAAGCAGAAAACGTATTTGAAAAGATTTCATGCTCAAAAAGCAAATAAGCCTAGCTGTTTTCTCATGGAGGACGTTCCATGGCTTTGAATTTTGTTATTAGACTGAATGTGGGCGCGCTGTCTATCGTATGAACCTTGCGATCCCGTTAAATATCAAACCGCTGATTCCCGCCTCATAAAACTTCATTCAAAATTTACCCAACAATAAAGGTCTAAAATACAGTAGATTCTTTACGCGTAGCCTATCCATAAAGCTGCCAACAAAAAAAACACTCATACGGGAATAAAGCAAATAAAAAACAAAACTTTGTAGTCCTTCTCTGTCAAATTCGGACCAAATTTTCTTGAAATCTTATGCTTACATCAGTAAGCTTTCACGCGTTCAATGCACTGGATAATTTCAGTGAGTTATTCAAATTAATCACATTGAGATGGAATAGTGGTGCGATTTAAAAAGTGTCCTCACCCATTTTAGGTGTCATTCTTGAGAAATGCTTTGACAGTTTTATGCAGACTATGCAAACTTTTAAGCATGAAGCATGGATGCCAACAAATTATCAGCTCAGATGAAACCAGGTGGAATCTTTCCCCTTGATGAGTAACGAGCAAAGCAATTCCGGCTTATACGAGTGATACTTAGTAACTTCCTAAACTTCCTTTTTTTACATTCACTGATTTTTGCATAAGCTGCTAATCAAAATTTAGACTCATCGTTTGGCAAGTCCGCTAGCTTATGTTTATGACAGTAACTCATATTTCTAGTCTGTACGATAACTGCAATATATTACTAATAGGTTTGATGGTTCTTTACGGCTGGGCAGGTGCACGAGTTTACCAAAAGAAATTCTCAGGTGTATTGTATTACAACGTTGTTCTTGTACAGTCATCCCAGACCTCATATGGTTGACATGAAATATATTCAGGTTCTGTACCAATACGTACAGTTTGTAAATTTTCCCACAAATAATAAATTAAACTAGACCGATGCGTTCAAAAATGGTTGGGAAGCTCCGAAGTGTTCGTCATATTTTTGCCTTTAACAGGATCCACTGCGCATTTTGAATCCGCTGAGCTTTTTCATTAATTATATATTGACTGCTAGTGAAGTTGGGGAAAGCAAGGTCCATTTGATAGTATTCTAGCAAGGGTTAATGAAGCATTGATTCAATCACTCGACAACCTATCTAAACCGGTGTATACTCATTTATTCAACGGCCTTAAAGGAGATAATTCCGCCCTTTATTCAAGTGGACAATTGATTACTGAAGGGAATAGCATGTTGCTTCTCTACTAATGGGTAACATGAAAACCCTGGTGGTTAAACTCATGAAATCTTCGCTTAATAGTAACACAAATAGTTACTACTGGAATTCAGAAAGAAAAAAATCACTACCGCACGCGACACAATGCTTTCTTTTCAACAGAAGTCGGCTAATCATATTCTTCCCGAAACTGCACAACTAAAGGAACTGCGAGCTTAGCATGGTCTGCAAGATACATTCTTTTGTTTTGATATTGTTATTAATATTTTAATGTCTACAATAAGGCCACTTTGGTAGTAAAAATGCATATGGCGGCTTTTAAATAAAAGAGCCTTGTTTTAATAAACCTTAGAAAACTAATTTACCTCAAAGTGGCCTGTAAACTATTTCGTTTTTTTAAATAATACCAGACCAGCCAAACCACCACTGTGGTTAGAGTTCATTATATTGCTCGGCAGTAACCCGCGGCTAGTAAGCTCTCAAAAGCCATAAAGCAGCCAGATCAGTAAATCAAACACTTGTCGACAAAGGGCAGCATATTCTCGTCACAATGGGGCCTATTTTTTTGGAAAAAGTTGCGATATAATGGATACGAGTCAATATCAGTCGATGAAATTCTACAAATTCAGTCGGGAAGATGACTAGCTTTTCAGAAGTTGGAGTATCGACGAAATTCATTTCACTACGTTGGTTTCTGTTTTGCTTTGGAATTCCAGTGAGTCGTTTGGAGAAGCTGACAATGATGGCGTTTGAACCGTTAATTTAGAGGTCCCTGATCGATATCAGGCACCATATGTCATTGTTTAAACGCCGCTCGGTCAAGGAAAGGTCAGTGACTGACTGAGGCAACCATCATTTGCGTTTCAGCCAAAATGCCTTGGACTATCAATCCATATATCAAGGAAGACAAATTTCTTATGCTTTATTAAGATAAGAGTGCTGCTTTCGAGCGTGCAGACAATTATTTCTATATTCTTTGAAACATCGTATAAACATTTAATCCGCGATAGCACAGAATCTATCGGTAAATGGATAACGCTTTTTTAGGCTGGTGCAGATAATTGAAACTACTAAGTGTCAAGTTTCAGCAAAGATTGTTTGTGCCTCTGTAACGTAGTTGAAGTAAGTCGGTCATACACGTTTGCATTGTTAAAAAAGGGTAATAGTTTATGACCTGCCTTACGTCTAGTCACTGGTGTCATCCCATGCTGCCAGGTTCACCGTCGTGATAGAATTCTGGCAATCTGATTAAGTATGGTTTCGATTTCTAAGTGATTTCGTTCGTTTACTGATTTTGGGTAGAGAACAAACTTTCCATCAAGACAAAATATGCCGCAGTCAACCATCCGCCGCCAAAAACAACAGTACCGGCCGCAGTTCTAAAAAAGCAAGCTGAAAAATTGCCAAAGGAAAACGAGGACCGTAAAAGAATTTGCAAGATAAACATTCTGTGAAAGCTCACAGATGTAGGAAAAGGGAGCACCGCCAAATCGGTGAAACACATAGCAACAAAAATGGAAATAGAAAGCGTCATTAAAAATCAAGTATTAGTATATCCGACACTGAGGACTGCCTGAATCTGTCATGTTAAGAAATATTAATTTTAAAATTTGCGAACGTCGACCGTGTAAAAGGGTGATAAATGCGAAACTATCGTCAAAACTCGCTGCATTCTACTCAGGTACTCAAATACTGACCCCGCAACAATTGCTTAGTGAAAGATATCGAAAATTTGCGTAGACGGAGTGTGCGCAAAACGTAAACTACTAACACCCGATGAACATCAATGGACCGTAAATACACTACCAAATGGCGACATTGGCTGATCGGAAATTCCATCCAGCCAATCCATTGAAAAAAAGCATTGCGAAAATCAGATAAGAGGCATTACTTTTAGTCGTTCAGTTGAGGCTCTAAGAAAAAATGGCAGGTTAACTGATGATTAGCTCGAGTCTGCGAGTGATTCACACAGTGGATTTTGCGAAATAACAAAGGCTGTGTTGTATAACTAACAGGTGTGAAAGGGTCACTCTAGTTGCTGCCTGATTCACGAGTAGTAGGGCGAAGACAAAAAATATTAGTATTATTAGTGACATCTACATTGATACGCGCAATGTCTTGGTCCTTTAAAAAGGCAGAACCCCTATCTACTTCTATTCCAGTACCACGAGAACTTATACATAAAGTCACACCTCGTTAGATTCTTCCGTTTATCCCAGCGGGTATAAACGCCAAGAATTTGTTTGTAAGTAAACATGATTGTCTGGTTACGTTTATCTACCGCTGCTTCAAAAAATCATACTACCAACCTCTTAATTTACCGAGAAAAGCAACAAGGCGGCACTATTGGCAGCTATTTTGATCAAATGAATTAGGTCTTTAGGCCTACCCCGCCTACAGCAAGCTTGGTCAAGAATCACCATCCATGTGGCTGCAGGGAAGCAAAGGTAGGTAGTTGCCCCGCGTTGTCAACTCAAGTTGTTTTAATATAGGCCAAGAATAGGGGCACGATTAGAGAAGTTTTGGCAAAATGGCTTGACCAGTTTACCCCCTATTTTGTTTGCCTCCATTAGCCGACCGTAAGGTAGGAGAGTAAAAAGCAGACTCAGGCTTTTGTGTTTGCTTCAAATGATAATTTTGCTTTCCGTTGCATTCCAAAATGGCCGCAAGTAATTATATATTCAGCCTTTAATTTTAGGACTCTCTCTTGCTCTTCTGCTCGAAGCGTTCTTTTGATGAGACGAGAACATATACATCACAATTTTATCTAGACATAACTAGCTTATATTTTCAATGCTTAGAACTCTGTAGACATTCAGGACTGTGGTTAAGCGATTTATACACCGGTATCGAGGGTTAAATTTTCCGCACTGGGCTCTTTCCGCATGCAAAAATCATTCGCGAGACGCTGCATGTGGCATTTTGCAGGTGCAGAAGTCCTGAAGTTATACAAAGTATATTGATCTTGGTAAAAGTGTGCTTAAAATTGATATCTTTAAAAACCGAATATTTTACAAGTATGTGGACATATTATTATTTGCAAAAGCAGCAAGACAGTCGGGATTTTATCACAACTGTACTTCCTGTGGTTGGAATGGAATGCTTGGGTCTGGAAAGCAAATAATTTGTATACTTGTATTCTAATTAGCTCGGTACCGATGCGCTGGTTAACCAAACATGTGTGTGGAGGGAAACTAGACTGTAAAGGCTTATCTTCATTGAGGTGGATTTTCCGCGAATTCGTTGTTTCTACTGAGTGCAGCCAATGAGCCGAACACCATTTTTGGAGTAAGTGGCATGCCTTCATACATGTTCCACTCAAAAGTAACTGTGTTTTAGAACAAGTTTCTAGGAAACCTTACAAACAGGATCCATTTGAAAGACAAACTGCAGAACTCCAATACCAGCTATTCTGTGTCCATCTGTAAACTAGGATGAAGCATCGAATTTCGGTCGTACGACAGGTCTTTTTCGAGAACACAGTTCACGTTTACTTGGAGAGTGCATCATATTTGGCTAAAACCGCTCTTGTCAGCGATAATCAGCCCTGTCTCCGAAGTCTATAATGCATACCATTGAACAGGCCAGCAACAGCGCGGTTCAGACTGTCGATCGCATAATTTATTGGATCAGTTTATATAGTCGAGAATTCTTTTTATAAAGGTGACTTGTGCGGATTTTGAACCTGTTGAGTCCCACAAGCCGTTCTGATCAAATACCTGATTGTAACACTACCAACCGGAATTTGTTAACATTTCCTCCTCACCCTAACATGCGCGTACTTCTGCTTATTTTCTTTTATTTTCGCCGAAACGAGCCTGACCTGAAGCCGTCACCTCGTCGTGGTGATCTGACATTAGTCTTGCAGTAATCATGAGGGTTACGCCTGCCGGAATTCAGTTCCTTAAGTTTCAAGCACGCAACAAAGGCTGACAGAAGGCAGCTCTACATAGAACATCAAATGCCCGAACTGTGAAAATTTGAATTATGGCTGTCTACGAGTAAGCTCGTACTGTTTTCTGCGACTGGACTATAAAGGCAGTAGGGAATTTCCTCAGGCGACCAGCATGTCTTTCCTCCGAATAGCAGGCATTAGAAAAAGCTGACACTTCGATCACACAAAGGTTAATCGTTACCGTCGGCGCATTACTCAGTACGCTCGAATTACTTTTAAAGCCAAAATTTCTGGTGCTATCCAAATGTACCTGCTGTGAGCAGCCGCAACAGGCGCGAAACAGTTATGTCTTACTCCTTGTGCCCACGGGCCTGGCCAGCCCCCTGCAGCCAAGTGGATAAGACTAGAAAATCATTGGCTTCCAAAAAACCTAAAAACCTCTGCCTCTCGTTATGGACCTTTAAGACAGAAGCTAGGCGAAAAATCTCCAACAAAATCATCTCCTGCCTAGTTTGGCAGACTTTTGAGTCAAAGACATAAGATAAGGTAATTAGACTAAGCTTCCTTCTTCGGCCTCGGCAACTGGGGAGTATCACTCGCCATTCCACCTCTCTGTTCAATGACTGCTCCCCACAAGTCATAAGCCTGTCTTTCTGATTCGTTTAGTTGTCAACTACCTAAGAGTTGCTACGTAGCTAAGCTCCTGTCTAGTGATTTACATTAGGATATATCATTATTAAATTCGAGGTATATATACCACATTGCGGCTTTCAACGTCTGTACTCTTTGGGGCTGTGTGAAATAAGTGGCACTTGTTCGAGCTTTGTTTGCTCTTTCGATCGATGTACCACACGCCTCCAAACAAGACTCCAGTTAGGTCATGTACCTCACATACCTCGATGCGAACCCAGATTTCTCGCACTTTGCTCTTCGGGTATCTGGTGATCTTAATGCACTGTCGCATCTTGTCTGCGGTATCGGGTTATCCTCCAAGGCTAAACGCGCTTTCCTTGAATAACCTACATCAAACAGCAACCTTTCGCCTTTACGTTGACTGGTTTAATCAAAATCGGTGAATTCCGAAATGGAAAATGATGTTTGATTGTTACGCTTGGATAAGCTGTGACAGAACTGAGGAAAAGAAATACGGTTTCGATCGTGAACTGTCGTGGTTGCTCTAGTCGGCAAGATGTACGGATATCGTGACTCTGGAAGACAATATTAATGCACAGGTCAATCGACGGAGTCCTGAGGAAACTCATCTTTATGACCGGTTTCTGTTTGACGCTCACCATATAAATAAAGCGGGGCGACTTTCTCAGCTATGCCTTGAACATCATTTGTTTTCAACTGCCGCAAACTTTCACCGGCGGCGCTCACACCGTGTGATTTTGGGAATTACTGACCGTATAGAGGCTGCGAGGTTGGCAGAACCATGGGGCAGTCTGCTATCGTGATAAGTCACGAGTGAAAAAAGCGAACCGCGCCATATTCACAGCTTTGGGAACCACCTGACTGAGATCACTCGCACACCCCAATGGACAACGGAACTCGTCACAATCAGCAGCTCTTAATAGTGACGGGTGCTGGTCCCTAAAATTCCTAAAAACAAAGAGAACAAGAATCAACGCAAGAGCTGAACTGTAGGGGCTTTTTCAATGGAAAGCAATCACACCCTGTTCCAGCTAGTTAGATTAACTGGTCCGAGGAGAGCGGGTGTTAGTGAAAAGCTCCCAAAAAATGCTGGGACTGCAATTTATTCACGAAGAAATTGCCTTGATTGATGAGCTGAACATTTTGAAGAGCAGCTCAGCTGGGCTGTATCAACAAACCCTTTCAGAGGACCGCTTGAATGCGGATGGAAAAGCGACAGCGCCTCGCTAATGACAACAAAGCAATAATGCACCTGGCTCAGGGGGTGTGGAACCTGAACTCTTCAGATAATTTTAGAGTCTCTCATGACCAACCTGATGACTTTATTGCAAACTGTGTGGAGCGAAAACATAAAACGATAGAATAGAGCACCCCTGCATTGACTCCTATATTCAAAAGGGTGCGAAAGTATTCTGTGTAAACCACAGGGGCACCAGTCTAATGGACATAGCTTCGAAAGCTATCATCTCACTCAAGGCTGCTTTTCGCTCCTTCAGACGTCATAAACTGCGGCGGTGTCTGGCGATGAGAGTTCCCTCTAAATTGTTGTCTGTTATAAGGGCTATATGCTTCCTCTAATGGACTCCTACGTGTCTACGTTCTACTCCCCGCTGAGCTCACAACATACTGCGGTATTAGTCAATGGTGTCCTCCTTCGCACTTTCTCTTTGACTTCGCAACCGTGGTGCTTCAGTCTTCTATATCGCCCTCCAGCACCTCGACGATCAAAATGCTTTAGGGTTCACGGGCACTTTTTAATCCGACATTGCTCTTCTTGGATTAGACTCATTAGAAATGCAAACTTTTTTTAAAAAAACCTAAATAATTTCGCTGAACGGATTGGTATACACCCCAAACCTGGAAAGTTCAAAGTGCTACAGCAAGACTGAGTTGGGTCAAAGCCAAAATTCACGCCTGAAAATGAATCGATCAGCGTGGTAGATAAGTTCTCCTGTCTGGTCGATATAGAATGCCTCTAACCATGAAATTGCTGTCAATTTTAGCGACAGTTTCCGGATTTCAAGGAGGTCCTCTGTTCTTTTACTGTGCCCTGTCCGCAACAGAAAGACGATGTCCGAAACGGCAAGTAAGACTCGAAAACTCTCGATAATGTCACACTGACGAAACAGCTTGGCTCACTTGGGCGGAATGTTTGAAGTAAGCTGAACAACATATTGGGAAAATCGTGACCTGGCAGGGCAGAAATCTATCTGCAGGAGGTCGACAGCGTCAAGAATTGAAAAGATGTATAAAACCTTACGTCAGACCTCCTAGTCGATGCGATGCATTTTTTTAATGAGGAAAAAACTTCACTAGATTATAACAGAACTGGCCCTATACACCGAGTCCAACAGAATATACAAAAGGCATGACAACACCACAGTACTTGTCGATACCAACAGTTGGGGTTCTTGGTTAATATGAGCTGTGACAAGCTCTCTATGCAGGCAGATACAAACAAGCAACAGTACGTGTCACTTTTATGAATTTTGTGGTGGCAGCTACAGATCCTGTCCATTAAAGGAGGCCACAATTTCGCCGAGTGCACTTATACAATATAAAGAGTTGGAATCTATCTAAAATGCACGGTGAAGTGCAAAACAGTCAGCATATTTACAAAGTCTAACAGCAATAGCACTGAAGAAGTCATTTAGGTCTCAGGTATAAATAATAAAGCTGCGAGGTGTCCATGAAATAAAATAGATGACTGGCTTTCTAAAGTTACTTGTCAAAAGATAATTACTTAATAAGTTCAGGGGCCGAAAATAAAAGACTAGCAGAACCAAGTTGACGCAACTTGTATATCTACCGTAATAAGGAAAGGATGGGAATCAGAAATAAGGTGTGGAGACTTTGGAGTGTCCCCGTCATGTCCTGAAATAATCAGACTCAGCTAGAGCTTCCAGGTTGCTGAAAATTCAGGGGTCAGGATGAAGGGTTTTGATAACCTAATGCGTGACCAGACTTTTTTGTAAATGAACGAACTTGCACCATTATTTTTGTTGGCACTTCAAGAAGTTATACAAACTTAACGTAAACAACTGCATAGGACTCGTTCATTTGAGCAACAGAGTTCGGGGAATTCCATCTCTGATGTTAGATTTTCAAAAATCTAAGCCCCCAGGTTTTAGCATTTGCTTACTACGGCAGAGTGCAGTCTGATGGTCCTCGTTTACGCGTTTCGAGTTTAAATGTGTGTTGTATTTATTCCTGCAATCCTTTAAAATGAGAGAAACCGAGCATTTTGGTGCAGAAGTTTTACTTATCTATCGAGTGGTTTCGATTACAGGCTTGAGAATAACAGTTTTTCAGATATATAAATTCATGAGAAGTGGAAGACTGCAAGAGTACCTTCAAGCTGCTTAATATATTTGGGCGTTGTCAAGCAGCCGAAAGCATGTTTCTGAGTGGAACGCCTCACAACCTGATAGAAAATCGCAAGGTATAAAACGAGAACAGTGAAAAACGACAGTCAGAGTTGGAAATGGTCTATAAGTTTGGACAATAAAAAATTGCATATGGTTGAGTACTGAACGACAAAACTACAGGGACATTTGAACGCTTAGCCTTTTGATTAGTAATCAGGTGATGTTAAAAATGGTCAGATCAGTATTTGCTAGCAAATAGTAAGGGGAAAGTGATTTGGTATATCATGAATTAAGTCCAAGTGCCTACCACATGATAAAAAGGAAAGCCAGGGGACCGAATTTCAGTTAATTTGTATCTAGGCGGGATATACCTTCACAAAACGTCTTATCGCACAGCTCACGCTAGACACACTGGCTCTTCAAATAAAAGCTTCTCAGAGGAAAGATCGCTGCGTCTTATGAAATGTTATTCTGACCGAAAAGGCAATTTTCAACCATCAACAAGAATGTCACGGTTCGAAATTTTCTAGAGCTCCCTCAGATTCCCTTCACTGATGATTTCTGACAAGAATTATGTTACATTTTGTGAGTGAAGCCAATTTATGCCGAAAATCCGAAAGGTTGTGTGCGGTTGTTCCATCCTTATTGGGTATATTCACTAGGGCGCATCCTACGAACCTCCGGAAGATCAGGACTATAAGGAACTACAACCAGCTCAGAGGGAAAAACTATAGGCAAGACCGATGGTCCTTCCATCTAATAGGTTGTCACCCAGAAAGCCAATCGACATGTGGTGTGAATTCCGTGTATGAAAGAATAGAGGCCCCTATATCCGGCCTAAATATGAGTCATTCACACTGCTCATCAGTCGCTCGTGGTCGCTCGGGAGACGGTGGCTCATAACTCCATGGTTTCGTGGGATGCATCTGCTGGTGAATCCTGATGATAATAAAACAGCTCTACGGGGACTTTCGGGTTTCCGACCGGACGAAACTCCCGTTGCAACGATGAAACATTCATGTATACTGAGATTGATTACAAGAAAAAATACAGTATACTTTAAAGTGTTTTCTGACTCGGCAAGAAAATTTTTGTTCGACAAGCAATTCTGAGGCTACTGAGAAGGGTGGACCTAACCCAGCTGGCGCAATTTGCACATATTCTGTCCCCTCTCGTGTCACGAGGCTTTCGTTAACCCTGTGTGCACAGAACGAGCAATTTTCGACAAAGTCCACTTGGATTAACAAAACCTAAGATGGCCTCAATCGCCATGAAACTGAAATTTGAATAGCCTCTGGATCACGGTTCCCAACAGGCCGTGATACTCGGACTCCAAGAACACAGGTATAGTGCAGCAGAGTATGCCCTGGAGTTAACTAGTGATCGTCAACCTCGGGGAATATTAACCTTTCCGTCTATAGACTGATGATCACGTGGAGTCTCAAGTATAGCTTTCATTTTTCACGCTAACCAAAACTCTTTTCATCAACCAACAATTAAATGTGTTGACCGGGTCAGATGACGCACACGTATTACTCAGGTGGCAAAATCCACTGAAATGAAACGCCACCCACAAAATTTAACGTGTTTGTCCCACCCTGTGAACAGTTGCCATGAACAAACTATATCCATTGCGTCAAAAACCAATGTCACGCGTAAGCACACATCCCTTGAACACTCGCTTTTTAAAACTTTTTGTTACACTGCCCGTTCCGAAGCAGAGCTCTAGTGTCTACCCGTTTTTGTCAGTGCTTTTTTAATGGCGACAATTATCTATGGCTAGCAATTTAGGCATTTGTTGAATAATGACCCCTCAATAGGACTGAAACGCTTCGATTAACTTCAATTTTGTTTCACCCAACAGCTATGAAGTTACTAAGTTAGTAATTAACAAGCTAACCAAATTCTCTTGGACACCATAATAACTGAACCGCTCGCTACAGGCATCTCCTATTCGAGAAACCAGAAGTAAGTAATAGGCATCTCATTTGTTTCTGTCCAAATAAAGCGGTCATAAATACAGGGTTTTCGCATTCAGGTCAGTCATTTCCAAGCACTATCTAGAATGTAATTGCCTCATTCTCATCTGCCATTTAAAATGACGAGGTTGCATCACAACTTTTGATTATCTATGCCTCTAAAGAATGTCAGCTAATAGACCGCCGCGCGGTTTACTAAGCTTAAACACAAATATTAATATAGCTACACCAAAGTTGAGTGTAAAGCACCATCAGCGCAAGAAAGCACTTATTGGATTTATTTTGCAATAATAAACTAGGTGCAATTCTAATAGAGTTCTTGAACTGTTATTTCAAAATAGTGAAGTAGAAACATTTAATGAACCAATTATATTTGAAAAAGCACGATTTAGTTTACAGTTGGGGTGTTGAAAATAAGGAACTATTAGCGCAAGACGAAATAGCTTGCCGTTTCACTTTATGGTTAGTTTGTCTACTTGGAATGCACGTCGAATCAAATATTGTCTGTGTGAACTTACCCAAGTTTCCTCCGGAATATGGTTTTACAGTTTTCCACAGCGAGGTCCCGTATGAATGGTACGGTGAAAAATAATAGAACCGGGTTCAGACAAATTCCAAACACAGTTAACCTGACACTCATCTTGTAGAAAATGCTGTCAGGAGGACTATTCAATATGTTGCTGGTACTTAACAAATATCGCACCACCGCTGTGCTGCGGGTCACCAAGAATAGAACTGCCATGGCTCCTGTGTACTTGTGTAGGGCACGGATGGTCCGAACTGTCCTGGGTGTATTAGTGGCAACGGAGACGGCATAACTGTGGTGGGAAGTTTCCTCCGTTTCACTAGTTCGACAGCGCGAGTGTTTTAACATCAAAATGATTGTCCAATGAGCGGAGAGGATCACAGAAAATGGCACCACGTAAGAAAAGATAACCCACATGTATGGGTAAAGGGATACTCTATGAAATCCTATGTGAGAATGATTGGAAGTAGTAAAATAACACATGGTCCCGTTGAGAACGCCATCCCACAATCTCGGGCTAACCAATGAAGTTGAGTAGATTACACTCCCGACGTAAATTAACACACTCAGAGTAATTTGGCGGTTGCGATACATGAGAGGTGACGTTACTGCCAAAAGTCGATCAAGAGATATTCCTACCAAATTCAGTTCACTCATCAATACGGAAAACCAAAATGTGACCCTCGAGAACCAAATGTGACAGAGTAGGTACCCCCAGATTGTCTGTGGCACTCTCATACATGTTGGCTGTAACTCCAGCGCGATCATCTGTCCAATGACTATTATATCCCAAACGCACTGCGTTCGGAACATTGTGGCTGTTAATCGAGTGAGATATTTGTGGTTGCAAAATGTACACAGGTTTAACAAATTTCCGCACAGACCGATGAAATATATTATAAAAAAGAGGACGCTGAGCACAACCATTTCGGTTTTGGGAAGTAATTCACTGACGTTTACAAAGTCTACATGCATTCATCTAACTAATGTGATAAATCGCATCCGGTAAGCTACGTCACGATAACCAACGATCATGACTATCAATGAACCAATCAACAGTCAGAACGGACGTTCGTCCAATCAGCGTTGGTGTAGCAGTTGACTATAATCGGAAAGTGCATTGCACACATTGTACAAAGTACCACTTCAAGCACGAATGTGCCTCACACAACAGTAAATGAATACAGAATAGCTTCATTAACATGTTTTTAAAGCTGGCGTTTTAACTTATTTAGAAAAGGGTGTAAAATTTCACTGTTTCTCAAATGAGTCCTTGGCATGCATGACAACAATACCTTTATGAGTACGAACAATCTACTTTTACCGGAGAGAGGAACAGGTGTATCATCCGTAGCGCTCACAGTGAAAGCTATCCACGGTATTTTACTTTGTCAAAACCAAGAAACGTGCAAAATCGTATCTAACCACCTTGCAGCAGGGCAACTTCTGTTTGTTAGATAATTTTATCGAATAACAGTCCCACAGTCGATCACCCTAATACAATACATGTTGCTACAACAATTCATCCTAGAAATTAACAGCCTGAGAATTCCAGTGGACCGTTAACTGATGGATGATCCTCCTGAAATTAGTTGGCGGCCCGTTTTTGCGAGCTGTATGTCTTTGGTTCTAATAGACAATGACTTGATATACTTTCTTACATTGCCATCGTAACACAAGCGAATAAGATGTAGATAATGCAGTCTTTTCCACCTTATAAAACAACACCCCTGAGGGTAAGATGATGGTCTCGAAGGTGTGTTGCTCTGAGTGTGACTCTACGAATGGAAGCCGGTAATCTCCTTAGATGAAAGCTATTTCACTGGTGCTTCTAGACCTGCGTGCAATGTTGACGACGGAGCACGTCGCACTGCTTTTAGTCTACCCGAAAAGCTAAGTTGTGTAATAGAGGTAAATCAACACCAAAGGGGTGCAGGTTTTGGCAGTGCAAATTTGAGTTGCCTGCGGTAGTTATGCGAAAAGTGAAGGAGGCAAACAGAGCTTGTTTTCTGCTATTGGTTTCCTTCGCTATTACATCACTGATTCATGATATCAGAAGAAACGTGCTAAGGTTGTGTGGAAATCACGGGCACATAGTCTTTCATGAAAAAAGGAGAGGAAGCGTCGGGGGGAGGGTTAAGTCGGAGGTACACGGATCAATTAGTCACGGAATCAAGTGAGCGACGTCAATATCAGACAGGTATGTGAGACCGGATGTATTCCAGGCCAGCTCAAGTCACACAAGTTTCTTCTGGACGCAAATTTTTGGGTCATATGGTCCAATACCCACCGTCTATATGGTTGGCAATGTTCTTCATCGCACCAGGCTTAATAGGTTCAGAGGTACTCGGTATATGAAATCGAAAGTGCGTTCTTTGTTTATCACACGGCCGATTTTGTCTGGGTGTTATGGAATTACAATTGAACCCCGTTTCTTCCAAAACCACCCAGAGACACGGGGTTGAGTTCTGGTAGTCTGTCCGACAAACGTCGTGTCGTACGACTAGCGTATGCTCGGCACGTGCATAAAAATGAGTACACAAAGAAGCTGGTGGCAGGATGTGACAGTTTGCCCTTCAGACGTAACCTTACACCTCAGATGAGGGTTCTAGCTCCGATAGCTGATCATACACACTCTCAAATTCGGCATTTATGGTCGACCATATTCTTGATCGCAAGAATAGCCAGTTTGAGCTTGAAGTCATAGCGTCCTGACCAACAGATCAGCAACCGTTCCCCTCCTCTATTGCCTGTTAACTGAATGGCTTTTAATACAAACCCTTCTGGGCATCTATTTTGCGTACACAAGTGGTATGGACAATTCATCTAATCTTTTAGGCGGTCTGGAAACCATATCGTTGTGATCTCCGCAGTCAAACAGCCGCATTTGTTGCAACGAGACAAAGCAACTAAAGCGAATACACTAGCTTGTCCGAGTTGGTTTTTGTGGACTTTACGTTGTAGAGTACTGTCGGTTTCCTTAAGAATGCTGACATCGAGAAAATTTAGCTGTCCGATATTCTCAGTAACAAGAGCAAACAGGATATTAATGTGAACTAAAATGGAACTGTAGCACGTCGACTGGGCTGATATCAGCATTGGTAAGTGCAAAATATCGTTCACCAAACCACCAGATGACGTTAACTTATAAGGTGAGTTTCAAGCTCGATCATGAATAGATCTACCAGAACGCGTCCTAAAAGTGATCCCATCTCAACTCCGTCTTTCTGTCGATAGATTTCATCAGTAAGTTGTGCAAAATAGCAATATTTCTTTGAGGTCCTGAGTGGGTATGCAAGCATGTTTGTATAGCTGGAATAGTGAATGGAGCATTGGTAAACGCAGACACACTGTTGCGGAGAACAAGCAATCGTTATAGACTTCTAAATCTTTGATCTCGTTAACGAAATGAAACGCACCTCCCAATCTGAGTTAAAATTTCTTATGTAATTGCTTCTAGCAGGCTATCCAGCCATATGATCTACGCGCGGCAGGTAGAGCGAATTTGTAGAAGATGAATCTGTAAAGTGCTAAGTATAAAGTAGATCGGATTTCTAAACCTTTAGGAACAATACAGCACACGCAACCCTGTACCAATTGATTGAATATGCTAAAAAGTATTAGGATTGTTGACCCTTAGCTGTGGTAATATTTTGATCTTTTGGAATTTTTGCAAAAAACTTCATAATATGTAGTATAGGCTAGATAATCTGGTTAGACAATTGTTCTTGATTAGTATATAGACCGGTGTAAGTATCTCTGTTTAGTTGTCAGGTTTAACAACCTGATGCCTGTTGTGAATCATCTGCAGTACGTAGTTAATTTGGTGCTTCAAACTGAGTCACCAAGCGCTAATTTTATTGAGCATCAGAGAATGTATTCCTTCAGGTTTACCATAACGGCAGCACGAAACCTCGTCTAATACAAATATGTGGTTGAAAACCAACCCAGAACAATCAGTGTTTCCTGTTTCTGCAAGAAATGTTTCCAAGGGATACAACAAACGTTGATGAGTTAATGACATTCAGAATTCCGAGATTTTTCAAGTCAGTAATATTGCAGGCGTCATTTTAAGCCTTCATCTAAATCTTGAGAAATCTGGTCTGGAATAAAAGAGAGACTGCTTTCCAAACAAGTAACATTTATCAAACGACGGCGCAAAAATCTGAAAATATTGAATAAACGCTTATGCAACTCTGTTGACAAGTAATAAGTGTCTGTGTTGACTTTATCAAGAAATTAAGTGTTGTTTTATTCTTTATTTTTAACAAGTTTGGTCCACCGAAAAAACTACTTTTTCAACAATTGCTGTTAAATTTGGCAGTTAATTTATTCATGCTGAGCTACTGAGTCCGGTGGCTGTTCACTTCCGTCGGCTTAATCAATCAACATTTAAGAATCTTGGAAAGATAAATGAATACACTGAAGGTTGCCTGTACGTACACACAAACTGCTCATTCTCATTAATGCAAACACCCTAAGTAGTCAAATAAAACCTGAAATTAATTTCAATTCCTTGAGAGAAAGAGGCGGAGCACACTGATATTGGAGTACTGTGAAATTTATTTGAAACTCCTAATTAACAGAGCACGACCTATTCATGGTCGTTTGTTTCTTCGTTGAGTTGGGAAACCGAGCTCAGCTAACAGAAAAACGACCCTGTTCACTACCTGAGCTACCAACAACCTCCTAGGTACCCGAAGATTCAGATAAGCGTATTTCGATAAGTTCTTTGAAACCCTGAAACTCTGAAGTTCTCTGAAGCTTTGCGCCCATCCGCAGGAAACTTCTGGACAAACAACCTTTTTCATTGGTTGGAACAGACTAAACAGCATACCGTAACGTAAAATAAGCTTATTCTGTTGCTGAGACTTCTCGAGTCAACGGCTTTGTAGTTTAAAAGTTTTTGCGCTAAAATTACAAAGCTATTCCTAAACATCATTTTTCATTCACTTTATGGGAACCCAGGGCTTTCCAAGTGAAAACAGATTCATGTAACATGCTCATACATTACGTCCACTAAATGCGAATTGTGAAAAAACATCACCGACTGTTTTATTGGAGTTGTTCATCCTGATCCTCACCGGGGGAGCTCTTGATATCCCAAATTTCAAATAATCTCGCCGGACCTTTCTTTGTTTTTTTGACAGAGTCCTTGGCCATATTAACAAAACAATGTAAGTGCATCATTGATCAGTGCAAATCAGAAATTCAGTTAACAGACGAAAACGTCTTTCTAAATCCCAAGTTAACTGTATTGATTACAAGTATTGGCTTTTAACTGTGCTCACGAAACTGTGATGAAAACAGCGATTAAACCGCAGTCTATCTGCTCGCAATTGTGTTTCCTTGTCCCAAAGTGCGATAATCTCTATGAGCATTTTTCCTGATCTAGCAACGCAATCTTCAGTAGATCAAACTGATAATAAAACGAAGAACGGTTTGTTATCTTTGATTGTTGACCAAAAGAAACATACACATCTGTTTTCGGATATAGCTACTACCAGAACAACAGTATAAATATCACGATATCAAACTGTATCGCACACAGTAAAAATCGAGAGCAGGCGACAATTTTTGCTCACCACTGCACACAAATTTGTACATTTTATTGTTTAATATTAGCCCCACAATATGTTCTTCAAAAAAGCGATTTCAAAAAATAACGCCGAACTGGAAAATGCAACAAAGTTTTGGCCTTGGAGTTGTATGAACCTAAGAATGCGTCATATGTCTGGATTACCATCTTAGCCGGTTTTTTAACTGGAGACAAATTAATGCACGTGTATTGTGTGATAGAAACCATATAGCAGTGGAACCATTTTATCTCCATCCAACTGGAAAAACAGCGCCAATAAAGGAGTAACGCTTTATCGTCCGTAACCTGAAGGTTTTTGGTGGAAGGGTTGCGTCTAATAATGACCTACAAAGAGAATTTAATTTGTATTCTTTAAGACGTCAGGCGACTATTGCGCCAACTCTCTCAATGATGTACTCTCTCTCTCAACGTACTCTAAACGTACTGTAAATACCCATGTCTTTGTTTGGATGAAGGGGTAATGTCCTTGAAAGGTAAGACAATTTTTTCCAACGCCTTAAAAATTTGTTACATATAGACCATAAATGATCTCACATCGAAAAATCCTGCAAACCGTATGTGCTCTACACCTTAGAATCTGTCACCTGCAGAAGCAGTCAGCGTTAAATCACGCGACATGAACTCAGTAATTCAGAAAAGGTACTAACGTATCGTGCAGTGGTCATCTTCCATTCGTAAGCAAATGACTTGGTTTTTAATTATCAACTACCAGATGATGGTTTCCAGTCGCAAGAGGTATTCGTGAAACGATGAAACAATTACTCAGTGCTTCCGGCCTTTTTAGTAGACATTCATTTCACCTGAAGCATTAAATTCCCACTGATAAGTGAAAATGTCCTTATTTTCAGCATACCGTGAGTGATTGCGTGGGCTCTTCATCTTGGAAGATATCAATCTGGAAACCAGTAAACAAGTGACCACCTGATATGAGTTGCGTGGCTGAAGGATAAGTGGGGCTCTATCCTTTCCAAGTTCGAGCTGTTCACATTGCTGATCAGACACTAGTGAGCAAATACCACAGTTTCCAAAAACGAAGCGGGAGGTCGGGTGCCTGAATCCTCCTGGAGGCTCGTAATACGTGTACTTATACCCATTCCCAGCAGAGAGAAGACAAATAATAATTTCTTCTAGCACAAAATATTTTCGCTTGCAGGACAAAATTTCAGTTCATAATATAATTATTTTGGTTCATTTGAAAGGAAGCTTTGTTGGAATTGTGAGAAGATTTTGGATTTCATCTCAACTGAGATTTTGTTGCGTTAGTAAAGCTGATCGATCCTGGGAATTTGAAATGTTGAGGCCCGTATGGATTTTTCGTTCGTGTTGGGGATCGTTAGCAATGCGGATTTTCAGGAAGATCCCGATTCGCATTCTTCGCATAGGTGACTGACATCTAAACCATTCGGCCACGGGTCACGGAGCAAAAATGTGGCTATCTCGCATTTAGACAAGATATATAGCGTCACTTCTCCTTGGATCACGGGATTTCAATCAGGTGTGGTATACTGACTGAAAAAGGAAAATTAATTTAGATCCAAAACCCTTCTTGCTACCGACAAACCCCAAGTAGCTCAGGTGGAAGAATAAGTCGCACGATGATTTAACCTCACATCACTTGACCCGAGCCCACCGCACTGCTTTTTAGGCGCTAATGGCCAAACGCTTTAGTTATCAACTCCTATCGGCAGGTTACAAGCTAGACTGTCCGTGATTTGCGATATGCGTACTGCCAATGATTCCCAATGCTGATGAAAGCTGTAGAGTGCTTCCCGGCTTTTCGGCATAGATCGTCAGTAATTGTAGAACTGAATTCCAATTAAAGAAGTGAAAATTCCGAGAAGGAACCGCCCAAATAATGTGGAACTCTCTAGGCTGCCCAATAAAAAGTGTAATATCGCTATGAAGCAATAAATGACAGGATTTTTCGACTGTGTATTTCCGTTGAAAATAGCTGGATCATGAGATTCTTAATATCTCAAAACTCGCGCTGCCTTCACAGCTCACGGACTTTTTGGGTAACAAAATCTAACGTTGAGCTGAAGGTACCTGAGTATAAAAGCCTCGGAAACCAGTTTGATTTTACAACTGATGGGACAAAACTGCAAATATCTACCACCTACTTACAACATTTTTAGGGAGCATTGCCTGCAGCAACGTCGAAGTTTCTCACATATTAGAGTGACCATGCTAACAAGATGGTTTGTGGTTAATTTTCGTAGTTCTGTGTTGTACTGACAACTGTGACAACTTTTTTACCATTACTCACTTAGAGAGACAGGCAAACACTTTGCTTGAGTAAATCAGCGAAAGCATCGCCTTCCCAGTACTAAGGCTATGAATGGTTGGGGACGCTTGATTTGATCACCAGTGGTTCAATAACGGTGGGCTCACTAAAGGTAAAAATGTGTTCGATTTACTGATAAAATTAGGATTTTTTGCTCCCAAATGTAAGCGAACACGTTCACCCCATAGAGGTTTATTCCAGAAGATCGTCTTTTTGGTCTCACTGATTTGCTTAAGAAACGGCGATACAAAGTGTGCAGTCGATACAATCATAGACGACAAAAACTCCATTCATCCGGGCATTGGACTGAGTTTGCCAAAATTGAGTGTGCAAATCCCTCAGCAGCAACTTTTGAAATATACTCTCATTTGAGATGACATTGGTTCTGGGCAACAAATCTATTTTGGGAAAACTTTTTAAAGCCTACTACGGTGATATCATGTCAATAGTGATGGGTTTTCTACAAAAGCGCACACACCGTCTGTCACTGATGCCGACCAGTCTGAGGTTGACAAACTTGTGCGGAAAAAAGGCCAAGTGGCTCGAGTTTAGTAATCGGCTGTAGAGCTGAGCTTGGAAGTGAGTAGTCCAAAAAGAATCATTTGCTGCAAATTTGGATTCTTTTAGATTCGTCAGCACGTCAGTTGTGTTACATCGAGGAGTTTAGGTTTAAGGGATTGCAGTGTACTACGTTCTTGTGCCGGGGAAATCTGGAGAGGACCGGTGTAATAGCACAAACATGGAAAATAGGGAGCGGAAACGGGCGAATAAGATGACCGGAAAAAGGGTTCGCAGTAACTTTGCTCAAACTTGATGATAACTAGCTTACAAGACAGCATTTTTACTTCAATTGCCTATCTTTTGTTCTATTCTGAAGGCAGTATGCTTTCCAAGGTATTAAAAAGAAGAGTAAGATGTCGACAAACTGATTTGCGAAGTTTGGTTTTCACAAGAGACTCCACTGAATCTTTCGTATATGAAACTAAACTGCGATATCTCGAATATCGTGCCAAGCGAAATATGAGGCGGCTTTTGTGCGGCACATTCATTTGAAGAATACCATAAATGAAAGATTCACTTGAGTCTCTCGTGAAAACCAAAGTGATTTGCAAACAAGTGTATTTGTCGAAGTCAGTCCAATCTGGGTTCAAGTAGAATCAACCAGATAAATGGTTAGCAAAGACGAAGACTGTTTAGAAATGCTATTCAAAATTTTAGGTAGATTGGAGTGTTGACTCAATTAAAGAACAGTGCCCAGCCGAACACTTAGTATCCTCCCTTGAATTTACAGCGGATTTAATTACGATCTTTCTGTCATAAACTCAACCTAGCGTGTAATTTCACCAAAACTGCATGGCGAAATCAACACTAAGGACATTGAACAGCGATTGTTATGCTCCCTGGCGTTAATTATTCTGTGGCGTATTTCAAGATGTGAAAAAGATCTATATTGCTCAACTTGGGCTACAAATAATAAGGATCTAGGATGCGTAACTATTTACTTTGTTCAGTAATAGAACTCAGTAATTACAACCAGTTGATTTTGATGGACCTATTTTAAGTAAACAGTAAATATATTATAAACCTGGCAGGGCAATTTCATCAGATGAATCTGATAGAAATTGCCACTGAGCTTAATTTTTGAGTCACTCTCGGAAAGGGAGTGTTCGTTGGCATAGCTTTGTTGCAAAAACATCTGTTGTCTCAAGTGCGTCTGGGGAGAGGGAAATCGTTGATGTAGACAAGTCGACCTAGTTGATTCGGTGGCTAATACCAAGCAGAAAAGCAAATGCACTGTCAAGTCAAGCCAATTGAATAATTATGCACCACAAGGTGAATTTCCACCATTAAATAACAAAATAATTTAATATACGTTGTAAATTTGTCTGCAGTACTCACTGATCAACGCTTTAGAAAGTGAGTCATTTGCAGGTCAGTGGAATTAAGTATACAAATAAGCCAAATAAGAGATCATAGTATTACGGTAAACAGACGTTTTGACGGTCATCCAGACCAAGGACATGGCTTTACTTGGTGGCTGGTGAAGAGGATGAAAACGTAAGATCGAATGCATTGAAACAGGCATCAAAATGCTTGCTTACTGTGAAGTCAATAAAGATGTCTTGCGAGAGTATATAAAGCCCAGAAATGTGTTTGTGCGATTTTAGGATAAGGTAATGATCGCCTTAAAGGGGTCACGGAAAGTCGACTGGAGAGCGATCAGTTAGCTTGGAGAGGATAGAAGAAAAAACGGACCCATGGATAAGATTGAGGGGACAGAAGGTGGTCTCATTCCCATAGTTCAAAGAGCTTGACGTTGGACCCCAATAAAACTGTTTGGATGTAAAGTAGCGGAATAAAGTTAACTGATACGGTTACGCCCAAATGTTCCACGGTAGATGTTATCGGAACGTCATCTATTGACTAAAGAGATATTTGCAAAATGCAAATATTTCTTGTATGCAGGGAAGGGAGAGGAGGTTGAAACATCCTGGACACTGACATTGTTATCTGAAAATTTAAAAGTGAAGAGGCCACCAACGTTTACGAATTATGTGCGATATGTTCTGAATTAGTTTAATCAAGCTTTATTCACCTCTCACGTCAGTAAAAAACTGCATTAAGTGTGTTCTGCCAAAATTGCCAAGAACATCAGCGTAGCCGGTGAACAACTAATAGAGTTTTGCCTTTGCATCTAGTGTTGAAGAGAGAGAGAGCAATCTGGGCAGGTGGTTGTGTCTCCTGTTAGCAAGACTAATGGCGTGCAGACATGTGCGGTTATTGATTCGACGGAGCTTATTTTATAAGATTCAGGCGCACTAGTTCGAAGAGTTTTACAAGGACGGAGTACTGACAAAATTCTCCTTGTTCCTTTCTTCTGTACAGACAGTATCCTGGCTCCTAGTCGACAGCCACTTGGCAATTGGTAAACAGAACAGTGAGTGATCTGCTGAGAGTGTCCGCACGAGTTCTGAACAGCAGAGGCCATAAATGATAGGGACCACAAGGTTTGTCCGGCTTTGCTTGTCTTGTTTTCCATGCACTCGTACTTATGGTTTGTTTCCCATGACAGCACATTCATCCTGGTGATGACAACAGTGCGTAAGCCTAACAAGCTTAAAAATTGCCGATTGAGCTTGTCACAATAACACAACTTTGATACTTCGCCCCACAATTGCTTCGGGAACAGCCAGACATTTCATGGCGGTTTTTACTGCATTTACCCATCCTACCAGATTTTTCCGAGGTCACTGACTTCTGATTGTCCGCACAAGCTCCGTGTCTTCCATGCGACTTCTACGTGGCTGCTTAAGCAGTGAAAGAGAGAACCCATAGGCACAGAAGCAAATGATTTTCACACGTCAAACTTGGTCGAAATTAAAGTTGAGTTAGCAACAGAGACGTTAGTAAATTACTGAAGAATGAGTAACATGAAAAAATGGTGGGAGCCGTATCTTCCCATTAACACGCTGCTAGGTGGACAGGGTCACTTTCTTTTGAGACTGTAAAGTTTTCCTTAAATTAGCCTAATGATGCGACTTGATGTATATTGTCAAGAAAAAGTTCAGATTACAGTGGCCAGAGTGGATAATTTAAGAGTTCCTGTGAGTAGTGAAAATTCTCGGATGTCTTACATTGAGTCTCATGTCCTGAAACTGTTTCTTTCTTACTAAGAACATTTTTTTATTTACCAAGGACTACGCAAGAGATGATTGAAAATGCATAATGCATTTTGTTTGAGCTTGCAAATTACTGAGTAAAATAAGTTGTGTTGAGCAAAATAAGCTCTCTTTGATTTACTCCCGGCGGGCATCACTTGTTGTTCGGTGATATGTGTCGACTTTGTTAGGACCGCTTTTACAGCGCACCAGGGCAACTACCTTGACGCTTTACCATTTCAGTAGGAACTGGATGGTTGTCAACTCATTTCGGGGTGTGGCTTCGCCAAAACGCCGACAGCTCCCAATGAATCACTCGGCTGATGGATAAGATTTTCAACGCACTGTCTCTGACTTGTATTCGGAAATGTTTGGAAAACAATCAACAGATACACTCTGAATTGGTTTTAGAATGCCTACACAACGGCTGCTAGGTAATCAGTCGTGCGCAAAGACCAGTTCAGCCCTAAAAGAAATCATCACTCGCAAGAAGGCACCACGGTCGAAGTATACCAAATTCTGTGCTATTCTCACTGCAAATTCTAAACAATTTACAAACGGCATGTTCAGTTGCATGATTGATTTCATTTGTAGCCGACGAGAATTCGTTTCGACTAAATTACAGAAGAAGTTCCAACTCGAAAAGCAAGCATTGCTGGAATCAGATGCAGTTTGATGCAACAGTAACTACGTTGGTTGAACTATTTGAGACGACTGCGCAAAACTAGCACTCCAGAACAACTTACCTACAATCAGCCAAAGTAATTAGTTGGAAGTCGAGGACACTTCTGAGGCAGCCTCCAGGAAAGCTATAAGAATCGTGTTTTCAATTTCAGATCATGAGGCGGTCTGGAAAACGACACAAGTATCCTTGAGCCCCGCTGCGTCTTAATGCTGCATAACGAGTGAGTTGAATTTTCTTATTCCAACCCGGATATTTTGGAATTCACAAAGTGCGCAATGATGAAGATGCTACTTACTTTGTTTCATGAAATACCGCCATTTTACCCTCTAAGACACTGACGACGGCAACTGAATGTCCCCGGGAACACTTGTAAAGGAGGTGCTGCATTAAGTCAAAATTTGAAGATACTGAAGAACAAGGCCAGTACTTAAATAATAAACAGATACTTGGCGCTTGCGATAGATCTCTGTATGTTCGTCTACCGATTTTATTCACTTGAGTAAGTGAACATCCATACCACACTCGGCTCCAAACAAACCCTCTGTGGTTGTCCAACTATTTGCAGACGTCCAGTGGTTACACTAATGTTGACCAGAATATTCTGTTCAAATGTCAAGCTTTTAAACATGGTGATGGTGAGGAATCCGTTCTTCGATGCAAATGCCCCTGCCCTAAACGGCTTCGCGGACATCCTGTCCTGATCTCGTGCTTCTCATTTTACAGCTGTCTAGTGACACCCATATTTCCGCTTAAGTTCACATCTGCTGGCCTGTCCAACAGTCTTAAAAGCTCACAGAATTCGGTTCTTTCTCAGTTTGCCTCGTGTGGGCTAGAGATAATGGACTTTGGCAAGTGGATATCCTACGGTCAAGCAAAAAAATCCTTGAAAATGGTATGTTTAAGTCCCAATCGACTAGTTTGGTAGACCTTTTGTTTAGCATTTCCTCAAATGTTTAAAAACTTGGCCGCGGTGGTTTTGCCGTTGGACTTTGGTCTGATTTGACGAATGCAGAATTCCTTTCTTGGATCAGTGTATACACTGATTTCATTCTCATCAAACAATCTTGCATCCTTTCCTAGTTTAGTCCAGTTAGATCTGCAGAGTTGCCCGAAATACCTTTTTATTTAAATTCACCTTTTTAACTTTGCCTGAGACTTAGTCGTTCAAAAACATTCACGCCAGTGCTCTGGTGGGTTTCAGTTTGTCTTGCACTTTTATTCCATCCAATATGAATAAGCACTTTCCGATAAAGCAATTTTGTAAGTACGACACATATGTTGGAAGCTGTCAGGGCTTGACCCCTATTACAGTCAGATTCATATAACTCTCTGTGTTTAATACATTCTCGCAATCTCCTTTCCATCCAATCAAGTGGCCTACTGCATCCGTTCTCATTGATTGGATGCACGTGGGAAGCGGGTCTGTCCCATTCATCCTAGTCCAGAACAGTCTTTATGTTCCTTTTTTTTTGTACAGTGGTTTTTCTTCTTTTTTGATAGCCGTCCTCGCGTGCGGAGAAGCTATCCTTTTTGATGACTGGCAGTGTTAGCATGAGCCTATTTTAGGCACCCAAGGCGTTCCAAGTTTTGGGCTTCGGGGCCTAATTACACGGTTGACGGTCTAAATTTATTCGAGGCCACTGCGCATTGGTAGCACTTTAGTCATGTCATCAAATATGACGTCGATGAGACGTCAGTCAGTAAATCAAAGACAGTTTTTAATGTCTGAGCACGATTAGGCTATCACTAAAATTTGAAGGTGGATAAAAGTATTTTTTTTTACCGTAGCTGCCTTCGCCAGCTGGCTCTCACCAAATCAACGAACCAGGTCAACATTGCCAACTTGGGAACAGGTCTGATGAATCTCCATTAAAGACATAAAAGTTGGAGTGTAATTAGGACAGGCCGTGCAATACAAATGTTGAGGGTGACACTAACGCACTCAGCATATTCTGAGGTGCCACATTAAGTCATGAGGCTAGCGAGCTGTGGTCAGCCGATGACGGGGGCTCCAGTTACGAACGCACTGGTTGCGCAGTCTAGAAAATTGAGCAGACGTCACCTACCTGGCTGGAACGTAGGTGACGACTCTAAACAGGATTCGGAAATGCGCTGTAATACAGCAGCATGATGCACTCATCAAAAAGCCTCAATTCCTAAATTGGTCAACCCACCCGAATTGACCCCGATGTCCAGTCCCAGTTTCGGTCACTCAAATCAGTATCATCATTACCTATACTCTCGCTGTGGTTTTCTACTTTTACATTCCCGTGCTGTCCAAATCATCATATTCAAAAGAATGAATTAATATTGAAAACCATGATGGTGATGAGCAGGATAAGTGAGAAAGAGCTCATTTTACTTGTTTGATGCTGTAATCTCTATTGACCGTACATGCTGAAGTCGTTATAATCGCAAAATTGACATGGCTGCTCGTCTGAGAGGTCGTCTGATTGGGACGACTTCTTGGGTTAAAATAGAATACAAGTAGATGCTTCTCACAGGGTCTGATCTCTCGGTATAAATCGGCAGTCAACATAGGATAGCTGATCAATCTGAAGGATAAATTTTTCTTTGACAAACCAGAACAAAATATGCCCGGTTCGAATTTTACCAGCTGAATTTCAGAGGTCAATAGAATCCAGTAGAGGGATTAGTCCGGTAAAGCTGACTGCGAAACTTTTTGGGTGTAATACGGTCACTCACCCATACTTTCTAAACAAAAAATAAATCATTGTACAAAATACGTACCGAAACTTTCAAAGCAAGTTGTCAGTTTAATAGACTAAGTGTAATAACTCAACTTATGCCCAGCTTAGACACAGCAAGTTGCTTAATCGTATTGGTTTTATTAACAAAAATATCACTCAAAATGGCGAGGTGGGTCAAGGTTAGGCATTTCCAGAAGAACATTTAGACGCATTCATTCAAGCTGTCAGCTGGCAGTGAAAATCAGTTAATGTGAGCAGTAATCGATAGAGCACAGATGCAGCTTTCATCAAACAACCGTACTCGGGTGCATCATGTATCTGTAGCCCTGGAAGCGCATAATTTTTGTCGGAACTTGGCCATTTTCATTTCTTTGAAAGTGGAATATCGTGAAATAATTCCGTTAATTATTTATGGAACGATTCTTGTTAGAACAAATGAGGATGGTTCCGCGGTCATTCAGAATTGTGTGCAATTTTCATTTAGGTGTAAATTCAAACCGCTTCATTACCAATTCAATATCAAATTTGAAAGCGTGCGAACTCCAGTAACAGTGAGTTCTTTGCTATGAACATACTACAAGAGTTGCCAGAAAAATGAATAATTGACACCAGAGAGATGTAAGTTGTGATCTCTCACGTTCTACAAGAAGAAACCAAAAATTACAGGGACTAAAAGAATCGGATGATAATCGTGTTCACCAGTTTGTGCCTTAAAAACACGGGATTCAAACGAATTATCCAGTCAAATTCATCTATACACCAAAACTGATGACAAAGAATCACCTGAACGGTCATCCGTCCTAGTGGAGTATAAAGAGATTGCCAAACGTAGGCATGGAATTTCACAGATGTTATATTAGTGTTTTGGATCTGAAAGCATAGGTAGGGCGAAGCTGTTTGTAATTGAGTGGCGCTGTTTCCGCTAACTGTATTTCCCACCACAGTTCAAACCTCTCGTCACTACTTTCGAGGAAAAATCATCCGCCGGGTGACGGTACGATAAAAGACTTTAAACATGGGGGTTCGTCATGAATCAGTGGCGAATTTGGTCGCTTTCCGATCACGTCGATGGAAAATGTGATGTCGTTGGCTGATATTCGAAGCGGATCGATCCGCCAACATTGGTTGCTCCGCTGAGTGATTACGGAAAATAGGTAAAGCGCAAAACCCCCGATTTTATTGTACATGCGAAGAGGATACGACTGGCGAGCGAAAGCTTAGAGAGCTGTTGCAAGCCATCAGCCGGTCTGAGCATGATAGCATAACAATGAGCACCAACAGTTGATTTACTACATCAAGACACTGACCGCACACGTCAACTGCTCCAGCTCTCATCCGGAGTTCGCAATTCACCAGATACATCACCATAAAGATGCTCCCCTGGTGATGCCCATTACAACGCCATTTAAATCGTTTAAATTGACAGCCAAGTAGCAAAACAGTACCCGAACTGGTACTGGCACAGTCGTCTCATAGTATGACAGCAGAATCTGACGAGTTGATTAAAGATCGGGCAAGCTTGCCTCTGGAATCGGAAAACCTAAGCAAGACAAATTACTGGGAGTTCCATTGTGGTCAGGAAGGAAAACATTGCTGATCTGCTAGTCGGACGCTGCTCACAAGATACACAGTCAGGATCCCCTCAAGCATGTGCATTTGATCAGACCCAGATAGTTGTGGTTCTGCTTGACATTGTATGGACATTTTGAATGCGTGCTTGCATTAGAGGATCTAGATGATTGGTGCCTCAAAACCCTTCAGGCTTGTGCAGAGGGCTGATCTGTCAACTTGCAGGATATCCAGTGATTGAAAGCAAGATTGTAGATCCTCAAACTTACCTGAATGCTGTCAAAGTGGCGGAATTCCCGCCGTCCCCAGATTTCGGACTATGCACTTCAATTGACATGAAACTATTTGCTTCCGGATGCGAGCGCCGCGAATTCTTTCTATATGGTCTATCCAGCAAAGCGCGTTATGCATCAAAGCGTACTCGATTCTGTTGATGCTAGCTTTGTTAATAAGTTCAGTGTTCTACGTCACATTTAACCATTTAATTTGTAGTATCTTGCACAGGCATTGTCGAGCATTTGAATGTGTTATTGGTGTAGTTTCCGGGTTTTTCAGCCATACAGTCATGAAGACGGCACGATACCTCATTACTGTGCGATTTGTTATCCACGCGCAAATGTGGTCGCTTCAGGTGCGCTTTCAAGCTGGACCCAAAGTAGCGTTCGTCTTGAGAACCCGAGTGCCTAGTTCAGTACCCACTGCCATGTGTATGGAAAAGGTGCAGCAGCAGGCTAGACCGCGGCTAATAATCTAAATACAAGACGATTGGTAATGTAAAACGCGAGGCAGAGTGGTAGAAGACAAGCGTTGTAGGGTGTAAGACGAGCGGAGTGCTTGTGAAGCAAATGTGGATATGAAAGTTACAAATTATAACCAGTGACAGTAGTCACCAATTTTAACCTGCAATTTGTGGCAGCAAATGCAAACTATTCAGTCTCTAGAAAGAATATTTATGTGGAATGCATCGCGGGCGTTTGGGGGGTCGGACGGAGACTAACGTATTTGTTTTCACCTGTCGATGGCCAAATAGTAAAACGCTTCCAGATATTGCTGAGCAAACAATTGTTGCATTGATGGAAGACTCCATTTGTGGAGCAATTTTCATGTCGTCGGGGTAGTAAAGTATTGTTGAACACGATTATGAGCTCAGAAGAAAAGGGGTGTTGGGAATTTAAAAAACGAGTCAGATTACCGCCGTATGAGAATTTTAATTTACCAAAAACTTCACAGCCGGACTCGGAACCATTAAAACATCGCACACAGACCAAGCCGTAGTCATCGATCAAAAATGCTGAACATATCTGTTTCATATTTCTAGCTTCTGTTGTAAATTCAATCCCTCAGAAGCAAACTGCTCGATGGCTTCATGATAACGGTCTGACAACCATAACTGATGATTTATCTCTTAGGTTCAGGGCATTTGTTTTAATTTATCAACCTGCTCAGCGTGCCCGAATGAAGGGCTGTTATTTTTCGCTGTCATTGTTGTTCAAAAGTTGTTTTTCAGGCCGCGGCTGTGCGTGGACAAACATTTGGAAAAAAGAAACATGCACCAATACTAGTGCGCCTTCATCGACGTGAAATAATACCTAGGAGGGGAATGAAATTTTTAATAAAAAAACACGGAGTGACAATATCACAGGCTACTGTCAAGTGAATCAGCCCTGGAATAAACATGACACTTCTGAAGATATACAGGGCAATGGGCCAACGAGCAGTAGACATTCGTCCCAAATTGGGAAGCACATCTAACATAGATTTATGCGTTTCTGTAGCTCTTCATATTCAGTGCCACATTGAGTTGAAGCAAGATTGCCTGGATCAGTCATCACAATGTTTCACCCGTCTCCTGGATTACTAATCCCTATCTTTCATCCAATCGGGCTTCATGGGATTCTTCACTCTTCAACCCCAGGTCTATCCAGTGATATTAACTGACTAAGTTTACGATGCCAGTACGCGATGGAATGGTGAGATAATGCAGTATTTCATTCGGCCATTATCGACTGTGCATTTTAACTTGGCAATTTCGTAAGTATGGAGTGGTTTCAATCCTTCAAACCTTACTGAAATTCCCGGAAAAAATTTGGGTGCTAAAGGTTTCCATTCACACTGAACGCACAATCAAATCAGCCTCAGAATTTGGCCAGCAATACCTACTGGGAACTGAACATAACAGCTGCCGAGAAATGGACGCGACCCATATCAGTGAGCCACATTCAGCCACTAATCTGTGTGTCCAGCCTAGAGGTGAACTCGCACCATTTACGAATGAGCAGGTTTTCTGCAGAAATATGGAGAAATGTGATGTGCACAGCTTCGGATTCCAAACTGTGACAATTAAGAAACGTTCCGCACTGTTTGAAGTACTGTACTCATTTTGATTTGCAATCTAGAAACTGCAATAGAGGCAGATTTTTGCCGTGTAATTGAAGCCAACCTATGCAGAATATCCCCGGAAACACTTCACTGCTGCTTCGTCCTTACTGGGAATCGGCTGTGCGCATCTCACGAAAATCTACGGAATTTCAAGCCCACTAACTCCCGGCTAACAGTTTGGATTCTAAGACTTTCGACCACGGGCAGGTGATCAAATGTGGGCTTAGCTGGCACTAAGGGAGGATACAGCGCGACCCATTCTTTAATATCTGAGACCACATCACCTGGTTGGTTGTAGACTGGTTCTTCATGTGAAGACTTACGAAACTCGTGAATTACCCCTTTTTCTTGAGCTACTTATATTTTTGTGGTATTTTAGCTTTATCAAGGTTATGATGCATTGAACAAGTGCATGAAAGCCCTGTGTACAATCCGGTGCACAATGTGTCCTGTGGCCTGAACTGGTCAAAGCAGAGACGGCCATATTCCCATCTTTCGATAACGCCTTCAGCAACTTCGAAAGGAACTGCGTAAGAAACGCCTTCGGGTGCAGCCTTCGCAAATGACCACCACAAATCCACTGCTTCGATGGAGGACACGCTTTAGTTATGCCGTGATGGTTGTACCGTTAATTGCACGAACCGGTGAGAATACTGGGAAGTACCTCCGTTTGCGACATTCAACGAAGATGCGACAGAAGCCGCAGATCGGAATTACTTCTGGACCGCCCAACCAAACGACCAATCGTAATCGAAGGTCAGACGAGTCAAGCAGATCTGCTCAAAGCGCTGCAATTGACGCTTCACTGCACTCTCTGGAAACGCACCTAGTTTGGCGGTGAAACGTCTGCAACTAAGTTGCCAAGGCCGGAAAACAGACCAATGAACACCCGCATTGCCTGATCCAACAAAATCCTCCTCAATTTCAAATCTTGAAATTAAAAGAAACAGTATCGGATTACATAGAACTATGAGGGCAATGAAACCAGGAAATCTAAGTAGCACTGGATCATCACTTTGACTTTGGAGATCATCTATGGAAATGTTACGAACCCGACAAATGGGAAACACTAGCACTTGGTTGGCTGGGGAGAGCGGTAATAATAATAACATGTAATCTGATCGGATGGAAGCAAAGCAGCATGCGCCCCAAAAGGCAAATGAAAACAGTTGTTGACCAAAGTTGCGAATTTGCAACGCGGAAAGTTACTGTGGTCGTATGATGGCAAAACATATAGGTGCTACATGTGGAGATCCAGCCCCAATGGTATTACAGTGTTAACCAGAATCCTGGAGCACGATTGGACCTGATGCACCTGATGCACCTGGACCTGATTGCACACCTTGGCACATTTTCTCATAAGATCTGCTTGGTGGGAGTCCGAAAGGTAAAATCGGACACATTCAAACGGCAATAAGCTCGACAGAGTTAGGCACATACATGTGTATATACAAGAGCGAAATATCAAAATGTATATTGCTCGGGTTTTGATGTTCGTGTTTGCATCAAAGAAACGCTTGGAGGACTCCACTTGCATAGCGACGGTTCATCCTTACTGAAAGAAGATGTGGCGTTTGCGAAACCTGGCCGTTGGGGGCGCTCAAGTTGAGCGTTGATGTCTCGGTAAAATTTGCAGCAAAATCTATAGGGCATACAGCGATGTAGTTATGCGGAGACTAAAAGAAAAAACGTTTCAACCAAAAGACTCCAAAGGAATTTATGATGTCAAACTGCACGCATTTGCTAAACAAGTTAGTGGTAATCAGAGACTCAAATGAATAACAGCTGAATCACAAGTTTGTGGTATCCTTAAAGCACAGATTTTGAAAAAGTGCGCAGATTCCAAAATTCCATAATTCGCGAACGCGCTGTTGAATCCTGTTGAGTCTTCGTACGGATACGACAGGGAAATTAGACCCTAGTACACGTTTGCAATATTATGACACTCTAATGTTACCAAGGACAAGAATTATCGCAAAATCATCCTCAAAAGTAAGCAAGAAGGGGAGCAAAATAATTCAAACATTCCTGGAAACAGGTGTTCTATAGTTTTCCGACTGAACACAAATAAAAACGGAACTTGGTTTTCGTAAAAAATAAACACCGACTTTATTTTGTCTACGGTTTCAAGTAATAAATATCATGTTGGTGGAGAATAGGCACTCCACGTCTCATAACTTTGCTCGCTCGCACGCGATCAGCTAGCTGCTCATTTTTCTCAGTCTGGCCAAATATATCAGAAACTGAGTGGACCATCTAACCAACACAACAGACGGATGTCTTGCCACTGATTCATATCGTTCTTGCAAAAATTACAAAGCCCCACGTGCAGTTGTGCAAAAATCAAATGTGATCATACCAACAAGACCTTGCTAGTATCGTGTTTGGATGTCAGTGGGCCCAGTGTTTGTGGATATGGCATCAATTTTGTGATGTTCGGTAAAACCACAGTTTACTCATCAGCAATTTCCTAGTAACACCGTACATCCTTGTTCTCAACAGGTCCGTTTCAATAATGTGTTCCAAACACATGGTGTGTCCGATGCACCTCGTTGGAGTAATTGGTCCTGATATTTTTGGGCGGTTATTTTTTCACAGCACCGCTGCAAATCGTCTGGGATTGACTAAATGGGGTAGCCTAACTGAGGCCAGACGGTGCCTACTTTTATACGACAAACGCCCAGTTGAACTCCATACCTATTCTCGCATGCGCCGTGAGAATTGAATTCTATTGACAAGACAGAGTTATTTAGTCTTGACTCAATAAAAGACTGACGTGTAATACTTTCCCGTGAAGCGATAATTGATCCCGACGAGGCAATGTAACAGATTGGTAAAAGTAAGCCATCACTCCAACGTACCTCTCAGTGATGTGCCGATTTTTCGACACCAATCCGTCTCGCATTTTAAACAATGTTCATTCATCTGATAGGGATAGGGATCGCAAACTGGGTATTGGTCATGCCAATCGAGACATACCAGTTGGAGTATCCACACTGGTCATTTGATTGCGACGTTTAGTCTTTGAGTCATTTCCAATGCATTCCAAAGTTTCACAATGAAAAGTCTATTCATCCAAATCCAAAAGTGACTCTCTAAGCTTCCTCCTAACCACGGGTCTACAGGTCACCAGTCGTTCAAACAACTGATCGGGTTGCAACCATTAGACACCGACAGCATTTAGGCAATTCCCTCACTTGTGAAGAAGACACAAAAACGAAATCCTCCCAAGTTATTTTACTAAGGAATCTGTTCGTTCCAATTGCCATAATCACTGCTGACATGGAAATACCCAGTCACTGGATCTTGCTAAATAGTACGCATATCTTGGCTGCTTGAATACATGAAGTGTTCCTCTCATCGGACAACAGATGTTAAGACTATTTCAGCGATTTAGGAGGAGGTGCTCATCGTACCTGCGCCTATCCACAAAATGTTAAGAGAGCTTGTTGTGACGTTGTCTAAGTTTCCAAATCGACCACGGCGTTATGAATGTGCGTCTCGTTTTCAAAGACAGGGAAATGCACACAACTAGACGTGCTGCACACAAATATACTCCCGAAGTTGGAACGTAATGGACTAGGAAACCAGAACAATGCCCGTCCTACTTCGAGGACCACTTGAAGAACAAAAGAAATACTAGGGCGAAAGTTGACAGTGCTGTCCGACAAGTTCGAGATATTCGACTGCAAAATGGCATGCCCATTTTGAACAACTGTGAGTGCACTCTCGAATGACACTACCAACCGTAGACGTGACTGATCCGCAACCGAATGCAACGTGGTGCTCTATGTAACAGGCAAGCTATCATCTGTCCTAAAAAATTGATCACAGGCGAATGCTGTCTGAATATGTCGTAGCGCACGACAGTCATTCAATCTTCACGCTGGACATCAAGTATGCTTCGTAATCTCGTTAAATCCAACTCAAATGTTCTGCTAATCTGGGTGAGAAAAATACCAAGGCGCTCATAATTTAGGTTTGTTCGACGACAGCAATATGATCAATATGCCAGCTTTAATGCGCTATGGAATTTGTTTATTACTAAACCAATATATCTTTGTGAGGTGGACCAATATGTACATGGCCGATAAAATATTCAAGGACTACGAGACTAAGACCAACGAGAAATAATAGGCTGATTCCGAGACGACAAAATCAACCTATCTTCAATGAAAAATGATTCTACGGACACCAAGCAGCAGCCAAAGTTTATTCATCACCACGAGTAGACAATATTGAAACCGGGTTCAAGCGTGCGAAACTTCTGCACACATGGGATTGCAATCTGAAGCGATACAAATTAATGTTGTGTTTCCAAGGTTCGCTCTTACCAAACACTGCATGCTAGGCTTTGAGGACGAGGAAACCAGAAATTCACTTGGTCTGCCAAATGCACAAAATTCTACATTCTCACTGTTATGAAGTAGAACCGGAGCCTACTCAAGTGTCTCGTCAACGGAACTCACAGAATCTGTCTCTGCGACAAGCCTGAAACGGATCTACGCCCCACCCCAATCACCCTGAAAGACAATGTTTACCCGGAGGCGTTTGTGATTCAACAGACTCATGGAAAACCACTTATGCGTATTTAAAAGTGAACCATGCCTATTCGATTTTATATAACACAACTTATAACGTGGTTACGCGTCGGCTGGCTACTGTTCTTGGCAACCTGCTATTGACTCCCATCCGAATTCATCTTCGAGGTAGTGCTCTCTATCTCCCAGGGGTTATTTTAGCAGCCGTCCGTAGACTTGTACACCGTGGGAAGTCACACAGCTTTCAGTCTGGTATCCCCGGTTGCCGCATTCAGCTTTGTTCGTTTTCTGCTTACTAAACGACTTTAAAAGTAATAGTTTAATTTAGCTGCGTAGCCTGAAGTAACAGAAAGCTGGATGGCCCGGTTGACCGATACACACGATATGATGATTCCGGCTCCATAATTAAAGGGTGCACGCTATCTGGTGTGGCAATTTTAAAGCTGGCATTCACCGAAGTGGTACTTAAATAAACGAAACACCTAGGTTTGTACCATCATGTGCAGTTTATTCTGAGAATTGCGGCATAAAAAGAAAGGTCCTGTACTGCATGGCTCCTGGTGGTCTACACTGTTGTCATCCCCTTGGATCAGATGCTACCTAACCATAATGAACTGTGAAGGGTTAACTATCTTATAAGGCTGGTCTTGGCCTGAACGAGCTAGCGCCAGCTGGTAGGGTCTCCTAAAGACATGCTTTGCCTGGTAAACCCTATGTATGGAAGAAGATAACTTCCGCAGTTTAGCGAGGAGTAAATTTCCACAAGTTTCGCTCAATTTGCAGTACGCCACCCAGTTTCAATGTATGCACTATAGTTGTAGAACTTTCCCAGATTATTTATTTCGTGTGTTGGAAAAGATAAAATGCAAACTTTACAGTCCACGGAACTGTTCAACTTCAGCCTGGATTGCAAGAAATATTAATGCCCAATCGTTCTAGTTAATTTGTAGCCTACTGACCGATCTGTAAAACCAGTCTGCGAATAACGAAAACTATGCAGAGCTGGCCATCCTTAGATTCGGTTGGGTTGGTGTCTAGTGGCCTCGTTCAACTACCCGTAATAATAGATTTCATTGATCACGTGATGTTGCATGTAAAATTACCTCAGAAACGCGGATAAACATTACATTATACTTCATACTGTATTGTTATTATTATATTATTTATACACTATACTTTATATATTCTACACCATACAACAGATACACATAAATTTTATTTATATTATGGAAAACTGAATACTGTCTGGAGCTTCTGAAAAAGTCTGAAAAACTTAGGACGAGTTGATCGGATAGACCAGATATACAGCTAAGAAATTTTGCCACAGATCTGAGAACTAAAACCAGGTGACTATGTAGCCATCGATTGACGTGACACATTTGCAAAAGATTGACGGGTTGATGAGGGGATACAAAAATAGCACCCAAAAAAATCACAGAAAATGCTATGCTTTATTTCAGTTGAATATGGTGAAAAGTATTTGGATTTTGCTGACTAAATCAAAAGGCCATCGAAGGTTTATACAAAAACTGATTACCCAAGGGACTGTTTCATTGTTTCATTTATCGCACTAGATACAAAGGAAATATTGCCATGATAAATATACAACACAGCAGGGCAAACCGGAAGGCAGTACTCCTAAAAAATCACGCAGTGTCTCGCCCGACAGACAGAGAATAATCAGATTACGAAATTTTAAATCCGAATACACAAACGAGCAAACGAGTAGTTCATGGATTGAATCTGTATGTCCTCGAATGCTTGGATGTATGATGTACACGGATGACAAAATACAATAGCTGCATCGTCTTGCGTGGTTTCCAGTATTAAAGATGGGTATTGAAGTTAAAGTAGTAACAGCAGGCGACCACAGTTTGAAATGTCTGTCGGTGAACACCAACGCTGTTTACCTATCATCGTGGACTGGCGTCCGCTTTTCATTTTATCCATCAAGATGTACTACGCGCATGTACCTGCGCGCGCGCAAGTTAACATACTGTCTGCACCCAGTCGTATGCGCAGACAACTGGAAGCCCTTTAATCTGTGCAAATCCAGAGAATCAGACCAAACTATGAACGGAGAGGATCAGTCCCAACGTGATCGATAGAATTAACAAATGGCTAAAAAATGCTATGCATCGTGAAGGCAATTAAACACGTGTATCAATGGAGGGGGTGGTCCGGTGGCCCGTTCCGATTCTGACCTTCTCCCGCGGTAGAAAAAATTGACTAGCTAATGTTAGCCGAAACACTGGTTCATACAATGATCTACACGGGAAGCAAATTCTAGCATCGATGTAAAACTATCACTCCGGAATTTTCAGGATAATAATGTGTTCTGATATACGTACACACGAAACAAAATAGTTTCACTAATTTCTTGACCCAGTTAATGAACGACGGATGAGCAAATTATCGATCGCACTCCTGTCGTCGAACAAACCTAAATTATGAGCGCCTTGGTATTTTTCTCACCCAGATTAGCAGAACATTTGAGTTGGATTTATCGAGATTGCGAAGCATACTTGATGTCCAGCGTGAAGATTGAATGACTGTCGTGCGCTACGACATATTCAGACAGCATTAGTGTGCAGAAATTCAGACTCACCTTAGAGAAAAGCTGAAAGCTGCTGCGGTCGAGTTGGGAAGAGCTGGTATGATGATCAACGCCCGAAAGAGGAAAGCAATAGTTATTTGTGGGGACAGGAATCATCGGGCGACAGCAGTCTCAGTCGAACCATTCTGCTTCGCTGAGGAATTCATCACTCTTCTGGGTCCGACTGGCATCGTGACATATTTGGGCAACCCCTTTACTTTCAAGGGGAAAGGAGTCTTCAACCACCGACAGCATCTGCTCAAACTGCTCGAAGAGCTGACGCGTGCCACGTTGAAACCGCACCAAAGAATAGAGATCACGAGGAACTACCTGATACCGAGGCTGACATATTCACTCGTGCTCGGCCAAGTCCACCGAAACATCAGGCAATCTATTCATGGCTGGCTACGTCTACCGAAGGACACCCCGATCAGTTACATCTACGCCGGTAAACAACATGGGGGACTTGGTATCCCAAGTCTGCGTGCAACAATCCCGATGCAGCGGAGAGCGCGTATGGAAAGCTCCCTTCTAATCAGTGCCGAGTACTCCACAATATGGTCAACGATTCCGCATTTGTCAAGTTTGTTAGGGATTTCAGCCTTCCGATCCGAGTCCAAGTTGCATACATAAACACCAAGGAAGTGCTGGTGGATGCTTGGGGTGATAGTCTGCACATCAGTCTTGACGGTTGCCATTCACGAGAGTTGATCGCTTTGCCCCTTTCTAATCGATGGCTTGTATTTCCAGAACGAGTGTTTCCTCGGATATTTATCGGCGGTATCCAGCTCCGATGCGACCTGCTTAGGACGAGATTTGCAATCACTCGGCCTGGTCATTGTGGCCAGACGATCTTTTATCGTAGAAACTGTGGTCAGTTGAAGAGTTTGATGCATATTTTTCAGGCCTGCTGGATAACGCACAGTGCTAGATGTGCTCGTGATAATCGGGTTGCAAGAGAACTCGCAGAACGTCCCCGTCGCCTGGGATACACCGTTTTTGAGGAGATGAGAGCACTTACTTTGACGTCTTTCATCAAGCCAAACCTAATGGCTGTTCGGGAGTGCCGAGCAACTGTCAGCGGAGAGTGACTTTGTGGAATGCGAACAAGCAGAAGTATAGCACTGATGAATATTCCCTCGCCATAATCTCAGCCCTACGTGCAGTCGGTTGTGAGGTCTACTTTTTGGTCCACCAACCTATTATCATTTCTTATAGAGGGATCTGCCTTCCTTAATCCATCAAGGCTGTTATTGGACTAAGACTTCCTAGGTTCACAGTCATTGACCTGTGTTTGCTTGCCATTGGGGGCTCTCTGCGTACTTACGACACTTTTGTGCGTGGTACTTGGCGTTGAGTGTACATTATTGCCATTGACTCACACCGAGCCCAGTATGACGGACACTTTGTGCCTGATGTGCAAGTCTTCTCTGTGCTAGCGCTCACTGCGCCTTGAAGAGCATTCAGCATTGTTCGTTCTTTCCTCGGTTGTTGGTCTTTACACGCGTGTTTCCATACCAAATATTCTTACGTACATGGTCGTTGCCTTGTTCGCTGAGCTGGGCAATTTGACTGGAAACGTTTCATCACCAATCGAGGTGACATCATCGGTGCGTTATTGGGGAGCGTGGTGGTGCGTAGCGATGGGTTGATGGTTGTGCACATGATGTCACCTCGATTGGTGATGATACGTTTGCAGTCAAATTGCCCAGCTCAGCGAACAAGCCAACGACCATTCTTACATACTTTGGGATTCATCCTGTCTGACTGGAACTGTTCGTGGCATGGCTTCGAATGAGGCGCTCCTGACTTTTTATCTAATATTATCCTCTAATTCTCCTCTAACCCACATTCATCTCTTGCATTTACTTTTTATGTCTGTAACCATGGCCTTGAAAAATAAACGATAGTATTGTCCAGAAAACGCACAATTCGTTTCAGTAAATCTCGTCCAACTGAGGTCACTAGACGGATGAAGACGGATGAGTAATTTGTTCTTTTGACTGACAGCTAGTCAGTTCTGCCACTGTAGCCAGCAGTTGCATCATCTCTCACGAAATTTCACATGGATGATCCTTATTTGCACGCCGCACAAAACAGGGACGGTAGACAGGACTAAACTACCTGAAAACTTCAAACACTCACCGGATGTTTTTCCAACGATGCCTAATTTGCAGTGGTACAGTAGATTTTCAGATAACTTCAACTCAGTCGGAATAGATTTTCTTCCTTCGGAAACATAAAGGAGAATCATATAATGAGTGATTCGGTTACATCTTCCGTTAGCACCACAGCGATTTACAACTGAATGTCCCTTGAGAACCTTTTGCTCAGAAAAAACAATAGCTCATTGATACATAAACATTGATACATAAACATTATTACGACTCCATTTGGTATCGTATTGCAGAAACCACTAACCAGCGAGAGAGGCTGAAAACCCATTTCTTCAAAATATCATCTTGAACGTGGATTGTTTCTTTGAGTCGGGATTTCGTGTGTCTCTGCTGCAGTGATCTGTCTGCATTAGAGCCCTGAGATGAACAGATGACCAATGCACTGCAGTTGTTGGTATTAGATTGTTGTGGCCGATAGGCAGGAGGGATAAGAAGATTGTTAATACCCGAGGGAAGGTGACTTGTCCATTCAGTCACACACCCGACCGCATGAAATTTGCGCTTGAGTGTCGTGCTTCCATGCATACGGCAACTGTTTCTTCCAAGGGCTGATCGCAGTAGTCCATAGAGTAACGCGTGGTGTGGCGACGAGCGGTGAGCTCACTCGAGGTGCTTCAGTGAAAAACGGTAAGTTTTCTTCTGTAGCACTATGGGTGCTTTCTTATCCATAGGGCTCAGTGTCCTCAGAAAGTTCATAGAGTTCTTTAAGGACAAGATTATCTACTATGAGTGTTCTGTAAGCCTATTTTTCACATATTCACATGTAGTTCGATCGATAGTCGATCGCGCTCGACACCTTAAGTATTCGAACGACCAATACACTTGAAATCGCACTATGTAGATGAAATTATCATGGGAAAATAAATCAGACAAAATTCCTTCAAGGTAAATCATGCGGTTTCACTGTAGCTGCACGATTTTATTCAAGCAGATGTTTCGGATAAACTTCCGCATGAGGGACTTGCATCCTCTCTCTATGCTCGGGTCTTAACCGTGTTCTTGTCTCTTTGTCTATCATGCACAACAATCTAAAACCACCGACCGCAGTGCATTGGTCACCTGCTTATCTCATTTAATGCAGACAGATCACCTCAGCCGAGACACACGAAATTCCGACCTAGTGAAATAACCACAAGTAAGGATGCCATTGTGAGGAAATGGGCTTTTGATCTCTGGCTCAAAAATTCTACATTAAGATGCCAAATAAGTGTTAGAAGTCACATAGCAGTTATGTATGTCTTTGGTAATGCTTTTCTGAACAAAATATCTGGTCGCTTTGAACCAGCTACACAGTTCTCCATGCTTAACGTCGAGTTCCATCCAACAATAAGATAGTCTCGTTTGAGATGCAACAGGACAGGACGGAGGGGATGGCAGGAAGCGTGTTGATCAACATTAAGTCAGCCAGTCCGGGTAGATGGTCTTGAAGAAGTAACAATGGAATCAGTGAGGTTAGTCGGTGGGGCAACTCACTGGAGAGAGAAAAGAAATAATAGACGACATGGTAGGACAACAGGTTATAAGTAGGCCTTGCACACTGTTAAAATCCTGTTCAAAACAAATACCTTTAAGTTTTAAGTTGTCACCTACATCTGTTATCGTATTAAGGATCTAAAAATTCTAAAGCAGCCGCTGTAACTCACCTGTATTGCGGGTGGTTTTCCTGTGCATTCGTGGCGAATGAGGAAAGCTTTCATCATACCGACATGATCGTTCTTGTTGTTGTTTCAGCTGTTTCACTTCCGAATCCGCCACGCTCCCAAAATAAACTTTGGAGCAAACTGGTCTAGTGATTATAACGCGCTTGTTATTTTTCTCACATTTTTTTGCTACCAAATATTATTTCTTGGGTTCTAAACACTTAAATTGTAATAAATGTTGTGTTCTCCTACTCTTGCATTGAATCAGCGCCAGCGCCAGATATTGGGATAAAGCCCAAAACAAAGCGCATAGGTTGTGTTTGCCTAAATACCCTCCTCATTTTTACTCATTAAATATATATATATATAATGTTGCCGTGTACGGAGATGATATCGTTGTGTACAGCAATTCGGAACCAGAGCACGCAGTTCAGTTGAAGGCCGTATTGAAGCGTATCCGGGAGGCGGGCCTGCGGATACATGAAGCCAAGACACAGCTCGTTCGGAGTTCGGTGACACTTCTGGGGCATAAAGTGGGTCACTGAGAGGTTAGCCCACTGCCAGAAAAACTGGCAAAGATCGAGGACTGTGCTGTTCCCAATTCAAAGCGGTCCCTAAGGCAGTTCCTTGGACGAGCAGCATACTACAGCCGGTTTGTCAAGGATTTCAACACGATTGCTGCTCCACTGTACGACTTGCTTGGACAAAATCGGAAGTTCGAATGGACCAGGGAAGCACACGAGGCTTTCGAACGTGTCAAAGCGCGCATGCTGGATCAGCAACTGACCCTCAAACTGCCCAGGGTCGGAGAGATGTTTACTGTTGCAACGGACGCTAGCGACCGCGGTATCGGCGCTGTCCTGAAGCAGAGGCATGGAGTTATCGAATATGCCAGTCGCGTCCTGACTAACGCTGAGCAGAAGTACTCGACTATTGAGAAAGAATGTTTAGCGATCGTCTGGGCCCTGGATAAGTGGAGGCCATACCTGCTTGGACAAAGATTTCATGTCGAGACTGATCACAAACCCCTGGAGTGGATCAGGACCACCAGAGATCCTCGCGGAAAGCTCGCGCGATGGGCACTCCGGTTGCAAGAGTACGACTTTACGATCCGGCACGTGCCAGGGAAGGAGAATCACCTGGCTGATTGGCTGTCAAGACCAGAGGCTGAAGATGAGGCCCCCAGGATCATGATCGGTGCCAATAGCCTCGTCGTCGAACTGGATCCCGGGAGGTTGGTGCAACTCCAACGGCAGGATCCTGTGTTACGGAAGGTTGCAGCCTCCTTGTTGGATGGACGGAATATTGAGAACGGAGACGGAGACAAGGAATTGCAAATGTTCCAGAGTCACTTTGATAGATTGAGTCTGAGTGAGGCTGGCATAATTTCTTGGAACGACACTGATTCTGATGTTGTGCTGCCCGTAATACCTCGCGTCTTGAGAAGGAAGCTGATCGTCGAATGCCACGAAATGGCACACACAGGGTGCACCAAGACATACGACTTACTTCGGCAGAGGGCCTACTGACCCGGGATGAGAAGTGAGGTGATGGATCATGTTGTGTCCTGTAAGCGGTGCCAACTAGTGAAAGAGGATACGACAGGGGTAACCCATCCCATGGAACCCAGTCCTGTATCAGACATCGGCGAGTTATGGTCCGTGGACGTCATGGGCTCCCTTCCGCTAACGACCATCGGAAATCAACAGATCGTGCTGATGACAGAACACCTGCCGCGTTGGGTCGAGGCGGCAGCCGTGCCAAACCAACGGGCGACGACAATCAGCGGAGTGGTAATGCGTCACATCGTGGCCAACCACGGGGTGCCAAAAATGATCCTAACGGATCAGGGGCCTTGCTTCGGGAGCGAAGAATTTAGGAGTTGCTTGCAGAAGCTGGGGGTCAGATGGCTAAGGACGGCACCATACCACCCATTCATGCTGATGTACGATCGACATCCACGCCTTCCAGTTGATCAGGAAATTGGGTTGTGTCGGGCAACACGCTTGCCTCCAGAGGAGTTAGGAGAGGAAAGGAGGAAAGCTAGGGAAAACTTGACCGCCTTTAAGGAAAGGAATAGACAGAAAACGGCAAGTAGGAAGGCACGACCATTCCCAATAGGCACGAAGGTCAAGTGGAAGGATCATCAACATCCTGGAAGGAGTGGGCTGGGATTCCGGAAGCTGGGAAGTCGATGGCAACGTCCGTTCGTCGTTACGGACCGACGGGGAAACCTCTAAGCAATTGAAGACGGTCGGGGATCGAAAAGAGTAAATGGGACTCAACTTCGAAAGTGGCATGATACACGAGAACAGCTGCCGAACGGACCAGTGGCCGGAGCCGACCTAACGGAGGTAAATGGAAATCGGTGGCATGCAAGCAACCTTCAAAGAGGGAAGGTGTGTAACAGTGGATAATACTGATGAAGCATGCGAGCAGTATGTGTGTTCTCGCAACTCCGCCTTGATTTAATGGGGGGTGGGATTTATTACGGAATTTCTGAAACTACTTTGCAGTTTTCGGTTGTAATTGCTTGTTAGTCAATGAATATCCAGGAGAGTTCAAGAAGACGCGTTCAAGAAGAAGACGGATATTCAGTTTTTAAAAACAACGTGCAAATGAGAGTTTGACTTTCCTGTCCAATAGTCTGTAACTATTTAGTCGGCGTTTTTCTAATAAACAACTCCTAGGCAAAGGGCTTTCCTCCTTACACCTAGGCAGGATACAGCCCCACTTGCTATCCAACCACGAGATCCGCATTACGAGGTCAAGTTTTGACTGGCTTCTCGAGTGTAGACTTCTTTGGTTAAAGTTTCACTCACTGTGTGAATTTATTCTTCCTCTGAGCTACATATAAGTCGTTTTCAGTCACTTCACACTATCGAGCTGCTAGATCGAAATGCGGACAGCTATCACATTCTGGTCGTCGCTGGTAAGTTTCAAACATATGTATCTTAAACTCTTAACGAAAAACCCTCCACAGCTGATTCGAGATTTTTTACGTGCTTTCTATCTTCTAGGTCTTCCTTTTAAATCGCCTTCGGGATTTTCGATAAGAATAAAATTACCATAGTGTTTTTTCAGTTTTCCATCTTTTTGTGTCTTTGCCTACGTGATATACTATCACGACAGATAACCCATAATTGGGTGAAGCTCAACGGGGATGAATTCCAGCTAGAACTGACCGTCGTTTCAAGCGCAGTTCATCATGACAGTATATAATTAAGCTACGTGCGAGGGAATCGATGACGTAACATCAATATCGCCAAGGTTATGGAACAGAAATTTCTGACCTAAGTTTTTATTTATACCTACATATAATCGCGTATTTTTGAAGCAGCAAAAATTTGGACAGGCCTGCTTTGCGCACCCGAACTAAATGGACAATTGCTGGTATTCTGTGCCCCCGTTTGTGTCTGTTTAAGTTGAGCTGAGTATTTAAGATACATATGTCAAGGAATTGTTCTGTCTTAATAGCCGAAGATGCAAGCGCGCTATTCCACCATTGCGTCCGGGGGTGTGGGGTTTTATGTTCTCATGAGCCCGTTTGGACTGCTACAGTGATGCCTTTGATTATTGAGAGATTGTTATTTCGCCCCGTTAGTGTGCACGTCAGACTTCGATTTATTAAAGACGTGTTGCACTTGCCGGCGCAGGACTCACTGACTCGCCATTGTAGTACACTTTTAGCACTGCAATAGTTAATTTTTCTCTTTGAACGGTAAATTTTAAAATCAATTAATTTTTCAATATCGTTGTTAGTATTTTATTGAGTAGCAAATTGCTTATGTGCACCTTTCTAGAGGAACGAAAATGCACTGCACGTTGAATGGCCCCACGGTACTTGCATTGTAGGATGGAGATGAATGAAGTACTCTGTCGCATTACGTTGCTGTAAGGTATCTCCAAGGCGGTCGAAATTTCACCATTTTCGTCTTCGGGATTATTGCTTTGTGTGACCTGCGTTTATCAGGCTGGCGAACTGCGCTGTGTACCAAGAAGTCATCGTAATTCCCGGACAACTATTCTTCATGTTGGTCAGTAAAACACCGAACAACGCCTTGTCTTCCAGTTGCGTCTTCTTTCAGTATCCTGTAACAAAAGTTAACTTGCGAAAAAAAATTCGCCCATTCTAGCAGTGGAGAACAAGAGGAATACTCCCCCGTTATGCGTCTACAGTAAAGTAAGCTATCCTTTTATGCAGTAGAATTTTAATTCCAACTGCCAAGTATGCATTTTGCAGGGCGACGGTATAAACTTAGCCCAAACGATTCGCCTTTAAAATGTCTTAACATTTTCCGAAAGTTCTTTGTTCAGGGTACCATGTGGAGTTTTTTTTTACATAAAACACACAATTATTTAATGAATTATACGTTGTTTTGTTGCCACGTGATACGGGTCGAAGTTCGGGGACTAGGGCTAGCAGCTGAGACCGAAGAAGGACGAAACTGTTAGTGGGCTGTCCAGCGTTTTCATCAACACCAAGAGCGTTACAATTTCAATGGTAAATTAATTCTGAAGGTTTCTATTATTTTTTCCATTTACATGCACAGCGGACTCATTAAAGGAGGTTTTATACTTCCAGGTATTGTTCACTCGAGAGCGAATAATACCCGACTTTCCCTGATGAAGTTAATAAATCATAGTAGCTGGTTGTTCGTTGAGCTAGGCGATGCTTCCTCACCAATCTGGGTAACATCATCAGTGTGTTGTAAGGGTGCGAACTGGAGCGGAGTGGTGCGTCGGTGGCTGTGCGCTGGATAATGGTGCGTGTTTTTATACGTGCTACTAGCAGAGCCTAACTTCATTTACAATTAGTTGTTCGGTTTGGGCGGTTCTGTTGGTTAGTCTGTTATGCTGTGTCCTAATTAGTCGGTGACCACTTGACTTTTGAGCATTGCCTCTTATACTCTCATCGGTTCTCGAGTGAACTCTGTCGGTGACCTCTCTTGGCTGTTTTTTGACCTTCACTGATGTGAATCCAGGGCGTTTAGCAGCTTTGGAGTGCTCTATAAATCTGCCGTTAACTTTCGAGTGAATTTGTTTAAGCTCAAACTCTTTTACTGCGCGGTTAGTAACACATTTGATGGGTCAGATAAATGAATGCTTCCAAATTCGGGTGGCAATGGAAAGTTGCACGAATTTTGCATTAATCGGAACAAGACAATGAGACGTGCGAGTTTGATGCTTCTCTTTTTAACCTTCAAACACCAACCTAATTAAATTTTGGGAAGTCGGATTCTGACTACCTTACGGGTTTTGTGATCAGCAAGGAACGCAGCTGGGCCTAGTATACTGACCTAGACCCCACGGGACTCCTAAATCCGAACCAATAAACGATACTTGACGAGTGCGATTGCAACTAATTCCCTAGTTTAAACCAAGTTCTTTTGACTCATTCTGAGGATGGTAAGCAACATAAAAGTACAATTTACAATTACAAATTGACACTGAGTACAAAGAATGCAAATACAGAATGAGTATCCTCTTTCTTGAGCCCGTAATCACTAGCCGCGACAACAACATGAGCAGGTGTTCTCCGTAATGTTCGGCATAGTTACAGAGTAGTACAGGGCAGTCGCAAGCAATGTCATCAATGCACTGCACTCATTCGTAAACTGACCCCTGTTGACCGACACCCCGAAAGACTGGCCTAAGATCACTTTACCACCTGAACGTCTGCGTCATTCTAACTAAAAGCCTGGCTAGCCCAGGTTTAACTTAGTACTCGCGGTGTAAATCAAGACAAAGACAGTCTACCAGAGCTCAACGATAATTGCAGGGGAACACATATTTGATGACGTTCTTTTGAAATCCATTGCAAATGAGATGCAATAAAAAATGTTACTATTATTAAGACAGTGTCATGAAGTGCCATTTTCTGGATTCCACCCTACCTAACTGAGAGCTGAAGAAGCTTTGCGTTCATTTTGTGTCACATAATCTCATTCTTCCATTTTTATTCAGACAATATTTTACAAACTAAAATGTTCAGTAAGCTATTTACGGTCTTTACGTTGTCTGTCGGAAAATATAACGATTTTTGAGACACGGCCATCAGTCTGTAATCATGCGACTTGTTTGCTAACTGGATGGATAAAGCATAAACATAAACATAGTTTAGTTTTCTTGTGCCCTGGTAATAATGCATCCGGACTTCAACCCGGAGTAACTGTGTAGCAGGTTAACCGTTACTTTTCACAGTGCAGAGTTGCGTCCTCAGAGAGAGCCTTAATTGAAGATAAAGCTTCTTGCAAAGTATATTAACAAAATTTCCTTCCCCTGATGAAACCTAACGGGGTATCAGTACTTATCTTTTCCTGCGGGCTTGTGGCATCATTTTAGGACTGGTCGGCACTGATTATTTTTAAAAACTACCTTTTTGCGTTTCTGCCTAGCCTGCATGACCGTCAAAGATACAAGTCGATCTTGTTTATTCTGTTTTTGATAATACCGGAAAAACTTGAAAACATCAATTGTTTTCCGAAAGCCAGATGCCAAATGGTTTCCCACCCTTAGTGGTAACCAGATCAGCTGTCGAATAGCTTCTCTCGTCATTGCATAATTCTTCCTAAAATATAGAACCGACTGTCAGCGCAGAAAAAAACTATTTGTTCACTACTGTTCACAACAAGAACGCACAAACTACTTGGAAAACGTCGAGCTACTTGGGAAAAATTTTACGCCAACGTGTAATCTTTATTAGTGTTCACTATGCCACCTAACAAGTGCCATTTTCAAACAACTAATATATTAAATAAGTTTGTGTGGATGCGTACAAAAAGGCCTATCACGGTTTGCTTGTAATTACGCCTTCCAGTTCTCGGGGTTCGGGATTTTGTTGCTGTTGCTACGTATTCAACATCTTGATACAATTTCTCTGAACAACACCCCTTCAAAGTTTCGATCACGACATTCGCACATGTTCGCATTAGAATACTTTACTCATTTCTCTTCAAATTTCTACAGTTTTCCGGCAAGTAACCTGCTCTTATTCTGTTGTCTGTGCTTTTTTTCAGCTGAGACTAGTGAGTACATGCTGGATTTTGCCAATGTTACCGGCGAAGTTTCTGTATTTTCTGGTCGTTCATTAGACAAATGGAATATTCGCATGTTTATAAAACTTTTCTGACAGTTCGTATTAATTGTATCTAGGTACGAAGAAAGGGCAAAATCATGTGGCACGAGATTGTTTCAATATAAACATCACTAATTTCGGTATGTCGTCTGAACTTTCTACGACAAGTAAACAGCTAAATAAGTGAGTCAAACTGACTGGATTGAATTTTCATCTGCTGTTGGTTGTGAGGCCGACCATTCTAGCTACTGTCCCTCTGTACACTCTAGTTTCCACGAGCGTTCTGTAACACTGAGTTGATACTTGTAAAGGTTCCTACACTATATCGCAACTGGTCATTCCCTTCCCAAGTGCTTCCGATGCAAGTAATAAGAAGACCACGCCTAGGGAGTAGACAAAAAGGCAGGTCACGATTTCAGCCTTATGTATGTTTTTAAAATGTAATCATATAAAGGGCAACAAAATTTTCTAATTTTAGTGCAACGTCAGTTAATGGAGGACTGTGTGATTGTTTTCCCCCACCGAGCCACAGGAAATGATCTGGAAATAAGGCATGCTATTTTGGTTCTCAATTTGCTTTGTTTATATTAAACCAAATCTACACAGGTAAATCACCTCAAATTAAACCAGCACATGATAATTTTTGTGCGATTTCAGGGCTAGCAGCATGACTGAACTTCCCGGTTTTGTCAAGCAAAACCCAATCTCAATAAGTAGCCAGAAAACGCCAGGATGAATTCATCAAAATATACTGACGGCACGGTAACTAAGACCACAGTTCACAGTTGACGACAACAGTGATATTCAAGACCGTTTGCGGCTTTGTCTGTCATTGGCGGCAGCTATAACATCTGCCGTAACTTTTTAACTTTAAAGGCGATAACATCATCAACCCCGGATTTTCTCTATCACATGTAGCCCGCTTTTATCACCTTTATCAATAGATGAGCGGTTCGGCACAGAGGTGAAAGGAAGCCATATTTTTTTCCACCAGAACCGCATAACGCACGATTTTGTAAATGGGTTAAATAAAGTGGGTTTGCTCCCTTATTGCTCACAGAGGACATGATTATCCATAGTCACCGAAAACGACAACAATGGTTTCAAAAGGTCCGCCGACTAGCATGACCAGTAGTTAAACAATGGGTGAAAACCATCAGTCGTTTGAACAAACTCATACCAAAAATTTGGCAGAAATTGGCAAAAAACAGCTATGGGACAAAAAAACCTGTTGAGAATTAAAACACACCTCAGTTCAGACGAGAATATATGGTAGTGCCTGAGCTCATTCAGTTGCTGTGCATCTCCCCATCAAGTGAATGATCGTTGTATTGCAGATAGGTTAATTCTGTTCCCGAAGCTTAGGGTGTCTGGTATGGTACTCCCGCGCGCACCATCGCGCTCATGTGCTCCGTCATCATTCACAAAAACCGTATCACCAACAATCAAAGCGTCAAAACCATTCAAGAAAGTTTTGAAAACACAACCGACAGAACTCACACCAGCCGTTTCCAGGAAACTGTACAAATCTCAATTATGAGCGGGCTGGGAGAAGGTTGCTTCTCAAGGCATTTGGTAGACGGACGCGGTAGAGTAACAACCATTCAGACAGGGTTTGACAGTGAGTATACATCCTCACAATGGTCCACAGCGCGAAACCCATAACCAAGTTTGTTTGCGCAAAGTAGCATGAACTACAACGTACGCCTACGTATTTGACGTAAGACCAGGAGTGCGATCGCGTTGGAAGAACGTGCAGGCTCGTTAAGAGCTATCGGTCAGCCAAAATCACATTGCAAGGACATTTGCTATGTATTGTAAATAGGATACCCGTGTCTCAAAGCTTTCATGTCTCTGCATACTACTGCACATCCTCCGTGCGGTATTGTATGAAAATGCGCTCACATGACTATCCAGGGTTTGTCCCAAATGAGCCTTTTGCTATTATTAGCCAAATAGGGACCACAAATGTAGCAGAAAAGCTTTTTGGTTGGAATTACTACAAACCTACCTCAAACTGTCCTTTGGAGATGCTTGACTTGCGGAGCACGGACGCGCTAATGCCCCACAATTTCTACTCTGCTAGTGAAGGTAGAAAAAAATCATAAACGAGGGATTTATCTTGGTTCCAAGTGAGTCTCCCGTCAGAACTAAACTGGTATGCAAATGAGAGTATAAGTCAAATTTCGTGCAATTTGTGTTCAAGTAGAACAGAAACTCGGAGACTGTGCCTACCTGAAGAGCCCCAAAAAGAGCAAAAGCGGTCATGATGTGGAAAAAAAGTTTTCAGCAACCCCTTTAGGCAGTGCATTACGTCTATACAAGGTAGTGCGACATCTCAAATATCGCACCTACTGAAACATGAGGCAGCCTGGTGCAGCACATTCAGCTGAGTAGGAACACCATAGAAGAGAGATTCAGATGGGTTTCAGGTGAGTCTCTCGTCAAAACCAAATTGGTATGCAGATTATTGTATAAGTCGAAAAGTTAGAAATGAAAATATGAGTACAGTCAATACCTCTTTTTGAGCTAAAAATCACTCAACTAAGAATAGGAAACCTAATCGGTAAATTAGTGGGTTGATAGTCCAGCAAACCTACTATTTGGATCGACGTGTGGGACCCACTGATATAGTTTGTATGATAACCTGAAAGATGTTGCTCGAGGTTTTTGTGTACTTTGAAATGATATATTTTTTTTTACTTTCCTCGATTCTCTAAATATGGACCACACTTTATGTTCAAACCCGTTACCATGGCAACTACTTACTTGATCTTGGAAGCACGCAAGAAAAGTCCCTGCTTTGTTCAGCTTTCTTGCTCGATCCATAGTTTTGAACAGTCGAGCTTCAGTTGATTAAGTCGTCCACCGGTAATCAGTTGTAACCATCGGGTCTTAATTTACCACGCTGATTTCTGCCTGTTAAATGGGGGACCAAGTCATGCATGGTATTCTTTTGCTTCCATACCATAGAAAGTCTTGAGTCGGCCGACTTCACCCGCCCAGCCGACTCTGAAATGAGCAATGCAGGTAGGTGTTTAAAGGTAAGCAAGTATTCCGCCATGAATCTGCATGACATCTTCTACCAGAGCCACTTTTGGGACACATTTGTTTTAGACATTAGCTGTTCACTCGTTCTTTGCTGCTTCCCTAATAACTTTTCTATATTCTGTCTCATAAGTTAGCACAAGCTGCTATCCCTAACTCTCTGGATCCATTTTTAAAATGGAAACAAACATTTAAAGCAAAATTTGGTGTCGTTGGCCAAGAACTGTAGCGTGTATAGATAATTCCCTTTGTTCAGACCTAGACTAATACTAATAAGCATATCGAACATGAAAATTTTGTATTTTTCCAACAATTTCTCTAGCGCAGCAGCATAAATTATTGATCGTTTACCAATTTTCTATTATTTAGTTTTGCCAACTTTGAAAATGCACCGTAAAGGATAGCCTCGGTACACTCTCCAAATCTCGCAACTCAAAAGGGTCTTGCACTTTAAGACAGTGCTTCCTGCCGCATATCCATCACATTTTAGTAATTCCAAAAGAAAACAGATTCCAAATGTGGATTCGGTTCGTTTCTGGTACCATAAGAAAGACAATTAATCAGCTACGGTTTCTAAGACTTTTAACACACTTGGCTCATGTAAAATCTAAAAATAAGCAAATTCCCATGAAAAATAGTATTTTCCTGAAAGGGTGAGGTGGCCATACCCCCGGAAGGTAAATCACGGAAAAAGTGTCAGTGGGAAACTTCACAGGTAAAGTCCAAGCTAAATGTTCATCTTGAAATGCACCAGGTAACACTACCAAACCTACAAACTCGCATCCACGCTTCGTGGAGTCATCTTTGGGAAACTAAGAACGACTGGTCACGAAAATTCAAAATAATCAAGACTTCCAAACATCCGTGAATATCCGCTGATTGAATCGTCTGCCTGACCAACCACTGTCCCGCAAAAACTTGACCGTGTTTTCGTCGGATTGGCTGCCACTGTTTGGTAAAAGACCACTGGGTGAGATAATGATATTTGTGTGAGCACCGTCCAATAGAAGTAAACTGCATGAAATGATCGCAGCCGACTCTCTCGCATTCAACATTGTAGCTGGATCAATTGATTGTTTTGGAGTACTTTCAAACATATTGATCCTATGCTTTCTACATTACTATGGGATTGGATCAAGGCTGACTAGACTTTTGATGAAAAACCAGTTTGTTTTTGATGGATTGGCTTCTTTGATTGCTCTGCTCTCCCTCGTGATAAGCTCGCAACACTTTCATGATATGCCAGCACTCGGAGTAATTATGTGCTCTCTTTGGGAAAGCCGGTGTATTTTCTGGTTTATTGTTCTTCTAAGTGAGGTCAATTTGGTGTGTATCGCAGTGGATCGCTTGCGTGCCATCGTCTTTTCGACCAATTACAAACAGCAAGAACATCACAGCATTGTTGGATACTACACAGTGACTTTTGTGTATGCGTCCGTCAACGCCATTTTACCGGTATTTATGATCACATATAAACACCCCGTTTGTATCCACCGCCTTGAAAATCAAGTCCCCGGACAGATGGAGGCAATTACATTCGCGTTTTGTTACATCTGGTTAATAACTGGATACCTAGTGCCAGGGATCATCATGGCCTTCTGCTACGTACGCGTAATATGGGCCCTACGGAATATCATGAACAAAAAATCCACCACACTGGATTCAATTAATGGAAGGTCACAGGCTTCGACAAACACACGCCACGCCAATAGCTCCCATCGATCTATCGTCATTCCTGTTGTCATCATGTGGACTGCTTTCCTTATCACTCATGCCTATTATGTAGTGTACAATATTCTCGCTGTCCATCAGGTCATTCCGTATCAATCAAACTCTATTGAACGTCGACTGTCCATATTTTTGACTGTAGTTAACAGTGCTTGTAATCCCATGATACTACTGGTTTCAAGCCCCCCCTTACGTAAACGAATGAGTCAGTTTTTACTTTCACTAATAAAACACGGAAAACCAATTGTGGAAGACCAAAACATGAGCCTCAGTCATGGTTCAGCAGACGCAAAGCAACCAAGTCAAGTCGATCACCAAAGATAATTCCTAATGGATTATGGATAAACGCCGCTACTTCACGGGAGGGGGCTCCACAACACTATGGGCAATGCCAATAACATTCGAACGAAACAGTACCGTGAATCAGTGCAGAATATAAAACAAATAAGAACAGATTGACTGTTTATGAATTTTTGCCTTATTTCTGTCACCTGTGAATGTTGTAAAACGCCTGTTTTTGGACGGAGAAAATTTTTTTGTAGACTGTTGTGACATATAATCCTTGCGCAAAAAATATTGACTTACGGGCGGAAGTTCCTACGGTTTTTGTAGCCTTAGGGCTAATGCACCATCAGTAAAAGCATCATTTTAGTCTTGGTTTAGCAGTCGTTTTTTCGCCGTTTTTTTGCTGGCTTCGCCGACTTATTTGATGAGATATGATGTCACAGGACGTAGAAGAACGATGTATTTCAGAGAACCTACTGATCCTCACTGTACTAAACCTCCATGATTCACCCTTGTTGAAAGGTCACACCCGATTTATTCTGGAAAATAAATGATGATAGAACTCGTCTTTACATTTTATTCAACCAAAGTAAAGAATCGGCCGCCTGTTACTTTACGCCTAATGACATTATTAGTAAATAAGGGCGGTTCATGGACTACGGTATTTGACAACGGTCCATTGGAAGCGAATGACTCTGGTCAGTTGACATTACAAACAAGAGGCATAAATGATATTCATTTGTGCTATACGTAAGCACCTAATTATTGCATAACTACCCTTAGGTTCAATTTAACTTTCAATCAGGTTGAGGAAAACTCGAAGATTAGATTTGTTTGATGAACTCCAAGTGGGGTTCATCCTCCCAATATGGAGGATGTCAAAGGAGTAGGTAAAATTTCAGGTAGTATTTGTGTAAAATCTGTTCAGCATGATTTTGGGTAAACTAATGTTCTCTGAGATGCCTCATAAATGACCTTCAGACCACAGTGGAATCAATTTTGTACATTTGTCAATGAGGGCTAGAGTCCCACCTCTGTATCCATCCCAGTGAATCTGTCCTGTGTTGTTCTAGCATTCCCTTTTCTTCCGACGAAATCTTGAAAAATAAAAAGCCACCACATGAATAATACAAGATAACTTTCTCTAAAAGAAAGTTGTGATAGTCGGAGCAGCACATTGGTATAGGGTAAGCTTTGATTATGGTCGGGGTACGTCGGTGAACTATGAGGTATTTTTTTCAAGTGCAGGTGCAACTATCTAGGGTACACAAGCGTTATCATATCTCTCCTTTACTTCTCTTGTTTCCTCATGGAGTCTTTCCGGTTTGCCTTCGGTGAATCTGTAATGTCGTCTATACCCATAGCGATACATAGGCCAGCTTCCATAAATGCGAAAAAACAGTGTCTGCATATAAACAGACAATTTGTTACTGTTAACGCAATGAGCGGTGATTTTTAATCTTTGAACAACTGTAGTGTATTTTCATTTAACCAGGGAGGAAACGTCCGTGATCAATGTCAATTTCCAGTTAAGACCGTAACAAATGCTAACCATTCTCCCTCCTCCCTCTAGACGAACGAAAGAAATCAGTGAGTGCAGTGTATTCTGAAATGAGTGGAGCACAGTCATCAAAAAATGAAGGGGAACACGAGGATCAGTTGAATTAAGTATACTCCTCGGAACCCTCGAAATATTGTCTTCCAGCTCATCACTAGGTAGCATTTATTCATGCAAACCATCAAACATTTTCATAACGGTCATCTTTTGACCACGAATACTAAACGAAACCTCGCTGCTAGCCCTTTCAGACTTTCGTTTTGTTGGTCTGGCTCAGGTACCGGTGAAAGGAGAAAGCCCTCCGCTGCGAAGTCATTTACTAGCAAATAACAACTAAGCAGTTGCAAGCTATTGAACAGTAAAGTAAACTTCTCATATGCATACAGTTTTTAAAAACTAAACATTCTAACGCTTCTTCTTGAACTTGTATGGATATTCATTGACTTTTGAACAATTGTAAACAAACACCGCAAAGCAGTTCCACAAGATCCATAATAAACTTCACCTTCCATCAGACGCGGGGCGGTGTCGACATGACCACGGGCTATTCACGTGCTTCAGCAGTAGTATACGCCTTTACACCGGAACTGTTGCCTTCAACTTGACCACCGATATCCCTCTCGAAGGCAGTGTACACAAGTTGCCTCATCAGTAGAAGACGTGAAAGGATATTATTAATTGTTAGACCTCAACTACATAAGAGCATTCTCCTGAAATCTGAGTGATGCAGACCAACTCACTCGTGACACAGATTCATTGTTCTACTTCCTGATTCATGAAAAAAAATTGACGCATTTTAGATTGGACCTTTAAGACATTCATTCAAGAGGATTCAGATGTGATTATCGGGACACGTTCTTACATAACAAGTAAACCCAAAGTGAGTATGCTCAGTACATTCTCCAGCAGATGTTCAGTGCAGAATCGTGCATCCACATATCTTTAATTCCTGGTATATATTTTTGCCCTCCGAAATTCAAGGAGTATTTTCGTCCAGCACAGCCAGTCGCACGTCTTTGTGATCAAATTTCTCATAGATTTAAAGTCTGTTCTAAATGCAACACATCACCATCATCTTCCATTCACATATCTGGTAAAGCCAAACTGAATTCTCTGCATCACACGTCCCAGACTCCCACACGCCAATTCCTACGACAAGCATGGAAACATAGTTTCACTGCTTCGGCAACTATTCACCTCAACCGGCTAGCTTTGCGAGTTGTTGTAACCTTCCAGTAATAAAGTCAGTTACAACTGCAGGAACAAATTGGTTACCGGTGAGTTCACCGAGCTTGGCAGTTGGGTTGCAAACGCTTCATCACCAATCGAGTTGACTTCGTCAGTGCGCTTTGGAGTGGGTAGAAACAATGCTTTTATTTACATGTGGGAGCGCCTTAAAACAGGAAAGTTATGTTCTGCTTACAAGTGGTAATTTTTATGCAGTGTTGGATATCGATGCAGCAATAAAACTGTTTCAATTTCCTTAAATTTAGGTCGGGGTCGGTTTGGTAGCAACGTCATGCCTTCTTGCATCCGGTGCATCAAAAAAACCTTGCTCACAGCCTAAAAGTATCGCCTTATCCGGAACCTTTAGCGTTATAGACAGCAGGTAGTTTTTAGTTAATTCTGTAATGATGGATTGCCGCATCCAGAGTAATGCATTCTTTACTGTTGTTGATAAGTTGTACTATCAGAATGTACTCCCTTATTGCTGAGTTCCCTTTTTTGGAGAAGAAAGTGGGCCACTTTCTTTGTCTATTGTGGGAGTCACATCATGAACACAGTGGGAATTTAAAGGTCTAACTCCGTTTCCCTTATATCTGGCTGATAATCAGTGTCTAGTTACTCGATAGCAGTCCAGTATTATTGGTAAATGTTTACCCTCCAACAGGGCCTTAAGAGCTTTTGGTGGTGCTTGGGGGAATGAGGATAAGTTGGCGAAATAATGTATGGGTGTCAAGCAGTCGGATTGCAACCGCTACAGGCTTTGATCGCACTAACGTGTAAAACAGGAGTTACTAAGTATGATTTCTGCAAATACTCGTAAAGGACACAATGCGAGAAATTCACAAACAAACGAACCCCAGCAGAAAAGCACGGTAGCATAGTCACCTGTAGTTAAGTTTCGAGATGGATCAACTGTCGTTTACCTCTCAAAGTAAAGCCAAACATAGCTTGTTATCTGAGAAGGTGTTGAAGCCTAACGGGTCTGAAATTCGCATAACGTGATAGTTTGACCAGCTTGCAGTAAATTCGCTCTAGAAGAGTAACTGGTGGAACAAATAGAAGAGCCATATTCCAAACCCAGGGTGGTGTGTGAAAGTGCATTTGTGGTTGGGAAAAGGCAAGGTACTGCCAAGAAAAAAGCTGCCATGAATAATTTTAATTTTGCTTCTGAATATGCCAATAATGTAGAGTCATCCGCAAAGAGTGGCAGAGGAGATTTTCATCCATGGAGTTTCGTTTTGTCTAGAACTAGTTTCCGCAACTCTGATCTATCCCCATTCCAATATGGAAGTTGGAAGAGATGTTTTCGTGAGTACCTACCAGGACCTTCATTAAGAAACGAACGGATTTGATATTGATTACGGAATTTTTGGGATGCCTAAGCTCCTAAAGGATAATCCACAGTAACCCTCAGTTCCCGAACAAAAACATGTTAAGGTGACTATTTCTGTGCGTTTTCTTGAAGCTGTCGAGTTTAAAAGAGAAGATCAGTTGTGTTACCTTTGCTCCGGAACCTGAATTGTTATTCATAGCGTGTATTCCAAAATATAGGCTTCCATCCGTTCGAGAAGCATGCCCGGACTATACCTGCAGGACAAAAAAGACCAGCTGCTCGAAGAATGTCGATTTTCCGTAGTTTTTTTCTTTCCATTGAAGATGGTACGTTTTTGGTGCCCCAGAAGGTATTTGGGGCATTTTCAGTTCCCCGTTCAGGCTAAAATCTTTCTCTCCCGGTACTGCTGCATCTAATTTAGACAGATGATCAGCCTTCGTCAGCGGTGATTCAGTTTTCCATTAATTAATTAAATTCCATTAATTCCATTAATTAATTAAATTAATTAATTAATTTTTGATTAATTTAATTTAATTTAATTAGTTAAGTTATTTAATTTAAGTTAATTTTTGATCTTCATCCTTCGTTAGTAGATTGAAAAGCCTTACTTTTGATAAAGCTTCAGGCAACTAGCTAAAGCAGCACAAATCTATTATATAATGTCTAGAAATATGCTCCTTAAATAGACTGTACATCTCCAAACGTGTTGAGCTCATTACCGATCAGATTTTCTATGGGTATTGAAGATATAGAGTTTTCAGCCCATAGATTTCCTTCCGTGCCCCCCCCCACGCATTATTCCTGTAGTTGCTTAGCTGGTTGAACTTTTGGATGCTGCTTTGCAAAGCTCCTCCCATGTTTGATAGATGCTTGGTCGTACTGGAAAAAGCTACTCACTGACCTCGGAAGATCTAACTATGCATCTTCATATAACCTGTCTTGATACCTATTTTTCTTCAAATCCAAGGGTTTCATTCACCGCAATTCCGACAGTGAACTGCGCATTAGTGATGGCAAGTTCCACGGTTGTACACAACGTATGTATACGTCAAAAGTTAGCTTTCATGACTCCAGAACAACACACATGGCTTTGTCCGCATCTGCTTGTAACTAACTATTCGGGAGTTTAGGCGGCGTCTGAAGAATAAACAATGAGTTGGCCCAACAGCCGTCATTGCAGTCGACAAAAGCTAGCAGAACTCTTCTTGTTCAGCTCACGAACGATGCATCGTGTCACCAAGAATCGTACGTTAACCCACCGTCAAGGTAGCAGTGAATAACTTGGTGGTATTCCATTAACCCTACCACTAAAATACTTGTAATCCCTAGGTAAGTACTTATTCAGTGATGGGGCAAACTTACCTCAGTTCCTCGGTCTGTGAGTGCGCTGACGAATCATGAGGCCAAGTCTTTCAAGAACTGTGTCCGTATGTTGCGCACGTCTAGATGGTCTAGGCTACATCAGGAAGATTGAAATTTACCCGAATATGTAGTTATATATAAATATATATATATATAGCTATTGAACAGGTGGCAGTTGATCTGCTTGCAGAACTTGACAGCTGACCTGAAATTGTCACGTTGCCATGCCATGGATAATAGTCAGTTTGTGGTTAATCGGTGGTTCCCTACTTCTGGTTTCTGAAGAGTAGTCAATAACTGCAGTGTGATCGGTTTTTTGGACGATGCTTTTTCGAGATGTGGGTTATGTTATGCATCTGCTTGGTTTATGTCAAAATGGATCATGAAGGAATCGTTTTTTCTGCACCTTCGGTGGTTCCTATAAGGGAAGAACACAGAAGTACACATCTCTTCAGAAGAACTGTACATAAAGTTGGAACATCTTACCAGCGGATCCCAGTACTCATTCAACAATGAAAAAAAACGATTCATGAAGAAATAGAGGAACATAAAAATCGACGACGAAATAATGATATTTTTCGGTGAGTTCGCGTTTCCTATTTTTGGGCCTCACTTCAGTCAAGACAACTGTGGATAAAATACTAGACAGACGCGAACTTCTAAACGAAATATTAGACAAAAAGGGGCACACGTGAACTGTCCAAACTCTATCTGACCACATATTTTAAATTCAGCTGATAATATTACAAACAAGTATGTGGTGCACCGTTGGAATGGCCAAATTCAGGATTCATCGAGGAGGTTGCAACGTAAAAACAGGAACGCGCCGTACTTCAGGGCACAAACCAAAGTCACAACTTTTGACTTACGTCTCGAAGTTCGTTACTCGGCGGTGCTTTCGCCATCATCGAAAGGAGAAAACTACAATGAAAAAATGAATTAATGAGCAACGTTTCCGATGACATGAAAGTTACAGTGGAGAAACAGAATTAAGATCACCGGCATTCTTGGGCATACTCCTCAAATGACAAATGAACATTTAGAATCCAACCTCTACAGGAAACCGACTCACAAGGACCAAATCATGAACTGTCACAGTAACCACTCTACTTGCCACAGGTGAAGTTTAATCCAGACACCCTTCAAGAGGACTGAAACACAGTAAAATACCAAAAAATCCAGACTTAAAGTGGAAAAAGTCTGCTCAAAGTCCTCTAAAGCAATGGTTATCAAAGAAACTTTGTTCGAAGCTCCTTCAGAAGACATGACTCCCTTCAACACAACAACACAAGAAGAAGGCAAACGGATTACTACCTCCCACAATACACACACTTCGGAAATGACTGAAAGAATGAAAGGATAGCAAAATATAACAGTATCAAACAAACCAAGGGCCACACTTCAGAGTACACTGTCGAAGCCGAAAGGAGTACTGAAAACAACCATACAAAGTACAACTCAAGGACTGTGACAAACACTACTGTGGACAAGCAGAAGAGATGCTGTCCACCAGACTCCGCGAACACCATCTAGCCACTAAGCTCCGTGGTTAGTTGTCACTCATTTCCAAACACGGAGACCTGGAAGGAAACGATTTCATCTAGGGCAGTGTCCACACACTTTCCCAAGCGAGAATAAAGAACGAACGTAAATTTATGGGAGCATGGTACTCAAATGAGAAAACCGTCAAAAAGTACATCAGAGTTGACCCGATATAGCAACATATCAGTGACAAAGAACTTCGGAGCACACAAGCTCAAAACTACACAACAAGCCAGAAAAGAAGTCGATGAAAGCTACTAAGAGGACGCAAAATCCAGGATGAAATCACAACCACAGGAACGCACATTCAAGCAGGAGATGGATCAGCAAGTGAAAAACAGCAAGTGAGAATTGCGTCAAGCAAAAAGGGCACCTCATAAACCGGTCAGAAGTCACAGTGTAAAGGAACTGGAAGATAGACCAATCAAGTCAAAGGAATAAAACCACTGAACTATATGTTTAGCCAGCCAGTTGGATGACAAGAAGACTAACTGCAACGCAACATACAAGAAGGGTGAAAACGTTTAACCAGAAAAAAGGAACAGATTCAGTGAGATGGAAGCACACAGCGAACCAACAAGGCGCAATACAGTCAGAGCACGACGCAGCCCAAAATGCCGAAAGGTCTGACCAATTAACGAAATAACCAATTTCCAAGCAACCACTCGTTTTGCAGTTGCCAATCACTCTTTAGAAACAAAATATCCTTAAGAAGAGCTGGAGGAATTACCCACGCAACCGCGCACTGACAACGTCCTCTCATAAGGTGACGAAACACATTCAAGCCGATTGCCAAGCCCGACGGGCAAATCAAATGTCCCCTGATCAGCAACCACAGACTCAGCCAAGCCACCAATGTTCGGGCATATTGCTACTATATANTATATATATATATATATATATATATGGACTCACATGTATACAATCAGTAGCTACACTACGGAGTTTGTAGGCGCAACCATAACACAAGTTTCAACCGAAAAAAGCGCAGAACATGGTATTCTTGTTAGTACCATGTACAGAATTTTCATCATCCCTTGCTTTGCCTATAACTTGTAGGTTCTTCGTTGTGGACAATAGTCTCAACCACAAAAAATCTGACCGCTTATCAGAGAAATTTCGATGAAGAAGGAACATGAGTTCCTGGTTATCATTGAACTGAGTCAAATGTGTACTGGAACATTGTCTCAAGAACAGTACATAATTTTTTACGAATCTGTATATCGTCATAGAAACGGGCAAAAAACGTGGCATAACGTTTTTGAAATCAGTGCTACTAGTTTTAATGCCGTTATGTATCCTTTTTCATTTTACTCACTCGGCTTTGCACAACTACACCGGAGAATTTTTTTGTATGACTTCTCCAACAGTTTGCTTCATAAAGTACCTTAACTGTCTTTCGCTTGCACATGGAAGTTTTCCATTCACTGTGCACAAGAATGTGTTTTATATTGTGCAGTACATCAAAGGGCGTTTTCCTAGATTGTCAGTTTGCACGGACGGCCATACTCTATTCTCATATTACTGCGCAGGTAACGCCTGACTCGCCTGATGGGATTCGTCTGGAAATACGTTTTAAAGGGCTATTATTACAGAGTGCTATCACTATGGAGCCGAGGAATCAAAATCCTTTGAAACCAGGATTCTTTGTCGCAGTTGCGTAGTATAATCAACATGTAGCAACTGCAAGTTTCCTCCTAAAAACGCATAATTCCGAAAGAATAAAATGTAAACTGTTGAATGACGGAATTAATGGTCTACCTTAGGCGATATCTATGTGGAGCCTATGTTGCATTCGTTCAGAGGAAGTGCAAACAGTTATAGAACTTTGCAGCCTCGTCGAAATTTCTATTAAAACTCAAGATACCTTCTGAAATCCGTGTAGCCTGTTTACTTTAGTGGCAATCGGCTGACGGAAAATCCCTGCGGAGGAAATGCACATTCAAAGTGGCAGATGCTGTGGGTTTGTAGGCTCATGTTTCTTCACCAGTGATTTCTGGTCCGTTTCCCCTCATTCTTACATTTGCTTTGCTAATAAACGCTTACCAGGTTACAAAAACACAAGCGAATAAAATGCATTTTAAATTTATTCTTAGTTGAGACATGGCTCTCATTGTCAGCCGAAGTGATCGCACAACTCTGAATGCGTACCTACAAGAACTTTATTATCATCATTCTGTGATAATCGACTTGACTCAGCAGATGATTTTTAATTTTCCCCTCTTACTTTTTCTCAGCGTGTGACATCTTCTGGTCGAAGATCCTTCTAACTGTATTTTTCAGGTCATACACTGTTGATATTTGGTCTTCAAACCCAGAAATGTGAAGCTGTACAACTGACATGAAATATTTTCAATACTGTTGTCACATTGAAACTATTCTTTAAGTAGAGCAGAGAAAGGGTTATTTTTTAACACCCGTTGAAAGCTCACTTATGTAGGCTATTGCGCCACCCATCCATCATTCACGTAACTACTTGTTGACTGATTTCACAAGTGACTGCCCAGATAAGAGGTTCGCGTCTGATGATCTAGCATTCATTACTAGCATTCCGCTACTAAGCGAAAGATCGGCAAAACGAAAGCTTCCCAAAAAGTTGAAACGAACGTACAACTGCTTCAGACATTTCATTAACGAATGACTTGACTTCCAAGATGAAACCTCCATCAAAACTCCGAAATTAGTGCAAAGATTCTACGATAAGATCATAAAACGCAAGCTATTAACCTGTGGAAAGTTTATGAGCATCACTATCAAAATCTGTGGATAACTAGAGACCTTAAAGAAGGTCGGTGTCATATTCAAAATACAACACCATGATCGCAATAAACACTATGTAGGATAAACTGGGAGAGAGCTGTTTACCACGCTACCATTTTTGTTGAACGATACCATCTTTTCTCACTTGTACCCGGGCAGGAAATTAAAGAGTAAGTTAGTTCGCTTTAAACGCTATCCGAAATGCTGCTGAAGGACTCTCCAAGAAGGTCAATTTCATGCAACACACAAAAAAAAGAAAACTTGCAGAGACTGACCTCATTCTGCAGCCTCTATAGATTAAACAACTTCACAGCAAGATATAAGGAACTAAACAGGTAGAGAAACGCATAGTGCCTAAGTTATACAGGTAGAACAATTCAACCGGAAATTAAAACGAAGTAGAACCATGCCAATAGCACACAGAAGCAAACAGAATGAGAAACGGCGCCTGATCAAACGCAGGCAGAATCGATCACGACACAGCAAATGCAGACCAACCAGAAAACCAAAGGAAATCTATTTCAAAAGCTAGCCAATCGAAAGCAACAGGGTCAGCTTATATCTAAATATGAGTTTTAAAGGTACCTACTAGAAAAAAGAAAGAGCTCTGGTGGAAGATATAAGCCCTTCAGACATCCAGACATTTTTCCGCCAACAGAACCCGGTTAGAATAACCAGAGCAACCAGCGGAATCGGTGCAGTTGACGAACTAATAAAACCTGGGGTAAGCATAACACAACGTAAGGTAGACAGCAAGTGGACCGAGATTGTGGTAAATGCCATCTAAATGATAATCACTTTAAAGCCCAAAACTTAGAGTGTTATTCTGAAAACTGTCCAGATGCAATCATGTTGATTACATCACTGAGACTGGTGATGAGAGGATTGAAATGGATTTTCTAACCTCAAAAATTGCCGATACGCTCACCAAATTATCCACCTTTTAGGAAATTTTGCCTACGTCTTCGATAATTTCACCAGAAGGTGATGTATTTTGGGGAGCATTTTCGTCAACTATTAATGTTCCCATGGTTAAACATGCGTCGCTATGGGTTATACATGTTGACTATTTAAATTTACTGAGTTTTAAACTGTAATTTTCTGCCTATTTGCCCATAAGTTGACATATCAAGTTTTATTTTGTTTGCTGATTATTGATCACAATTTATCTACTTATGAAACTGTGTGCAATGAGCTTTACTTATTGTTCATTGACACAATTTAACGTACCTCAATTTAGGGCTAAGATGCGCCAGTTTGATGTGTGAACCAATAAATCATTCATAACTGAAACTGTTACTTGTTTTAATGCAAAAATGAAAAGGTCCTTGCTTAGAGGGGAAAATCATCAGATGCTTCAGATACTTTAACACAATGTGACTGAAGTAATATGGTTTAAAGTCCCAGCCAAACGTACACCGAAGAGCTGTTATTTCAACAAACAACAGGATGCTTCCGCAGAGTCAAATGCTCAGGGGTAGACTTTGACAGTCATTTTTAAAATACACCCGAGTCTTGAAGAAAAATATTCACAACTCTTTGACAGCCCGCGACCAGTTTCGCCCGTCTTGAGGCTCATCAGGCAGGCGCAGTCCCCGGGTTTTCCTCAACCTCATGCTCTACTTGGACCTGCGCCTACCTAATGAGACTCAAGACTGGTAAAACCGATTGTGGACCGTTGAAATGTTCTCAGCAAGCATGTTATTGGCTTCCCTCAGAAAAATGCGCTACAATATCTCCAATATGGTACCAAATGAAATGTGAGGCGGCCTTTGTGCGGTACATTTAGTTGATGAATATCTTAAAATAGAGATTCAGCTGTCTCCCGTTTAAGCCACAATGGTGTGCAAATGAGTATATTTCACGACTACTGAGGTCCATTTGTCTTTTTTTTAGGTGGTTGCTCACATTCAACAGACTTTGGAATGGGATGCTAGAAATTTGTCTTGAATGATATACGATTTTCTTCGATTTATTGGAGTTTCTTACGGTACAAAAGATAATTTGACATCTGAAGCCAAGAAATCCTGTCTTTATTCTATCTTTACAGAGTAATCACCGATCAGAGGCAAAAACATCTACTACGGGAGTTTACTAAAATGTGATTTTGTTTGGATCTTGTGTCATTCAGGCCTTATGTTCATGAAGACCAACCAAATTGAGCTAATGGATCGCTCCTACTTCGTTTTATCGTTAAACTATTGATTACTTCGCTTTTACTGTTTACTTCATTATTAGTTACATAATTTGGAACAAACTCTGTCTATGCTTCCATACCTTAATTAGAAATAACAAGGAGTTCACTTCACACTCACTTTCAGTACCCGTCTGAAGGTCGTGACGGAAGTACCTTGTTTTGAACATTACTTTACTGAAACATGCCTTCAGTTGCGTTTTTGTTCAAACGTGGCTTTGTGAATTTTATCAAATGCAACATGCTATGTCATTAAGGGTCCCACCAGCGAAGGACAACCCACATTTAGTGCTGCTATCAGTTTTTGACTGAGATTGCTTGTAACGCAATCTTTCTGAAGCGCTGAATAGAACTGATGCCTCTCTGTTGTAATGACCAAAAGTCTATCAAGATAGGGTGTGTAATAAGCGTCGGAAAGTCTGCGGACTCAAAGTCTACCAGAATCAAGACCGGCGAACAGTTTCTTCGGGTGATTAAAGGACAACGTACTGACCGACACTGTGCACGAAATTCTACGCATCATTGACGCCAAATATGACAGTGCTGTTGTTAGACTTCTCAATCCCGCTGAATCCGACTTTTCCACCTCTCATAAAAGTAAATGGGGTTCATTTAGGTTTTTTGTCACCCTTCGCCCTGCCGTAGTGCATATAAACGGTTCACTTGGATTAATTAGTAGCTGCACTTTACCAGTTTTGCACAGGTAAGAACACTAATTAATCACATAACAGCTTACCGAGAATACTGAGATGTCCAGCAAGGTTTAGCGGGGTCAACATCACGCTAACCTGAAACGCTTGACATCATTACAGCAGAAATGTTTTTTCTACCCTGCCATTCAAAGGACACCGAATGCCACATGAGCACAGCCTAAAATGGGCACTCAATGTTACCTGCCCAGCGGTAAAAATATACTTAGTACACAAAACCAAGGACACTGATCTCCAAAACCATTTTCCTTGTTTATCCGATCAGCCTAGCTCTCATACTGTATATCAGTTCACCTTCAGCTGCGTAACACATGTATCGACCAGACTTTTCTAGAAAGTGCAGTGGAACACATCCAAAAGTACGCACTATACAGAGTGATGCAAGCCAACAATGGATCAGACACTCGGACTCGGACTGCGACATCGTCCTTCGAAAAACAACTATGAAGCAAAAGTGCGACCACTGACCTAAAATTCGCTTGGATTGCAACCAAGAAATCCTTGAAATAGGTTGCCCATGGCAACCAAAAAGTCAGATTATGAAACCATATTCCACTGCGTTACGTTTTGACTTTTGAAGAACTCCCAGAAGAAATCCTGTCTCTACTTGCTTTTCGCGGAGCAGTGTAGACACGGAAACATTTGAGGCAGACTTCGAGTCTATCCTGGATCTACCAAGTCAAGCGCAGCCTTCAGATAATCTGCAGATGCTTTGTCGCTCTGAACTGTTGCTTCCGTATGGTTGATTGTCTATTTGCTGACTGTTACAATTTATATTAAAGGAAGCAAACAGAATGCTCGCATCCCAAGGTTAGTCTCTTTTTGTATTTTTTGACGTTCATAACGAAAACCTGTCTGTCATACAGAATACGTCATTCGTTCACACTCAGAAGTCTACCTAAAACCATGCCATACGAAGTACCGTCTTGTATTTTACAAGATGTTCGCTCAGAACAATCTGTGGTAGCAAGTAGGTTGCCTATACGTGTTTCCTTTATCTTAACTACATGTCTTTCTGAACAGAATTACGGAAATTGCGCCTTATATGGCAAAGTGATGATACGGCTCCGCCTCATTTTCTGAAAACGTGCAAATTTGTTTGATCATTGGAAGGACACCCGAAATAAATTTTATGGAAAATCGACCTTACACATGCCCCTTTGTCAAATGCCACTAAATAACACTAAATAAACCCAAATACTTGGCATCAGTTCAAAGTCTAAAATGAGCCGAAATTTAAAGTACGGCCTTTTGATGGATGTTTCAACGAAGCTTTTTGACTCCACCATTTCACTTGTCTCATCGTAACTAGTTTCGCAGTTAAGTTTATGACTAAGTTTGTCACGACTTTTATCCCTGAAAACATACAGGAGGGTCGGAGAGCTCCTTGTCTGGACCGAGTGATCCCTCTTAGGGGAAACGTCTCCTGTAGAATTGAAGTTGTTCAAAAACACTTCTGCTGTGATGCTAATAAGACCAAGAGGAGCAATGCTGGCATAACAAGCGTCTTGTTTTGCACGAACTCTAACACAATTCTACCATTACAGAACAACATGATTCATCGCCAGCAACCACCTGTAGCCTGCGAATGGACTGGAAATGGTCTGGACTGTGACTGTTTTGTTTATACCACTATTATTATTGAGTACCTTACTTTTCCATGTCTGTTACTGCAAGAAAGCGGTGTACGATCCTAATGTTGTCATATTATATTGGTGTTAATTCACCCACAAATGTAAACCTGCCCAAGCCTAATAATATACACACATGGCCCTACATCAGAATGCTTAAAAGTCGATAGTTAATCAGGTGGCTGCTGACGTGTTCGTCTACCCTGACAATAGGCATGCAAGCCAATAAAGACACGAGTGCCAACAAAATTCCAAAATACTTTCAATGTTTAAAAGTATTCTCAGTGCACCTAGTTTAATTATTCTTCTGTTTAGCCCTGTGGTTGTCGGCTTCCAGATTTACCTCATTTACTCAAACTCCCCTGATCTGAACTGGTCCGAATATTTGGTCCTGCTTACTTTTCAAGCCGCTCGATTAAGGTGACGATTTCAGTTCCTCTTGCGTTCTCTCTATAACCGTATTGTTCAGACACCACATGAATATTACGGCCGACAGCTTATCATAAACATCTTAATTAATGAAGGTAGACGGTTATACCTCGCATGAGGGGATGGAAACAAAACATCTGAGACGTCGGTCTCATCTGAGATTTAATAGTGTTCAGTTTGGTTATTGGAGAAGCTGTGAGCTAACAGCAAGAGTGTTGAGCCAGAACAATCCATGGGCACTGTTGGACGATCAGACAATTCCTCAAAAACCAGCCTTGCTGTCTCACGTACTTATGATGGCTGGCTGAAAAATGAGATGAAATTCTTCTAGAGTAGCCGTGAATGAGGCGAACCAAACAATGAGTAATTACAGAGAGGGCGGACGCTATGCAGGGTGTCGCTGAGTGTGTTCGTGAGCACAACATGGAATCGAGTAGATGTTTTTTAGAAGCAGCAATTTCTACTGATGGTTCACGACCCAATTTATCCCGACCCGTTGGGAAAAATAACCACGGACGTCATTCCATTAGCTTCACCACGTCTGTCAGACAGGATCGAGCGAAGTGGATCAGTAAAGAAGGAACAGTGACTGGGAAATTGTATAATTCAGAAGGTATCAAGTGGATTTTTGTGCACACCATATCCGCTTCTAATAGCCTGAATTTCCGACGTTGACAAAGAAATCAAAATATCTTGGTTATGGAAAAGCACATGATTACCACACACTGGATTCCTTCGAGGAACGATTCAAGGAATAAATTTTGAGGTTCCCGATACGGAACTATGAGTGATTTTGAGCGACGCGTAGGTTCGACAATCCCGAATATCGAAAGGTAGAATTGGGTTCGAAATTCTACGGTACTATTCACACAAGGGTAAGCAAAGTTTTACAGCAAACCTCAATTGTCCACGTTCGTAGCGTCAACAAGTGCACAAGTCTGCCTCTGACCGGCACAGTGCAGTGTCAACGTCCGCACACCAAACAACGGTGAGCGGAATGTTGGCTGCAGTGGTTCTTTCCGCGGACAGTCTCGTGATTCTCATTGGCGGTGCGATCACATGGAACTCAAGGCAGGTTCAGCAAACGGGACACGACCGCGCATGGGTAAGTAGGTCAGCTGCGCACATTCACACACAGACACAATGCTAATACACAGGTGTCGGACGGGACGGCCTTTGCGGCAAGGTGAGTGGGGGGGGGCACAAATGAGGAAAGCAAGTTAAAATTAAAAGTATATAGGCGGAGTGAGCAAATGAATGGGGGAATTATCATGAGGTCAAGTTAGATTCAATAAAAGATGTCTCAGCGCATTTCTATGAAACTGTTCACACAGCGGTATTAGTTGTGTAACACTGATTTTCTCCATGTCAACGGTCAACGTTTCAATGTCTCGGTGGTACCTCTGGCTTTTAGAGATTTCGTACCTAGCCGAAAATAGTGTGTCCAAAGAAAGCAAAATGAAAGGAAAAAAAAGATTACTTGGGTAAACAGAATGTTGCGCTATTTAACCTCCAAGTAATAATTGGTCCGCTGTTACCAGCAGTTTCTCACCAAACCCTGTTTGCAGTTTCAAACCCTACGGATTTATCCTGTGTTTTCTGAGTGTCTTTTTGAGAACTGACTTTGGTGGTTCAGTTTCCGACCAATCCATGAAAACCCTTGGGGTGGCCTCAGTGGTAAACTTCTATGGTGTGTTAGCTTCTCGAGAACTTAACCTCGATCAAAAGGTACAAAAACTGGTCCTTGTGAGTAGTGAAAGCCTGAAGGTCCGTCTACAATTATTTTGATATTTGAAGCATTTGGGAACATCTAATATTTCAAGGTTTGCTACCGTCCTGGGTCCTTAAGTGAAAAAAGAGAGTGCCCGGTGACTTTTTATTCCTTCTACGTAACATTAACAAATTACTAAGTTCTGGTGATCTATCTTAAAATACACAATGCCAAAACCGCCTGACCCTCATGTGTTCAACATCATATGGTGATAAAATCTGAAACAGGCTATGTGTTGGTCATTCCAGGCTAAATGTCACAAAGTAGAATTTTTTAAGTGTGGTCACTCACTGCTTTTACAGGAAGAATGTCGCACTATTTTTCACAGTAAAAATCACTGTGTGGACTCATAACCTTTGTTACCTTATCGTCTTGCGTGTGACCAAATGTTTCTAACTTGAATATCCTAACACCATATTCTCGGAAACGGCTGAAGTCACCATAGGAGCGAGTGGGGTTGTACCAAAAGATGGCGCGTGCAGAGTTCCTACACTTCTGGAAAGCATAGAAGATAACCGTAGCGATGAAGCGTGATATGAAGCTTCCCAATCAGACACCCGCAGCCGTCACCCCATTGTGCTTGAGTTGTAAGGAAAGGGGTATATTTAGGTTATATATATATATATATATATATATATATATATATATATTTAAAGCGTGCAGGTCATCCTCTGATTTTGCACTTTTCTTTTTGCTCGGATGATGGTGTAAATTTCTGGTTGCTATAGAGGGGGATATTGCTAGCTCATGTTACATAGTGGTTGTTCTGTCCGCTGAACTGGGCAGTTTGGTTGCGAACTTTTCATTACTAATCAACAAGACATTCTCACTGAGTAGTGAGTTGGCCATGCATCACAGTGTTTCGGTGAGTGGGTATTCAGCAGCCTGTGTGCCTGTGCTCATGTGGATCTTGTTGACGCGAGGGTGGACTCTGATTATTACTGGTCTCTTGTATGGTCCGTCTTGTTTGTTGGATGTTTGGCATGCTCCCTGATTGATCGACTTCCAGTGTACGACCTCACCGACTCGTTAATCCCGACACGTGAACTTTGACCAGTCAAACCCGTGGTTACCATTCCTCTCACCGGACCCATCCATTCACTTGTTTCTGTGTTTGTCTCTGGCCTTCATGCGGGACATCGGCGTTCGGTCATAGAGAATGAACTGAAAGCCCTAACTACAAGGACCTATACCAGCATGAAATAACTCTTCGTAAATTGGTATTAAGCCTATTGTGTGTGTTTAGATAACTCCATCCTATTTAATCTTTCCGATTTAAGACCCGTAACTTGCCAAGCTGAACATTGAAACGGCTTGCTGATTTTCGGCTTGCTTTCCGGATTCAGATAAAGTACTCTAACACACCAATGGTCGTTCGGGAGAGATTTTCAGTATTTTGCTTATACATATGTGGGTTTTGTAAATGTAACTCTGGATGCAGTTCTGGATATAGAGCTCATTTGGCATACTGGCAGATACACACTTATGGACTACCGTGTCATACTATGCAAGATCCCCGTTTGCATGTTTGTTTCGCATTCAAATAGCGATTGTTTATTTTAAAATCCTACTCTGAACAGTGCGGATATGAGCCACTATCACCGAAAATCTGCCGCCGCTCTGTCACATGTCTTTCAAATTACGGATATTACTGCATACCGAGGTTGGCTCGACATACGCTTTGATCCATCGCACACCCATGTTACTGTAGCTTTCGGTCCTGCTGAGCTGTTGTACTTTTTATTTTGAAAGAAGGAATCAAATTTTGCTGTGTCCAGCCAATAATACAACCATATTCCTAGGTCTCGATCGTTTGAACAGTAGTATAAACTTATCTCGCACATACATAAACCTTAGCTCTCCTTTCTGTTGAAATGAGGCAATAAATTTTAATTAAGTGTGATTAAGCTCACGCTTAAGTTAAATTTAATTAAGTACGTTAATCATTCCTGATAAAGAGCATTAAGGGAGAACGGACTGAGTAGCCTTATTCGGGGGGATTGTGCCTCTTTGAGAGAACCACTGTTTCCGACTACATGGGCAGTCCTCTTTGCCATTCTGGTCCTTCGGAAGTATCCCGGCTTCATGCCTTTCTTTGCCTTTAGTTCCTGTCTTTTATTGATGAAATCACTGGAGTATCTTAATTGCAGTGATTTACTTTCAACGGATGCTATCCTAAAAATAGGGGTTCGTGTGTTCTGGTCAAATCGGTTTTGATAGCCGCAAATCTAGCATTTCACGTGCCTACCCTACTGGTTTTGTCAGGTACGTCTACCCATGTGATTTAATCACGCGGCTGCCAATCTGTTACTGGGTTATTTATAGTCCTTTGGATCAAGATTGTGCGTAGGTTGGTATAATTCACGGGGGCCAAAAACTTGAAAAGTGAAAGTTATGGGGCTCAGCCGGGAAAGTTAATAGCGGATAGTGTTGGCTGACGTAATATAGCCATGGTATCCTAACGTTTAACGAGGCAAAACTCACCCAGTCTGGAGGACAAGGATACTTTTGGCCTGACCACCTCGGGTGCGATAAGCCCTGTGAGTTTCACATGTCCACTCATCAGTGTGGTCCACTGGGTAAGTGAGGTGATGAAGCCATCATACTGCTGTCCTGGTAATTCATGAGGATGTTTTTCAGGTACACATGCAATCAGTAAAGCGACAAAAGAAACGTTATGTTGTCAAAATGCGGCAAATAAAAGGAACATTTTGCACTTGTCCAAGCCCTGTGGACTATTCCGCCGACCTAGGAGAACCATCCTCTCAAACACCACAGTACCATTAATGTCAACTGATTCTGAAGTGGCTTTAATGCCCCAGACTTTGTGACAAAAAGAATTCAGGCAGTCGCTTTTTACCTTTTGGACAAAGCATACGAATAAGATGATTGTATCAGCTGCCAGAAGATCGGCAGTCAAGTAATGGAATCGCCAGAGTGAAAATTTTTCGTGTGGCTAGCAAACGAACACTTTTGACCCTTCTTCTATTAGAAGTGGCGTATCACCTCAAAGAAGTGCGTTGGGAAAACCCATTTTGTGCATGAGCTAGTTGCTGACGTCCCTCCCAAATGACATACTTCATGCAAATTTTGAGACTGAACAGAAACAGGAAAGACATATTTTTCTCTTTGTGTTACTTTTTTGTGAAAATGAAGTGGCTCTCGCTAATATCTTAATCGCAGAATACACAGTGCAGCCACAAAACCCGAAGGATAAGTTAATGCTCCTCGGGGACAGTGAATGGATATGGCTCTGCCTTAAGGTGTACATCGGTGCCAAACTGATCCTCAATCTGTGAGATATTTAAAATTACAGCCAACCTAATGTCATGATTCTAGAAACCACTCCGACTCAGACACATACGGTTGGTTGAATAGTAAATTTTCCAAGTGCGTCAGACGTGTGAAATCGTCAAGTATCACTGTAATTCTCGGCTGAAAGCATTCTGAAGTATACTAATTTAAGGTCAACCTAGTATTTTGTTATTCCAAACCACACAAAAGTGCGAAATAATTTTTGTTTGAAACTACGAGAAATTCGGCAGAATCTGGTAAATTCTGGTTTAGGGCAATCACCTCATCTCTTTAACCTTGCCAAAGTGTATCCCATCGAGACACAGAACTTCTGCCATTTGTGTTTTTGTCTATCTAGATAGGATTAATCATCTGAAATAATTTTTACTGCCTTTGTTGCGCTTTTCACACCTTACTCCAGCTATTGTTTTGTACTTTGCTACACGGGCACATTTGGCTGAACAACCACCTAGGCTGTACTGGCTTTTCACTTGCCTATCATAGGAGAGTTATTGTGCTCGCGATCGTTATCTGTATTGCCCTGAGCAACAAAAAATGTAAACATTTCTATCAGTGGCTCCCGATTAGAGCTATTTCATCAGATAATTCTGGAAAGTAATGCACAGTAATGACGGTGATTGTCATGTCACTACTTTCACTGAACAAGTTCATTGCCTCGCCTATCGAAAGTAATTGTTTCGGAAAGCGGACATTTTTAGTAGTTTTGCGTGACAGAAAATATCGATGGGAATCGTTCAAATAAGGGAAACAGAAAGGATTCGAATACTGTGGTTTCTGTAATCAAACTTCTGTCTACCATTTCATCCACTTGTCATGACTCAAATATTCTGAATAATTCAGATAAGAGGGCAGTCAATATTGCATTCTTATTTTGCACTTATTTGTGCTCACCAGCACTAAAAATCCTTGGTAATACGGGAATTTTTATTCCGGTCCTCTAAAACGCTCTAACTGAATGCTTGCACTTCCGGTTAGATGCGTCTGAGTGATCTGGTCTATGCAGCGGAATATACATGAGCGTGTAATTAGTGTATCTCACTATAAATTAGGCTCGTTTGGTTTCTGGTTAACTTATTAGTTGCCCCGTAGAAGCTATTTCAGAAGGATGTTGAGGAGGATTTCCTGTGTTTATAAACGACATTCCTCAACAAGCACAAAGTGAAATTTATTTCACTCTAGTCACTCGCCGTAGAGCATCTCTGACAAAAACACGCTTCTCTTTGGAGCATACTCCTGACTAGGATGGTGTAGTTCTAGGCGAAATTCTGTTTCTCAAAGAAACAACATCTTCAAGTGCATAAAAAACAGTAAACTGCGCCCGTGAACATGGTCGAATTCAGACAAAGGAGCCAAAAAACAGCATAGTTGAAGACTATGGTGATATGGGAATCACATACCAATCACGTTGACATCAACACTGCTCACTGATACAAATCAATCCGTGTGATTGGAAGACATGAGTCTTTGTTACCCATTGGGATGATGCTGTTTGTTGAGGTGAGTGGAACGTGTGCATCTTTTCAAAGGAAGGCAAAGTGGAGGTCATACCTACCTCCTCAGTGAGTCTACAGTTTTGTTGCCCGAAGATCTATTTTGGCCCCAAAGTAATGCCACGTACACCAGTGTCTGTAGCACCATGCAGTGAAGAAACCCATTTCAAATCCGAATGTTAGTTATAAAAGACGCAAAGTTGTAACGCATGTCGAAATACTGACAGCTTTTAAGAAGCCCAGAAGATGGCTAAATTTGTCGAGCTAAGCATGAGCTTGTCCGTACATTGCAGAGGACAACATCCTGCTCGAGTTCCATATTCCTAGTGGTGCTGTTTTTTATCCAACCGTCTAACATATTTTCTAGCTGAATATTGTACAATGTTCACGAACCCTACGGTGACGGACAATTTCTCGTACATTGGTAAAGAAAGAGCTATCAGCAATGGGTACACACCGACAGTAAATGCGCTTGCTTAAGTTTCATGCAACAACGAAGAAAAACGTCTAGGAGTGAGTGAAAAGAAAGCTTTATGTGGAAACTTTGTGCAAGAGTGCCTAGTTTGGTTAGGAAAAACGATCACAAAAGACGTATTTATCTCTTTGAACACTAGTGAAATAAACCCATCCAAGCAGTTTGTTGGATTAAGACGGTACCCGCGAGATTGACCCAGAATCCTCTGTTAACCCCACACAACGCAGTCACAGTACAAAGCGATAGACCAGGAAGTGACAAGGAAGTTATGACAGCTCTCTGCTAGCTGGTCATTAGTGATTTTCTGCTGGTGCTCACGACATACAGGCACAAACTAGAACGAACTTACTCCATTGACAGTCGCCCTTCACAGGTCCAGTGATTGGTTTCAGCAGTTTTTTCCAAATCGTTCATCGTCTTAGCTGTAGGGTCAGAACCAGCAGGCGCTTTGTTGTCACTGCCATTCTCCTAAGTATGCAGACAGCCGTGAGTAATCCATCAGACCACTAATGACACAATTCAGGCTAGTTAACAAGAGCCTGGGTGCGAACTGAGCACCTCAAGTGCTTGATTCACCAGTAAGAAAGGAACATTGTTGGCAGTGTGCGGAGATTTAGGAATTTTCAGTGGAGAAAATTCGACCTGTAAGTGATGACTTCCAAAAGGGTGGAAACAGCTATAAAGTGCTACTCACCCTTCATGGTAAATTACATTGCTGACAAGAAGAATCACCATAATTTTCCTCACGCAACCATCGATCCATAAAGTACCTCAGAGGAAGAATAAATTCACATGATAAGGGAACCTTCCATCTAACAAGTCGTCACTCGAAGAGCCAAGTGACGTAATTCTCGTAATTGGGGGAAGAGTGAAGATAGTCGCATTGAGCATCAGCAGCTCGAGGTCGGATTGTTAATTGTTCAAACCACTAACCCGGAGGTCTTGTGTTCAAAAGTCTCTGGAGTTTGGTGAGATGTACACTGCTTATGTTCCCCAATAAGGATGAAGCAACTGTAAAGTGCTCCCTGGCTTCTCAGCATAGATTGGCTGAATAAGATTGGATGATGGGATGAAATTTCCAATCAAGAAGATCTAGAAAACGAGCAATGTAACCCAAACAATAAGGAGGCAAGTGTTTCGTACCTTGCTTCCCCGTCAGGTGGCCCAGAACCATGCTGCTGACGCTAAGGAAACCACGCGATAAGTCAAGCGAAAACCGCCGTAATTTAAAGTAGCGCTATTTATTGTTTAAAATAAACTGTATATTTTGTGAAATTGGATGGCCTTTTTTGTCACTAATTGTTCGCCAAGATGGTCGAAATGCAAAGAATTTTTTAAAGAGCTGGTCGTAGGTGAGTGATGTGCTGTATCCACAATGCATATTATTTTTCTTCCTATGCTTCTGGTGGAAAATCGGATTTAGTTGGTTTTTTGAGACGTGCACTGCGTGACGTGCAAGGCAAACTAAACAATGTTTGTCATTTTGCGATAACCGTCCTTTGTGTCCTCTGAGATTCCTTGATTGTTCGAAGCTTCTTATCATCAGACACACACGGGGCCAACAAATGCTCTTCCTCATAGGTTTATTCGCCTAATCTCTAAATCTTGCCGCGCTTCTGGCATCTCTGATAGAATGTTAATAGTCTCATCATCTGCTGTCAGTTTGAAACTGACCGAAACAACACCGGAGAATAAAACATGCCGTGAGCAAATGAGCTCATGGCCGGTTTTATTGCTGTCCCGTCGTCGAAGATAGCCGATTTCGACAGGCGGTGGAATTTCAAAGCCTGGAAAGTCCGAAAGTCAGGCCATTTCATAAATAATGCGAAAACGGAACTGGATCAATATCAATTTGTCAAGGATTATGCAACACAATAAGGCGAAAGAAGGCAAATGTTTTCGTCTAGTTCCCTTTGAGTGGTTAAGGTCTCACTAAAGTGTTAATCTTTTCTAGTCTGTCAGGTGACCCTCAGAAGTCGAAAATTATAGGTTTAATATTATCCCCTCAAATTCATGTTTATCGTCCCCTTTGAGTGAGCGCTGAAATACGAGATTTGAGTTGGTCCGCAAAAAGTTTGTTTGAAAGACTCAGCAAAAATACACTCGATATGACACAGCTGTTAAATTTGATTAAAACTCTTGAACAGACCACTACCGACTTAGCCCCTCTTGGGGTCCAACAGATAAGCCTAGTCCCCAGGTTTCGATCAATTTTGTGGAAGTAATACACTACTCATAAGGTTGCTGAAAACCCTTCGGCAACCAACGACGGATTTCGCCCTTCTTGGGGTTCATCAGGTAGGCGCAGTCTCCGGGTTTGTGTCAACCTTATTTTCTGCTTAACCCAAGTTGCACGAAATTCGGCAAATACACTCACTTGCATACCAGTTTGTTTTTCACGGGACACTTAACTGAATCGCAACAGAATCTCTAATTGCCTGTCGAAGAGTTTAGGCAAACTTATGGTTGGTGTGTTATGTCCGTACCAACGAAAATACTAGGCAGCCTTGTGCAGCACATTCAGTTAAAGAAGAACATCGTAAACGGGAGATACAGCTGGGATTTAGGTGAGTCTCCCATGAAAACCAAACTGGTCTGCAAACGTGTGTATTTGTCCAATGTTATCAATTTTATTCCCTACCTAAACATCAAGGTTGATGTATATGGGGTTAAACACTCATTTGTAGATCAAAAGGGTGTCAGGACATTTGAATGAATTTCTTTTTTGCAGTATTCGAGAGTCCGACCCACCCAGTGTTTACTAGGGATCACCAAGAATTCACAACTTTAAAGGGATTCAGTCGAGTCTCCCCCGTGAAAACCAAATTATTATGCAACTGAGTGTATTTATCGAGAAGTTGCGAAGTACTTTGGAATACCCGGAAGTCTCACATGACACTCGAGCAAAAACAAGAGATGGTCGTTGTACATAACATGGAGTTAAGCAACATTAAGCGACCGATTTATGAGTCTTCTGACAGCTCCACCTTAGACTGGCAGAGAGGTCTTGTGTGCAGACATGGCTTTGTGGCGCATAGTATTTCAGAAAGTTACTCATTCAACATTCGCACAGCAGAAACTAGAACAGACTGAAATTCTTCTGACGGGGTTGGTCAGGAGACATCTGTGCTCTCTGCAGTTCGTCAAACCAAGTAACATAAACGTACGGTTGTTATTCAAACGGTTATAAATAAGTTTTTCCAGGGTAGATATCTAGAGGAAGGCAGAATTAATGCACCTCGAATGTACACGCAATGTGTGAAATTTAAGTAGGTGCTGTGAACTGTGTGAATAAGCAGAACTATATTAGCGCATAAAAAACTTATCAACAGTCAAGTCTAATAAATGTTCTCAAACATAAAGGATGAATCGCGTTTTCCAAATTTTGAACAAAGTTTTCAGTTAAGCCATTCAACTGTTGATGCCTGGGTATTGTGAGCACTTGACAATTCCAATTCCCTTTCAGACAGCTTTCCAGAAGCATAGCCACAAAAGATTTTCCGCTGTCAGTTACTGGACTTGGAGAACTCCATTTTGACTTGCACGTTTGCGTAACGCTTCCCTTGTGAATTCTGCCGTTGATGTAGACATAAATACAGCATTTTTCAAAAAATATTTTGTGGTCCACACGGATGCGTTAAGATTCACGGTAAAAATAAAGGTCATAGCCGGCGGAGTCATTTTACGCAGTTCTGATCTACATCATGTGAGTGGTGCAAGAGATTTGTCTTTATCAATATTAGGGCATCCAGAATGAAGTTCTGAAAGAACATTGGGACTCAAAGTGGAGTGGTCCCGAAAACACAATAATCCGACAGGAGCAAGAGGCTACTTTGCGCAAGCAAGAAGAGCAGGGTGTTACCGTTTTTTCTTTATTTCCAGCTCGTTCAGAGATCAAAAGCGGTTGAAACTTTCACTTGTTTTCTCACTCAACTGTTTTCTCTTGCTGAAAACGGTGACACAAATACCCACACTTCATCACTCAAGGAATCAATAGATAACAATGCGTGAAAGATAATCCACGTGTGAAAGATGCTGAGAACTCTGGTGAACAACCTGGTTGTTTTGTGCACTGAGAGAATTGTTTCAACTTTTGCAAGCTAACTATCACGCTTGGCGAGCAGGTTAACAGCGACCCAGTCACCAATTAATTAACGAACCTGAGGTACCAATATTTCAGCCTCTCATCAAACTGTTCCACTGCTGGACCGTGGAAACAGAGGACTTGGCCAGAGGCCTCGTGGGATGACAGGTGAAATCCAATGCCTCATGGTCACTGACAATAGAAAATTTATTGCAAACATATGCTACTGCACTACAGCTCAATGGACTCCGAAGAGTTAGCGACATGTTTGTGAGTACCCTTGTTCTGCAGCGCTGTCGTTTGAAGATGTGATCGCTTCTCTTACTTTTTGCTCGAGAAGAGCTCGAAGATCTGTAAACGAAGGCTCGCGACAATCACAGAATCCAAGTGTGGTAAGAAACGTTCCACGCGTTTTATGACGAGGTTAGGAAGTTTTAATAACGATGCCGATCCATGCCGAAAAGTGAAGCACGATACAGCTGTTGAGAATCATCAGCAGGGTGTTTACCTTTAGTACGATTTCAAACCGCGACAACCTAGCTGGCACTTTAAGGCGACACAGTTTGGTTACGAGAAGCTGTTCAGTGGTGTCCCTAATTCGAACTTAGACAGAAAACTGTACCACTCATCCCCCAATCACGCTATTCACATCACTTGTAGACTAACTTCTTGAAAGACGAGATTTCAGAAAATTTAGCAAAATTCCCGGGGTTTATTTTTGCTGCACAGTTCAAAGCAAAGAATTCTTTGAGAATAGATCAGAAAGGACACTGCATTTCTTCTACTAAATTGAAAACAAGCTTTGAAAATCATCTATTGATAGCGCAGGAGCTGCAAACTGTATACAGAATTAGTTTTGAATAATGGAGTGAGGTAGCCTTTATCCGGCTAAAATCCATGGTTTTCACCTGGGATTTCGAAATTTAGATTGTGAGAATGTACACTTTCGTGGACTTACAGCAACGGTGTACCCGATCAGACACCTAAAGAAGGCCAATAAAAGTCTAATATGCTTATCCTTGAGTATAGCTCCACACCAGAGACCCTTCACAACTGCATAATTATCCCTTCTAACAATGTGTTGATGATGCTGTTTTCTGTGAATTTTTAGTCCAGTTTGTTTAAGCGACAAATCTCGGAACTTTCCACGTAATACTCCACCTGACTTAACATTTGACGGTTCCACTTCGACGTCAGTCCTAGTAGCATGCTACCCGGCTGTCAAGCCTGTACGTAATAGCTAACCGAATTGCTAGCGGTAAGGTGATGTAACTCGGGCTAGGAACCACTCGGCAGTAAACCCCTCTGAATTTCAGCCGCTGATGGGGTAATCACCAGTAACACTTATAATAACAATGATGGTCTTCCATGTGTTACACCCTTTCTGTGCCTAGCTACTGTGCTACTCGAAAGAAGCACGAGGGCTGAGATACGGCCAGGTTACCCAAGTCTAGACAGGAGCAGTCGAGAAACCGAAATCGGGTTCGAAGCAAGGTCAATAAGTTTTTGTTCTAGCCATTGAGCTACCTTGGGAGGTCACATGACAGTCTGCACTCAACTATAGAATCACCTGAATGCCAAAGTCAGTCGATTAGTGTCTAAATTTGTCTTCTTTTAAGTTCCGATCTGAAGGGTGCTACACAACCAAACTTTCTATAAAACGACGTATCTGTGTAGGATGGGAGTAATGCTGAAACAGTCTCAGAACCGCAAATGAAATGAAGGAACAGTAGCATTTAAACTAACGTAGATAACCTTTTGTAGCAAATTTTACTAGTTAATGTTGAGCGCGTGCACCATGTGGCCTTCAGTGATTGGTTTCACTTTCAGCTGCGCAGTTTGCATTGTAATCCTGCGGTTTTCAACAGACCTTCAGAAAAACTAATTGTTCAGATGTTTTATCTACGCTGTTTTTTTCACGGAAAGCTACAGTTCTCACGTCAGCATTACATCTAATATTAAACCAGCTGACGCGTGCCATTCCAGCTAATCATAGTGCTTGTCGGGCCCACTGTCGAGTGTCGCACTTGGAACGCACATTATACCGTATAGAACGCGATCTACTGAAAGCGTCAGATGTGATCGGCACAGCTGCAAAAGTACAACGAGAATGGAATGTAAATGCTACCTCCATGACTGTTCAATGTACATACTCGCATAGTATTCAGAGTTACATATCCAATCCAAAGAAGAAGAGGAATAATCGGAACGAAAATAGCTGTCTAGATTCAGTAGGGGTCTAAATAACTTACAACATAAGCACAATACATGACAAGTTCAGTCAGTCTTGTTCAACCTTATCACACTACTCATATTCATTTGAGTTCATATGCAAGATGGAATTCATAGATCAAATTAGAAATCATTCTGTCTTACAAATGGTACTCTAAAAGAATCATTATCGGTAGCTGATCCATGTAAAAATGTCAATAAGAGCCAGATAGTGGGCTTTTGAAAGTTAACATAGGGTTCAGAACATCATAAGCTCAACTAAACAAGGCGTCTTGATCCTTATTTGAACATGCAAGTCGATGTAGGTGACATCTGTTTTGGCAACGTTTGAAACTTGGGTAGTCATTTTAAATGTAACCTTTAGACTTTAAATGTATGATATCAAGTACTGAATTCGGTTGATTTGATGTTCTAAGTATGTGTTGTTTGTCCCTGGTTAATTCTTCTTAACGAAGAACGTCAAGGACATATGCCCAGTAACTTGGTTATGTATCAAACCTCATTAAAAGGGGTGCATAAGATGTAATATATTAATATATATATATATATATATATATAATATCTGAAATTTACATTCATAAATGTGAATGCCATAATTTGGGCAAAGCCTCCACAGTAAATGTTCAGGATGAGGGAGATTTTCGATTACGTTATCTGTTGACGATCAGACTAGCAACATGAGGAAACTCCGGCACGATTTTTTTATTTCACGACATCAGTTTGAAAATAATATCTTGTCGCACTGCGTTTACGGGCTGGTCTAGGCAACCCAAAACTGATAAGCAAAGGTTACAACACTCCAAAACATTGGCTTTTCTGAAAAACAACCAAGTAAATGATCATTACGGCTCCGACTGACATCGACAAGATTGTTGACTGTAAACAAACATGTTTTTCAAATAGCCAAGCTAAGCATTATTTTCTGGTTTTAGTGCAAACATTAGGCTTGCCTGGATGACTGATGGTTGGATCGTTCTAGCCAATAAATGATATCCTAAAATTTGTTCAAGTAACTGTCCAACTCTGTCAGTACTTGGACTTCTGAAAGAGAGATATTGGGTGTTCTTCGGCACTTGTTCAACGGGGCCGAAATAATCCAAGCAATTTCGCAAACCATACAACAGAGTCGGCTCTGCTATCGGCTTGCTGAAAGTCGAACTTAGAACATTTTCATCTCAAGTTCACATATCTCAGTGACCCTTCTCAGCAGCTCTTCAAACAGCGACCATCTCTCATTTGAACCGCTTCCCATAGGTGACTATTCGGGGGACTTTCGTATTCTTTCGCTACCTGTAGCGTTTTTAAGAAATCGGAATTTCTAGTGGCAATGGATAAAGTGTGTGTTCGGGAGGGTCATACCTTGGACATTCAAAATACCTAGAGACGTTAAACGTCTTCCAACAACTGTTGTATTTAAGAGGATGAGGTATGCAACATACAAGCAACTGTTACACTGGTCTACTAACCAAACTGTTCAGACATCGTGTCTCAGTTTGTGCACACGGATGCTTGGTGGCCTATGAAAGTCTTTGAAGTACGAAAAAAATTTGGTTTAGGCATTCAAAACTTAAACATAAAGTATTCCAGTCGAAGCTTCTTGAGCTCACGGGCTCTTCAAGGACTCAGATCTGGTCAAGTACGAGTCGCTGCGAGTTGCTTTAGGAAATATTTTAAACAGACGTATGTATTCGGCCCAAGATGGTTCAGTGATTCAGCGCAAAGTTATTGACCACAAGATCCGTGGTTCGAACCCAACTTAGCCATCTTGACTGCTCGTGTCTGGGATTGGGTAACCTGAGAGTACCTCATCCCTCATGCTTCTTGCGAATGGCATGGCAGCTAGGTACCTAAGGCTTGTTAAGACTGAACGACTGATTACGCGATTGATGTAGGTAGGACATCTTCATATTTAGACTTTCTTCCTGTTTGATTATTCAAAGTGTTTAAGGCTCCAGTTTTCCCAGTCAAAATCGCATGTATTCTTTGTATAAAAATAGTAATTGTAATATGGATGAACTTGTTGGTAATATGAAAGTGATAGACGTCTCCAGTGAACCGAAACACGTAACCATAATAGTCTGGACTAACCAAGAGAGATTCCAGTTGGCAAACGTCTGAACTCATATCTTTCGTTTCAGGAATCGGCGTATGAAAGGTGATGAAAATGTATATCCTACTCCCTAAATGTTTGAATGGAATGGACTCAACATTTCATAAATGAAGAATAATTGTCTTGGCTTGTACCGACCTAAGTGTAAATGGTACTGATGGACCAACCCGACAGGCGGCACCGAAGTGCCCATAGCTGATCAGTAACTCGTGGACGAACGGTTAGGTGTTCAAACTACTAGCCTGAAGGTTGCGGATTCGAGACTTCCTAGAGTTTCGTGAGATGCGCACTGCTCATTGTTCTCAGTAAGAATGAAACAGCTATACAAGGCTTCTCGGCTTTTCAGCATAAACTGAATTCGGTTACTGTACGAAACCTTCATTAAATCTCAAAAATCTGCTCACACTACTGACACGAATCCGAATATCATTCTGCATATACACGTTGTTTAGGAGTGTGTATCTGTGTTTCGGAAATAAGGTATCTGAGTACGTTGGTTAAAAAAAGCCGCTTTTTGCTCCACAAAATGTAAATGTGTAAATGTGTATATATCGCAATTCTTTATAGGTCGTGCTTTTTGGGGTCCGTTAAAGGGGCGCGCCCAAAATGGGAGAAGCGGTAAGTGAGGAATCATCTATATCCGTGTCGAGACTGCCGCCGATCAAAACCAAAGTATGTGCTCAGGCGTAACCATAAAACCTCTGTATCTTCCTCCAAGGATACACGTTCAACCTTGATGGGGCTTCAAAATATGTTCGTCAGTTGTGCTAACTTCTGCAGTTCAGGTAGTGGTGGATGAATCTTCGTATACAGCATAGTTTGTCGTCTATTATAACCAGTATAGAGACTGCGGGGTGAAGGTGAAATGACAAAGTATTCCAGATTATGCTTCCTACCCAGAAGCGGAATGTGTAGACCCTGCGATACCTAACGTCCAAATAGCAGCATCTCCAGATAAACTAGGTTGCACAACACTATTGCATGCCACTGTGCACGTATCTCAGCCTATCTCAAAAAAGACGAAGGCGTGCCACTTGTGCAGTACGTAATACAGTGCAAAAGCGTGTCACTTGCTTCTTATGGTAGACTTGTCAGCACCGAAAATTTTCTGGAATTAACCCATTCTTAAGCACGCCTCTCCCACCCCAACCGCATGCAATAATAGTACTTGAACCAGAAAATCTCAGGTCGCCTGTCCGTTGGAGTAATAATGCTCTCACCCACCTGTTATATCCTGCTCTTGAAGAGCTTCTGAACAACCCAGTAAGGCAACCACACGTTTATCGCCCAAAGGAAGTTTGATGGAAGGTTGATTCGTAAATGGTGGAACCGTTTTGTGTTTGTTTCTTGACCAGGAAAGCTCAGGATGACACTTGGAAATGTTGACTTCTTCACAAACTCTGTGCAAATGAGGTTTTTTGCCTTCTTGTCTGGCAATTTGTAAGCATCGTGAACATGCTTGATGCTTTATTTGTTCCTCTATTCATTATTCTTTTGTTTTAATATTCCAAGTGCTATCTGTACGTCAGTTTGAATACATACGTGCTACTTGTTACGCCGTGCTGAATTCTGAATTTCTGGTTTGTTTGGTTATACTGATATACGTACTGAACTCAATTACTACATTTTGGCGTAGCTATTGGAACAATTCATCATGCCTGCCGACATGGAACCAGTTAATGTTGATTCAACTGCGCGAGACGCAGATTATATGGAACGGTTTGACATATGGTGTCTTACAAAATCGGATATGGATGATAAGAAACGCACGGCGTATTTTCTACATTTCGTAGGCAAGGGCGCGTATACACTGATCAAGAATTTAGTCTATCCTGAATCTCTAGTCAATATTTCTTATAAAAGTTTTGCAACACTTCAACCCAATTAACTTCGTAGCAGCCGAAAGAGCTAGGTTCCATATGTTGATGCGCTCCCATTCTCAGTGGGTTCGTGATTTTGTATTACAGTTACAGACACAGGCAGCCAAATGTGACTACGGTGCCCAACTAGAAGACCAGCTGCATGATAGACTCATTGCTGGTATTCGATTGCCCGAATTACAACAGAACCTGCTGTTCTATCCAGATCAGCAATGTCAAACTATTCCGAAAATATGTGAACAGTATGGAGATGTGAAGCATGTAACGAAAACTGATGAAGCAGTGTTGTTAAATTACTCTAAAAGAAATACTTCAAGGATTCAAAGACTTAAACCTCGAACAAAATTTCGTGCTCCAAATTCATCAATACGTCGCTCCACAGATTGTAATTCCAATTCAGAGGTTCACAAATTTGGGAAACGTGAATCTTGTGGACGAAATCATTCCAGATATTCATGTCATCACAGGCAAGCGAAGTGTTTTATCTGCGGGAAAACGGGACACATTCAACTTGTCTGTAAGTCCAAAAAAGTGTCACTACAAGTGTCACCAAAAGCTCCGCACTTGAAGGAGTTTCTCCTTTCATTTGATGTGACCACCAGACTCCAGACGAAGACTCTGTGGCCGGAAACTTTCGAGGATGGGGACGGTCGGACAGCCCTGGAGAACTTCCGGGGTATGTTTGAGTTGGTCAGACTAAAGACTGACCGGAGTAAGTTGTCGGTGCTGAAGACCTTCCGGAGCGACCAGGCGAAGGCCGACCTTGGAGTGGCTATAAGGAGCCATAGGAAGATGGGCTGAGCCTCCACGAAGGAAGCCTTGCAGCGTAGCCCGTCACACTGGCAAACCACCAAGATACTACGAGGTGGCTCACGGCAGCTAGGTAGAAACCGGCGGCGATAGTATGGTGTGGTTGGCGAGTCATCGGTAGCCGTCAGACCGTGCAGTGCAGAGGTTCAAAGAAGTGCCGCGTCAGCAGTTGCCGTCGGACCTGTTCGTTGGATGTGTGTCACCGATGCTTGGGTCTCAGTTGCGTTTGGCGGAGAGACCGGTCGGCTTAGCGGGGAAGACCTGGTGTGTCTGGCGCGGAAATGATGGAGGTGCCACTGGTCACAATGGAGTCAAAAGAGAAGCGGGACGCGTCGCCGGTGGAGGACATGTGAACGAAAGTGGGTTGACTAAGCAGAAACAGAAACCGCCCTGAAGGCAGAGGCGCGGAGGCGCATCCAAAGAAGCGGATTCTACAAATGTGGCATGGCTGGCCACTGGAAGAATGAATGTTACCCTAACCGGCCATCTGTCAATAATAACGCTTTTGCTTACGTATCTTTTCCCGAGTGGGTTGCAATCAGTGCAGTGAGTCAGAATATGATGCAGCCTGTAACTGAGATAGACGAAAAGGGCTAACCGCGCTTAATCGATTGGTGGCAGGTGTGTCGCTGTGGTAGAAAGGGAAGAGGGCTGGGTTCAAACCGTGCGCACTCCCAGTGAGATTAGTAGTTGAATATCGACTAAGGATTGACGGGCTGTCATTGTATTCAATGCTCATAGGCAACAGATCAACGGTACACGTGTTTCTGCTTAGCCAATATTTACAGCAGACTTAAGGCAGACTTTCCCAAGAAGGCGGGGTACGTTTCAGAATCAAAGTGGTTAAGCTGATAACAAAATGCAACGCAGTAGGAGGCAGTAATGCCATGAACAAACTGCGAGTCCGAAGGTTTCTTCCTTTTATCGTCCCTTCAGTACAGCCTGTGGCCGAGGATCACGCAGAACTGTCTGCGGCTGAGAATGAACTGACTGGCTTTTGCCCGTAGATCGAGCGCGAAATCCTTCTCTCCTCTAAATGCTTTCAATCGCGCACCCCTGTCTGATAACGCTCCATTTACGGAATGAGATTCGCAGAGAGGTATGAAAGATACTTTAAAGTGGGCTAATCGAGAAAGCCAAAAATGTGTACAGGTCCATGGTCGGGGTCGAGAAGACGAACGGGAAATAGAAATTTTACGTGAACTTCCGGCGTTTAAATGAATCGATTATAAGTTCTATGCTAGCTGTTTATTCGGTAGCAGAGATTTTTATTTGCTGCGTAATTCTCGATGATTCACTGTGTTTGACTGGCGTTCTCACTGCCAGCAACTGACTGCTAGATCATAAGACCAAAAGGAAACAGTGTTTACGTTTTGGGGCACTTAATGTCAATTTGACAGGTTTCTGTTTGACATTCCCGGGGCACCATTTGCTTTCCAGCGCCTGATGGTTTGCTACTGGAAGGACTGAAGAATGTTGCCGTGTATGAAGGAGATATCATCGTGTACGGCGAATTCGAACCGTAAGATGCAGTGGCTTAAAAGCCGCGTTGAAACATATTCGGGAAGCCGGCCTGTGGATCAGTCAATCCAAAACACAACTCCCTCCAAATTCGGTGACATTCGGTGGTCATAAAATGGGTCAGTGATGGCTCAATCCACTGCCAAAAACTGTCAAAAATCCAGGAATGTCCGGTCCTGCATTCAGAACTGTCCTTACGGCAGTTTCTGGGATGAACAGCACACTAAAACCGGTTTGCCAATGACTGGAGCAGCGATGCAGTTGTGAAGCAGAACAACGGGGTCGTGAAGTATGCCGCTCGTATACCGACAAAATGTTCAACCATTAGTAATCTTTATTGGTCGCCCGGCCCCCAGATCGGTGGAGATCACATTTTCCGGGACATACGTTTTAAAGCCGCAAACCCTTGAGTGGATCAGAGCAACGAGTGGTCCCCGCGGAACGCCCAAGCTCTGGCCAAATTAATTACGGGAGTATGAATTCACAGTCTGTCGCGTACCGGAGAACGTGAACCACATGACCAACTGGCCTTCAAGGCGCTGAAGCCCCAGTGATGGTGATAAGTTCCAACAGTCTCATCGTCGAACTGAACCCCGGTAGGTTGTTGCAACTGTGACGACAGAAACCTATACTGCGGAGGAATATAGCTGTAGTTGAACAGGAGAGGTGCCGTAGACACGGGGAAAGCAAAAGAACTAGAGACATTTCAGGAACCTCTCGATTGGCCGAGTCTTCATAAAGCAAACACTTATTCTGGAAGGTCGACCATTCGGATACCTTACTGACCGTAGTGCCTCGTGACTTAAGGAAAAAGCCGTCTGTCGAATGCCACGGACGGGGCATACAAGGTGCTCCAAAACGCACGACTGATCTCATCAGAGAGCTCACTGATCAAGGATGAAGAGTGATGTATTGAAGTACGTTGTACCCTGTATGTAGAACCAGCTGATGAAGAGTAGCACTCCATGATGATGAAGAGCAACTCACTCCATGAAATTCACTTCTGTATCGGAAAACAGAAGCTTATGTTCCGTTGACGTCATGGGACATTTTTTGTCGATAACTAGCGGTATTAAGTACGTTGTGATAGTGGAGAAACATCCATCCTGGTACGTTGAAGCGACAGTCTTGCCCGATCAACAGGCAGCTACATTCAGCGTCGCAGTAGTGAACTCCACTGTGGTGAACCGCGGGGTTTCAATAATGACCTTAACGGATCAAGGGGCCGTGATTTGATATTGAAGAATTCAGGAATTGCTTGCAGAGGTTCGGTGTTGAGCGCCCATGGACAAATCCCTGCTATCCGTGGACAAACAGCCTAACAGACCGCAGCAACCGCACTCTATAGCAGTATCTAGTGGCCAAAGGGGTGTTCATAAAATGTATCTGCCTACTGACTTGTTGATAAACCGTGCGTCAATCCAGCCAACCGCAAGCACGTCCCCTTTCATGCTGATCTACGGTCGACATCCACGCGTCCTGGTTGGCTGAGAAATCACGTTATAACCAACAACACGTCTGTCCCTGCAAGGAGTAACGGAGGAAAAGTGTCGAGCAAAACATTTGAGAGGTTTCAGGAGTAGACTAAACGAAAGGCCGCAGGTCGGAAGGTACGAGTAAGCCCCCCAAGCCCAAAGGCCAAATAAGGTAACCAGGACCCAAGTAGAAGTGTATCGGGATCGCAGAAGTTGGGCAATCAACGGCATGGACCTTTTGTCGTCGTTGACTGCCACCAGAACGTTTATTTATTCAGGACAGTCAAAGGTTAGAACGCGTAAATGGTAGTCAGCTACGGAAATAGCACGGGCATCTGAGGATGTACCGAACGGGCCAGTCGACGTAGCCGTCCTGAGTATGGCGAGCTGAATATCGACGGCGTGCATGCTAGCTTTTGAAGGGAATATGTGTACCTGTGTTTACTACTGACAGTGCTAGAAATATCTGGTCAAATAGTTAAGAGCACCGTACTTGCATCTGATTAAAGGTTGGTTTGGAAATTACCAGACCGTTTTAGCGTTTGTTTATCGTTTTCTCGTATTCACGCAACGACCAGGAAAGCTCAAGAGGACCCTTGAGGATGCTGACTTTTTTAAAAACCCTGCGCAATCGAGGTTTTCACCTGTAACATCATAGTCCGTGTTTGTAAATAAACAACTCCACACTCTTGGGCTTCAATCCTTTCAACAGCAGCGGTGTTAGAGTAACTAGGCTTCCGCTAGCCAGATTACTAATAGCAACCACAAACCACCCTTCAAACCCTTGCTCTGCCTAAATCCAATGCCAGCGCCTAATGCATCTGATGCCTTGGCAGTTGCAACCGGCATAACTTTTGGAGAGCCAAAATGGTAACTAGCCTTCAGAGGGGCATTTGGAATGGCATCGTTCTTTGCCATATATCATTTAGTTCGCGTAGACACAATCGCGCCGATAGCGTAGACCCGCCTGGTAACCCCACACCGAGTCGTGGATCACCATTTTAAAGGTCAATAACAGTGTACTATTATAGATAAAATCCGCAGTCATCATTAAACTCTTAAACGCAAGGATTATTTGCGCCCTAACCTCGTCGCTACCACCGTGCATGGCTAACCCATATTACCCGCCTAAATGTCAGATTCCAAGGCACTTTTGTTCTCACGGCGTTAGTGTCCCTCACAGTAACCGATAAACTAAACATGATCCAGACTGTGGCACCATCCAAATGGTTTGTCAGAGGCCAAAGCCAGGGAAATAAGCTTCAATGTATCCGCGATGAGGGTGCCAGGGCAATGATTACGGCGGGCGTTATATCACCTCAGGTGTTAATCAAGTCACCACACTTGGTTAGTGTGTTAAAATTAGCACTGAACCTGCACTGCCGTCTAATATCAACAGGCCACTGTACTCCAGGGTAACATCTTGCAAATTACGGGTCAGACAGGACAGGGGCTTTCGCGCAGAGATGACGTTTGACAGAGCCGAAAAACAAATGAATATTTCAAGATTGGCAAACCTTTCCCTATATATCCCCGGCTAGCGATTCCCGTGTGTATGCAAGTATCTCATGATGCACCCGATTTGGTTCCCTAAATTACCGACAATGTTGTTAGCCGAAGCCAAAAACCAAATATTAATACTGATTTTAATGATTTTACTCATAGAAACGTGTTTTCAACCCGTGATTTTTGTTGTAGAGGTTTTATTGAACCAGTGAAAGTTAAAACTTCGTTTTGTAACCACATGACTGATTTTTTATGTAACTATTACCTATACGCCACATTTTGCTGCACTTGCTTTTGTTTCCAGGTCTCCATATCACCTACTTGTTATATGTGCTGCTGTTTCCACTCCAGTGCCTGGTGCCAGAAAAAGAACTCACCAACAATGAACATAACAGATTTATTGCAACAAGCGAGTGCGTGCGGGTGCGAAAGTTACAACGACTCCGCGCTATTTGAAGGGCGCTTTTTGATCCAGGCTGCCGGATAGGCCTTTGGTGAACACCTATCAACATCGATTGTGCTTCTATGAAATGCCTGAACGCTGATCATATTCGATCGTGCTTCTGTTGCGTGCCTGAACACCCACTGGCTTTTGCTGAATCGATTGAATGATTGACTGGCCTGGACGCCTGCCGGCTTCCCTATTGAGATTTTGGTGGAGTTTTAGGATCTTAGTAGGTTTCGGGCGTCCTGGGGCTACTTTCAGGAATCTGATCTTCCCGATATTACTCATGCTATTTCTTCAAAAATTTTACCAAACGCTGTTGCTTCACCAAAACGCTAGTCACTAAACCATTGCCCTTGTACTCGGTGAGCGATGAGTGTTGCTATACCCTGGGTAAGTGCGAGTTAATCACACTGCCGATCAGCCGCTCGCGGTCGTTCAGCTACCAACCGGGAAGTAAAGACTCATTTGAGTTTCGTGAGAGGTGCAAGGCTGATGATTCTAACTGGGAGAGGAATAATTGTACGGTACCTCTCCGCACTTCGGCATCGTTTTTTTTCAGTTACAGGACGAAATCTCTACCACAAGCTATCCATATACCAAAATCAGTTTCCTTCACACTCCGATTTACGTATTTCTAAACTTTTCCAAACAACTAAGTATACATTTTATTATACGCAATTCGTGCACAAAATATTTCGCCTTGTTTATCCGACTGCGCAAATCGTCGAGGTCACATAACAAATTAATGCCAGATTGGTTTGCATGATGGGCTGACGCTATTCGTGAAGGCAAATCAAAAGTTGAAAAGTTGAAGGAATGGACCATGTTGGTAAATTTTCACGATTTATAGGGCAGGAACACTTCAACATACATGAGCTTCGTGCTGAGCTCATTTTGGGCATCTGGTGGCGCAAAAATGGAAGAAATATAGAAGTAGTTTATAACTAAAAGGACTGATCGCAGACGGATAATGTGGGGATGGATACTAGCTAAGTAAATGTTGACCAAACGAATTTGCGGCTTTAGCAACAGTTTTGGGACGTCCAAAGCGTAAATAAAGGAAAGGAGCCACCACTTGATCTTCCACATAGCAGAGAACAATATCTACAGAAACAAACATTTAGGTTAATTCAGTGAGAAATCCCCTACACCCGATTACAGTCAGGTGCAATCTAAGCATTTACTTTTAGAGAAGTTTGGTAAACGATTCGGAGCTTCGTGACTTCTCGTTATTGAAACTACGACATTTCTACCGGGCAAATGCTTCTTTAGTGGGTCTAAACCATAATTACCTGCACAAAGTTAAACGCATCACTTGTTCAACAGTATTAGTGTCTATTCCCAATTCTAAATACTCAGGGGTGGATGTGGGGAACAAGTGGAGGCAGGAAATGGAGAGTTCCCAGTCTTGATACGGAGTTGTGCGCCTTTTAGAAAGAACACGGCATAGTGCAATGCTAGGCACTTATGGTATTGCGTAATGAATCTTACTATTCCAGGGTACGCAAGCCGCATCAATCCATTGTCTGAAGACCCAACGATTGGCGTTCGCTAATTCCTGCGAATAAGCGTGCTACACACGGTCAAGATTTCTGCTTTGTTGTTTACATGCCAATGTAAGGGTGCTAGACATGTTAGCATTAACTAGCTTAGTTAGGGCTATGAGGACCATGCCATATGAGGGCTCAGATGAATTTCCATACAGCACGGTACGCAAACTAATGCTAAGGTTTTTCGTGCAATGGTCCGTCGCAGAGTTGGCAACTCATCCCGGGCCGACGGTTCGCGAACCCCATAGCAATGATGTATGACGTCAATTCAGCATTTATAAGGTCTCTTGATTGGTCAATGTACACACGTCTGACAAACGTGGTTTTCTGGTTCTCCAGGTCGATGGTTGGAAGAGTTGAAGCACCTCGTTCCGCAAAGAGGTGGAATAGCGCGCAATCCTTGCACTGTCACCACCTTGCGATCACGCTCATGGAACAAAGGTCTTGTTCGAGAATCCCAATTGTTCTTTTATCGAAGTCTGAGAACTCCAGAACCGCCAGTCTATAAGCAACCGTGAAATCCACAATTGAACATGCCTTCTCGCTATACCCACAGTCACGTGGTGAGAGCGACTTTATTCCCAGTTTACAGTGACAGGGAGGGGCAGAAATGCTATTTCCGACGTCCACTAACTCCCTTTGTTGTAGGCATCAGCTTTCCTCGTGTCTCACTCAATATTCAAACTTATGATTAACCGAGGTTTGTGGACGTCGGTCCAGCGAATGTCAGGGTCCGCACCTGTCACTCCAGTTGCACTGTTCAAAACTTTGCTTCCTACCCTCATCCAACTCTTCAACGCTCAACTCCTCAATCAAAGTGGGACAAAATTTGCGTTTTTGCGCAGTTCCGATACTTTATACGTAGAACTGTGTTCCATTTCTGGGGTATAAAACACAAATTCCAAGTGCAGTAACCGAGCACATGGCAACTTTGCTTCATAGACACTACCACTTACGCACTTTGAGTAAATTCGCAGCTGCTGCAGCAAGGTGTCTCAATTGACATATCTTTCCGTTTGCATTTGGTAGTACTTTTCCCAGCCGATTATACGTCAACAACCAAGTCTACGCTGTCCGGTTGCCCAGCTCAATAAAACTGACACTGGTCAAAGTAACAGTCACTCTTCACCTACGGTAGCTACTGTCAAACGACCGACTATTCGGACACCCTTCTACCAAGGACCACAAAACTCTTGTTTCCCATGAGGAGCCTATATATGGTCACCGCACACCTTGATCTACAGGGACGCATCTGGGTGGTACATCAAGTGATGACACCGGCATACGCCATTTGCAAATGTGTGCCGGCAGCTCTTTTGTTCATAGTAGCACTAGAGTTAGATGCGGTGACCACCCGTGCACTTCCCGGCATCCTGTTACGACAGAGCAAGCACGACGCTAGACCGATCACACTGCCACCATCTACCAATGATAATGTTGAATTCTTAAGTGCAGGACATTATGGAACGCACACTTTTGTTAATACAGTGTTCTCGTGTGTTGTGGGTTTTCTCCAGTGTCCCCGGCTCACTACTTGGCTAGCAACACCTTATGATAAGAAAGTTTGGCAGCCACACCACAAATTACAGTTGAGCGCTACGCGTGTTCTGGGACTGTGGAACTTAATATTAGAGACGTCTAAAAGGCGGCAGTAGGAATGCAGTGAAAATGCATTGATCCCACAAACCTGAATCACAGAGGACAGTTTCATAGCAGGTCACAATAAAAACCACAATAAATAGAACTTACAGCTCCACAAAAGGCAGCGCAGGTTTTCCCAGAGCCCCCTAAAACGACAAATGAGCGAGACAGAGGAGTAAATGCCCTCTGAATAACTGTCTACATATTCGCCTACCCCATCTATCAGAATGCAATTGAGGGGAGTCTATAAGATAGTCTTCAGCAATGCATCATTCTACAACCCCTAGATCCGCATACATCTGTCTGTCAAATAAATATAACGGAGAGCTGTTACCTGAAATAACCGTTTCACTGAAAAGCAGCATATAGGTAAGAAATGAGCCCTACGCAGAACTTTAAGTTTTACCCGAGAGAAAAAACTGCCGGAAGTGATGCATACCGTCACAGTTTCATAAAACTGTTCAAACGCTCTCGCTCCATTCAGGAGGCTACCTAGTATACCTCCAGACGATGGGATTGTCCGTTCATCCAAAGAAACCTGGGACTGCACGCTGAGCACCCCTCTAATGGGGCAACACCATGGCAAAATAACTTTGGATATGCTTAGCCCATTCACAGATCGTACCCCAAACGGGCTAGAATCTAAAGCCATGTGAACTTTGCAAAGCAGTTCTGCAACTATATACTGCTCACTGAGGCCGTTTGTGCACGAGCAGCTGTTTGATCAATGCACCCTTCCTTACCCTACTCCATTGGACAGTGCAGTAATTGTCTGTACATTTTTCGGGAATTCTATTTCGCCATCACTGACAGCGAAACCAGATGAAAGCAAAAGTGCTTTACTGCCAAACAACCACGTCAATTCACCTGAATAAGGCCTTATAATGAGAGGAAGGAAACGATGAAAGGAAGAAGAAATGGAACGTTCACTTCCCTAAAACTCAGCCGGACCAGCTAGATCGAACGCGACAGCTTGAATGCCACTGATGCCAGATAGCCGCTATATCGGTAAGCGTCTCAATCTGGTCAGAATGAGTCCTGGAAGGCAAACAGCATCAACGCCACCCGCGCTTTTCGTAACATCCTTTATTCCATTCCGCCGTGTCAACCCCTGTGTGGCTCTAGGTTTCTGCCACTCAGTCACCAGCAAAGAAAAAAATCAGCCCATCAAACGGCAACTTGGCACACGCAACACATGGCCAGCCACCTCAGCCTATAGTACCGAATGCAGCCATACTTTACAAAAGACCTTTTTCCCGATAACCGCGCTGCGCATTTGTTGAATCCAATCAATTTCCGCTCAACTTCTTTGACATCGGCGGTCAAGGACCTAAAGGAGTCCCAGATCCTCCAATCTAAGAGGTCAAGTCCTACAGCAATACAGCGATACATCACACACTGTAGTCTAATACATGCGCCCCTTGAGATTTAGTAACCCACCAACTTGACGGCACTAGTGTAGTGGTCTGGGTACCCGAAGAAGCTACTTTAGGAAGTGTGTGGCAAAGAAATAAATATAATTACTCCGAATTGAGTACACAATAGTAAAAAGGGTCGAATGGAGCAGATTCACTAAGAATTGTCCTTTTTAAAATAGTTCGTCGTTGGCCCAGGTCAGTGAATAAATAATAATCCGATCGTGGATGTCCAGGGGTCTTCTTTCCGGGAAGCTCTCATATACAATAAACTCCGAAGACAGTCTGAAATGTTTTGATACCAGAGTCAGCACATGAAGCTCGCGAATGACCGCTGTAAGCGCGAGTGAAATGAGAAGAGAAAATCGGAGAATGCGACCACGCCTGTATTGCATGTAATTCGTACAAATGCGCGTTTTTGTGGTTTTGCGTATTCAAACAAAAAGCGTTTATGAAATTGATGAAATACTTAACGTTATAAAGAAAGCAAAAGAAAGGTGCAAAACACCACACTAGTAACACAAAATTGCGAACGTGATTCTGGTCTCTGGGGCGCGTGGATCAGGTTCGCCTCCCATATGGCCTGTAGAAGTAACGCAGCTTCCGTGCCACGTCCGTTCGTCTGGACGGCGGCGCAACCAACCTTACAGCCGGTCGTGCGCACAATCTGTAACATTGTCCCGTTATATGCACTTAGGAAAAGGGACAATGTTACTAGGTCTGTCCCGGGAAATTGCAATATTTCAGTCAGGAAAACTGTCGAAGGGACAAGGCAACAGCGTTCTTCTTGGGGGACAAGAACGGAGAATCCAAAAGTTACCCAGTATGGGCATCTGAAGCCTACACAAGGCAGCGTGCATGCTTGTGTTACAACACAGCGACCTCATCGCCTCCGGTCTTGGTAAGGCGGAACACCATCTAACCAACCTCCTTAGGCAGCCGATCATTATCAGGCGAATGGAAACAATTTATCGAAAACTACGATGTTTACAAGGTTGCTATTTCATAATTGAGAATGTCTGTGTCTAATGCGTTTTTCTACAAATTTCCTGTATGGTTGGCTTGTTTAAGTGAGCAAATCTTCGAGGTCAACAAGTACCTCGAATCCGAAAACAAGGCCTGATAAACTAAGAGATCGCAGCTTGCCGGAAAATGTGCATTGGTTACAGTGGACGAAAGTTGCAGGTAGTTCTGCATCTGTAATAGCTTGTGAAACTTTCTACAGTCTATACTATACATTTTGACGCGAAATGTGCGGGGGTATCACTCCTACAACTAACTTTTTTCTCGTACATTCTGCTCGGCTAGACGGATACCGGATCCTGTGTTCTTGTATCTCTAGTGCCGCCACTTTGATCCATTATCGCGGTAGAAATATTCATCATATTCGGTTAATTCGTATGAGGTTTAAATAACGTAATGCTTGGAGACGTGTGCTTGTAGCTCGAGTTATCTGGTACAGTGCTTGATGTCATCATGAATGTATTCAGGTCCTGTTTACTGGTAGCAGAATTCGCCGTTGCAAATGGCGAAACAAACAAGGTTTTTCGTATCCGGCCCGGTAGTTACCAGGTAGTTTGCGGCTAGAGATAACGCGGTGGGCTGCTCATTAAAATTCCATCCATTTACTTCCACCCTAGTCCAAGGAAAAGCCTGAAAATGAGTTGGAATACCCCGAAGAGGCAGTCGTTGCTTGCACAATACAGCAATGCGAATCTGACTGACGCACATGACTAAAATGAGGCTAGGGGTCTACGAGGCCTAGTCAACTGGCTGAAGGAAACCGTCGATTATAGTAGACAGCTGGACGACCCAGCTCAGCTACACGAGTAATATGCTGCTAGGGGTCCATGATGCCTAATCAACTGGTTGAATTCAACATACGTCAGTCATAGCAGACAAATAAGCAAGCCTAGTCCACGCGCATTACTTACACGCCCCCATCTGCGTCGACGGGAAAAAGTCAGTGGTCCAACTTCGACGGGATGAAAAGTCGAATTTCATTCCTCGTTTTGATGATTACATTTGTCCTAGCACGAAAGGTATAGCCATCTTGGTGCAGTGTTCAGTAAGCTATTGACGTCCCAAAATGAGAGGAAGTTATAAGTTGGTTTATTGAATTATCACCGAGGCAGGCGGCTGACGAACTGAGAGCAATACTTTTTCTATAAAGCGAGCACTTCAGCGGCGACAGCCCCACAGAACCGTGCTTACCCGACATTATCTTGCTATTCGTTTTGGGGTTTTTCTAGTAGCCGATGCCTACTCAGTGCTAGGCTCCAAGCAATGCGAGGCTTATCTGAAACGCACTATGCCTCAGTACAGGACAAACAGACAAGCATTGGTGACCCACACATGCGTTACATAAAATCATCATTGTCCCTTTCTTCAAAATGGCGTTTTAAGGCATTGGTAGTAGCAGTATGCTATTAACTAACAGTTGTCTATTTTTTCCTCCCTGGAGCCAAAAATGTGGATGCGCACATAATTTCGGGGCACGCTGTGCTGGGATTCTCTGATTCAGTCATAACATGCCTTCTTTGTGGACCATTTGGTAAGCATACCTGTGCGCGTTCTGGGCGGACAGGGGGCTAGAGTGCGAAAAAATTGATCATACGCGCACCCACTTTGTGAACAAGCCTGAAGATTGTCACCGCACAGCGAGCAAGGTTCACCAGCACAACAGTCGATATGATATGATAAGCGATCTCTTGGACGTTGGCGGTCGGTCCGACCAGAATACAGAGCGCAAAGCCTACAAAAGCCCAATTGCTTGCCCCCAGACCGTTATCTGGGTTGAGGCCCAGCATCCTCGACCACCGACGGAAAGACAACCGTCATAGACGTCGAGCCTCGGAGCAGCAGGGGTTACCCCTGAACAACCCACTGCTTAATGACTATGTAGGCTTCCTGGGCTTCGGTAGCTGGAGTTCATCCACCACCCTGTTATATTGTTTACGCAGACCATCGAAAGGCGTTGGTGGTGGCCTAGGAACCAGTGTAAGGTGCGGCACTCACTCCTAAAGGTTGTATTCGGGCAACCACCGTTGGTGAATAGGGAATTGGCCGGAGAAAACACCTATAAATGATGTTCCTTACTGCTCTGAACGGACTAATCCCTTGGTACTAAGAACTATTGTTCAAAAGAGGGCCACATTGCCCGGTGGACAGGGCACTTACTTTTACCTGAGCTGGTGTCAACCGTCTGGGAGCACTAGAGTGTTAGCACCGGGAACTCTAATTTAGTTAGGGTAGAATTTTCTCACCCTGGTAGTTCCATCACAATGGTGGTACGGCCTGGAGTGTCGCGGTCCTGAGCGCCTCCAAATGATGAACGACCCATACGTAGTCATTTAACAGACCACATTTGGAACCTGGCCGTCACCCCGTAGGATTTCACTTAGGGCACAGTGGTAGGACGTATTCATCTCGCATTCCCGCGTGAGCCACTCAGGGCGTCGGACACCTGAATGGCATAGCTTGAGTGGTGCACCTGCTTTTTCGGGCGACTGTTGGAGTTCTCTAGACAGCTGTTGATCACATTGCCAAAGTCAATCATCCCAGACCGTGCCTGCATAGCCCGCTTGCGAGTGGTATACTGCCAGTGAGCCGTGAGGCAAGAGAGCAATCGTGGGTCCGTGCGGCGCAGCAACTACAGGTTTTGGAGGAACCTGTGTGCTAGTAATATGTTAAACAGAAAGGCTGCTGCACAGCATCGTATGGGCAAGCCATACGGTGGAATGTGTCGACCAAAATACAAGGATGTTATATGATACATACTCGTTTCCTGATCGTTCACCGGAAATGGAAATATTACAACATAACATCGCAGCCAAACAACACTCTAGCCGCCCTCGCTTGTCCTGCCAATTTGTCTATGACAAACGCCTTTGCTTGATGCCGCTCGCTCAGCAATCCCTTGAACAAGCTAAGTAGCTTGCACATAGGAGCAAACTGCTTGCTTTCCACAAAGGCATACGTAACCGGACTCCCGGTACACAAGCCATCTGTGATAAAGTGTGTAGCTTTTATCCAGCTACACGGTTGTATTTGAAAGACTTGCGCCTATCGGTTATTTGCGTGTGTACCATCGACATTTACTAGAGATGCGAAGCGTCAGAACAGCGCTGTCTGCTGCCATCTGGCGACGCGTGTGTGGCTGTAGTGACCTTCCGCTGACTGCAACACAAGCATCCGTCGGAAATCGCAAAGCTAAGGACAGAAGGCATTTCATCTGCCGAAAAAATCTGACTAATCATTACTTACTCAACATGGCAGGGGTACACTTCCAGCGGTGGTTGTATATGTTCCGAGCGGTAAGGACCTTACCAAACCAAGCCTACAAACTGCCGCATTTCACACCACGGCTTCTCTACTTCAGCAGGGCGCTGCGGTCGCCCAACTCCTCTTCGGTTAGCCGTCGGTTTACAGAACGTCGATCGTAAAAAAACTGGATCATCTTATTATTGGGTTCCAAACAATAACCGGTGACTGTGAGACGGTTCCCATGTCTTCTTAGACAAAACCGTACTGGAGAACCGGTGCTTTGTGCGTTGTTATCAGCAAATGCAATCAGCTTACTAGCTTCTTCTAATTCGTCGACTTTTGTTTGGTTTTGCTGGTCAGCTGCCGCTTATATAATAATAATAAGTTAATTTTCCAACTTGTTGTTAGCAGGCTCAGCCGCTGCAACAGAGACGTGGCGGATAAAGACAACGGTGAAGGTAAGACCAAAAAGACGGGCTTACCATGTGGTAAGTAATCGTAGATTGTGGAAAACAAAACCCATAACAATGGGGCATGAAGTACGACTAGCTCAAAGATGAAGCCGGTTGACTTGAACTAAAACTGAAAAACCGTTGTTGGCCCTGAGCGACCTTGGGCGGTTGGGTAAATGGCCTCGGCCAGGAAAAGCACAAGTAGAGATAAAAAGGTGTGGGCATTCAAAATGGAGACAAACAGCAATATTCGTCTCAAAAACATGGTTTACAGGGAAATGGGTAGACTTGCTGATGCCACTGTCGGGAGAAATTCTGGTATAAAAGACATTTGCGATGGAGCGGTGATGCTCATCCATAGGGCCAAACGAGTACCGTCAGTAGGATCGTTGAACATGTGGGAGAGGCATACTGGTCAGAATGAGGGGCTCAGCGGGTTAGATCGAACTCTTCCCAGAGGCGGCTTTCGGCAAGTAAGCAAGTTGTTCGTACTTGCAGGCAAAGGGACGATTAGGCGGGAGGGCACAATCAAGAGTACGAGGGGAATAAATGCTGGCGTGGCATCAAACTGGGTATGGCAGTGCCGTGCCATCACTGCACTGACATACTTCGGTTTTTGGGCAGCCTCGTAATGGACGTCCTCTTTAAGATGATTGTACTGGGGGTGTGCGGTTCTGTGGGCAGCAGGGTTTTTGGCTGGCCACGGAAGTTTATTGAAGTAGAATAAAGCCGATGCCGGATCACAGGCAGTTTCGGTTCGATTGGAGCTCCGTTACGATGCAAAGCACAGACCAGTTGGAGTAGGTACCGACCGTACACGGAATTTGAAGCTTGGGGGAGAAGGGAATAAGACAAGATCAGTATGGCCTGGTGATTTTCATCAGTTATGATGGAGTTCATCAAAAGAAAAAATAATGACTTAGAGTCTATCAGAGTTAGGGTTGTGACAACAAGTAGCTAAATGAGAAAGGATAGGGTTGGATTTATGCTCAATAGCTTAGCAATCATGGACCGGTTAAGCTTGTCAGTATGATGCTAGTATAGTACAAGTGCCACGAAAAATTCCAGTATAAGTATGCAGATAGCTGGTGTGATAAAAGACGGCAAACACGTAAGGACTGATGGGGATAGAAACTCCAAAATGACCGACTAGTTTAGCAGGAATCTGTTACGTGAGTTGGGAAGTGCGATTGTTTGTAATGGATAGTGAATGCAAGAGCAAAGGTCATCAGTCCCCGGAGCACTGCTATCAGCTTCAATCAACAAGTGGTGCATGAGGAAAAAAGCATACAGGCCCCAGCCTTGGATGCTTTTACTGAAGGATTACGTACTTTACCGTGTTTTTGTATATTCATTTATTGTAGGTGACTATTCCGGGGAGCAGTCCAGAGGAGTGTGTGCGTTCTGCTTGGCTGGCGAAATGGGCTCTGGTGCGTTGCAACTCCAACTAAGACGAGGGCGGCTACAGCTTTGCACACCGATGTAAGCCACGGGCGCCGCAGAGTGTCATCAGATTATATCGTGTGTGTGCGTTGTTTAATGAATTTTTCTGACAAACAAAAGGTCAGCCTTTTCACAATCTGTGGTCTACGACGTTGCCAGATTAGTGGCAAAACTGAGACGAGTCTACCAGCATCAGCACCAACAAAAAACAACAGTGCTCTCTTATGGAGTTCCTGAATAACAGCCAGGCTCTGAACCACCGGCGATGGGCGATGCACCCATACTACTGGAGGGGTAGCTGGTATACGAACGCACCACGATGCAATGTAACAGAGCGACCCTCCCTGCATGGCATACCCAACCACCAAACGAGGTTTTCATCCCTCGTGCATGCTACCAGATCTGCAAGTTGGAAAACCACCAAGCAGTCTCAAATGCGGCTTGTGCATTATTATATTTTTATCCTTCAGGGGAAAGCCGGGCCAGTAAAACAGCTCAGTCATTTCGGACAAGCAAACAGCAAACAGCCACTGGTAAAGGCAGGTCACTGCGGAGGCAAGTGAAATGGCAGCTACCGACGGGACAATGAGAATAAAACGGTGATATTCGGAGCGCGTGCACAATGGCTACACGGCGACGGAGTTTTGGTGTGAGCAACCATTTCAAGCAGAGGCGCACCGCAATGTCACAGGTGTGAGTGTTTAGTGGGTTCTAGAGACACAAGAATTTTATTCACTGTGCATCATCAGATGGACCATATATTTTTTGGTCCATAATACGCTCTAGTAATGAACAGAACGCTGATTTTGATTTGATTTGTGTTAGTCAGAGATGGGCCAAACAGAGCATCAGTCATTTGAGAGAGCTGATGGAGTGATCCATGGCAGGGACATGGCTGTAACTAGGTAAAAGCTGTCTGGAAAAACAACCAGGCCACTAATATAACACACTTTCACCAGACTACAGTGGCTTGAAGAAAGTCAAGGGACGGCGGGATATACTAACGGGATCTTTAACTTGCCCATTAATTGTATCGTCGTTAAATTCAAATGTGCTTTGGACCCAGATAATAGAGGAGATGGGGGTAGTCGGGTATTAAGCAAGGTGGCAGCATTTTTACAAGTAAGGTGTATATCCACGAACTGCGAAAAAGTATCATGGAGCGTGTTATTTCGCAGCTGTTAGGGGGGAATCTCTCAGATGCGAACGTAGTAAACTAGGAAGAAGTGATGGCGTAGGCTAGCACAAGCTAGGGGGCACACTAAGAGGTTACTAGAGTTACGGAATCTGTAACAAGGACATGGATTAACGTTTGGCCTGGCCTCTTCTTTGAAGGCATTTTGATGCAGCAGACGGTGCAGGAGAGTTATATTCAGCTGAGCCATAGTGGCTGAAGGCCTAAAATTTGACAGCGGGACCGGTAGGAGAGAGGGTTGGACTGTGGGACCAACTTTTACGCGATCGGGCGTAGGGCGCTTTCAGTTGCTGGTCTACAACTTTGGGTACGAAGGAAAGAGAATGCGGGACAGATTTTCATGACTGGTGGCGCGCGTAGCTTAAAAATACTAAACATTGCGGCTCAAAGGTGGAAGGAGAGCAACAGTAAAAAGCTGGGCCTACGTGCTCGGGCAACCTGGGACTGCATTTAGTAGAAAAAACGCTGAACATACAAGAGTATCTAAGACCGAGGTCTTTGATCTCGGTGGAATGCGTAAGCGGTTTGCCAACAATTGTAGACGCATCAGCTAGGAGGGAGCGGCAGCGGGAATTTAATTAGGACTTTGCGGAAGAGAAGCTTAGGCCAGGGTTATTTGACCAGCGAGTCAGTGGGTTTAAGTCTTGAATCTGGTGAAACTTAAGCGCTTGTTCAGGGGAAGGAAATGTGTAGGCGATTCTTATATCGTCTGCAAAGGCGAAGGCCTTACCATGGGACAGGGAACCAAAGACGTCATTGATGTACAGCAGGAAGAGGATGGAGCCTAGTACGCTTCCTTCAGTTACTTCACTAGTGATCCATAGTGGAGATGATTGTTTGTCTCTGATTTGTGTCATTTGTGTCCTGTTAGATAGGTAGGAGGTGGGCCACTTAAATAAGGTCCCAGTGATGCCAACGGTACTAAGTTTATTTAGCATAGATGCATAAGGGACCTTAGTAAAAGTTGTTTTGAATATCCAGGTAAACTATTACAGTAGAGTGCCAGGCGTCGTAGGCTGTTGTAAAGGTCGCAAAGGAGTGAAGTGGGCAGCCACTGATGGATCTCTGAGACAGGAATCTATACTGATGGTCATCTATGGCATTTGTGGCCAGGAGGAACTTGGCTAACGGGCTTCTGACCAGAAGTTCAAGGGTTCTCAATAAACGATGGTATGGTGAACCCCCTGCGGTTGGGAGTAACTTGTCCAGATCCGGATCTGAAAGGCGGCAGCCCATAGATTGCTTCCATTGGTAGGGTATGTTTCCTGAGTTTATCCAGTGGGTAAAAAGATTTAGAACAAGGATTTCGATGTCTTGACCGCCTTGATCCAGAATAAGGGGTGAAAGGCCGTCAGCCCTGGTGTGACGGAGTCCTTAAAGGTTTAAAGAAGGGCGGAAATATCATCTAGGAAGTTAGTTACGTTGATGGGAGAAGAGTGGCTCCTCTGACTGCTATGAGTTGTGAAATACGCGGCAGGGGTATGGGTTTGAAGTTGGTAGGAAGGGGAAAGTAGCAGCCAGCAAAGTGAGCGTTCGGATGGTCTGCTATACTGACAGGATCGGTGATAGGTCAACCCTCGGTGGAAGGCTAACAAGCAATTGAGTGACCGCCCACGGAACAGTCGGCTGAGTAACTTGGAGTAAGGAGAGGCTCTAAGGGCGGTGCTCCCTTCACAGCTTTCGAGAGACACCTGCAAAGACTCTGTCAATTGCGAGCCTACTGATGGGAACTAACAATGAGAAATCGTGTGGTTTACGATATTCTCTGCTAGCCCGGTGTATTTTGTTATCCAAATTTTTCAGTAGATTGTCATGGCGACAAATACCGGGATTAAAACTTTCTATGAGAGAAGCAAGGTGAAGAGCAGTCAAAAGGTTTTGGTAGAAAATGTCACAGACGTGCTGTGTTTGTCGAGAAAAAGAGGTCGCCCAGTCCCGGGAAGCCAGCATGGAGGAAAAAGCGTGCAAAAAATCCGGAGAAAGAAGGTGAAACAAGGAAGGACTCGGAGGAACAGTTAGGTCATAAGTGACTGCGTTGCAAGAAACGACGCACTGATCACTTCCTTGGAAGCATGGACCAACTGCAGCTGTAGCCAGCTAACCTTCTTTTGAAAATATTAGTTCTAGTGTAAGCCACGAGTGGGACCAACCATCTACACTAAGTTGGGCAAGCACCGAGGCGTAACGAGTAGGACCCGCAGCGGGAGACCATGAGATATCTAGTTGGTTGCAGTCACTTATCACAAATTTGGACTAATGAGGAGCAGCATGTGCAGTAAATTTAATACGGGACAAGCAAGCAATAGAGGCAGGGGAGGTGGTGGTTGTAGATAGATACAACGTACTAGTGCATGCCGTTTGGTCTATTCTGTAGAAATATAGATGGCCTCTGGAATCCCCTCCGGAGTAGAGTCATCAATAATGGTTGCGCGAAGTTCTAACTTGGAATTGATGGCACAACCGCCTTCCCTTGAGTTTTTTCTGTCATAGCGGAGAATATTATAGCCAGGGATTGGAATAGCCGTGTCTGGAGTTTCAACTGTGGGCCATGTTTCAGTCACACAAACCAGACTTGGTCGTGCAATGGCGCTAATGGCTCAAAGATTATGGATTTTTCGCAGTAACGAGCGCACATTAAACATCATTATTAACAGGCTGGTTGACGAACAAACAGTACTAAGTAGGAAGTTACCAACCTTGTCCACGGTAGAAGTTGGTACTGGGGGACGTGATAGGTGGAGGTGGGGTAACATAAAGCAGGGTTTCCTAAGCTTGTGTTCGGAGTCCGTGGAGAAGTATTCAGCACTGGTGGTAGGTGGCAAATAGTTTGTGAAACAGGTGTGGACCCACGTCAAAAGGTAGAGTAGCAGGCCCAGTATGGGGTAAGGAATGTCCTCGGGGAAGGCATGGAGTTGAATAGAAAGTTGTCAGCCGTGTCATGTTCCGAATCGTCAGGAGATGCGAAGGAAGGTGTGGTGCAGAAAGGGGTGGTGGCTGTGGAGGGTTGGGCGTCAGCTTAAAATGCAGCACCGCAGCTCCAGCCTTGGTCGCCGATATGATCGGATAGTTAAGGTGGGATTTTGGAAGTGAATTGTGATACGTCAGCAAGAACGCTGCGTAGATGAGGTAAAAACTTATACGACAAACTGGGGATAATGAGACAAACAAACAGAACTCAACCTAAAAATCTAACGGGATACTGAAGATTACAGCGGAGTTCGTTTAGAAAAGTGAAGCACAAGAGCTGGGATTCAGTGTCTACGATTGAAGCACCCATTTTACGAGAGGGTTCTAACACGGTTGGGCATACAGTGGTTGAAATTTGTGGTGAGAACTGTGGAGCCATTTTGTTACTTGTGAATTACGGGGCAAGTATCCGGGAGTGGTAAGTTTCGCTGGACTGGTGCTGGCAAGCTTAAGACTCAAGGAAGCCTAATCAAGCTGGGAAGAGTCAGAGGGAAGGTTGAGTGCAGTTATTGATGGGACGTTCCGAATAAGTAACTGATGCCTACACAAGAAGTAAGTAAAACGTTACGTACGGGCTAGGGTCAAAGAATTATTTCACGACCTTGAGATTCAAGTTTCGCAGAGATGCTCACCCAGTCGTAAAGTAAAACACATCTGACGCCTTTTTGCCCACAGCATACACAAATAACAATTATCCTCCGTGTATTCATTTAGCCCCTTTTAAAATGTTGCGAAGGATGAAAATCTGACAGCTGCAAATTTTTCGGCAGCATATCTGAGGTTAAACCCACAACTTGCTGAGTCATAGCAGTGCAACTGTAAAATGTAATGCGCACCAAAAATTACGAAGGGGGATTAATTAAAACAAATTTTAACAAAGGTGGAGCAGATTGTTATGGGGTCTGGTGTGATAAAACACACAGCAAAATGCAACAGTTTTGCGCAAAATGTTTTATGCGGAACACAACGGTTTTGGAGAAAATTGCGTGTGCCGGATACGGATCAGCCATTAGATAGAAGGATGTTCAAGAACAACTGCACAGAACAAACCAGATCATGCGTTAAGTAGCGTACCATAGGATTCCGAATAGAAGAACACTTGGCTTGGATAAACACTTCTATTTAATATTTCATCATTTACTTGACTAGAGCGATTTTCTCTCTGTTTGGGGAGGGGCGACTATCATACTAATCTAAAAATCTGGTAGTCGCATTTCGCCGCATTTCTACGTAAACGATCCTCCCGGTGCGCTCCCAAGTTAATAAACACTTTTTGTAGATGGCCTGAAATCTTAGAATTTCAGGGCCAGCTCACTTCAAATGGATGTTGCGGCCTCAAAGCTGTGGTCCTTGTAATGGATGAAAGAAATATGTCCGCATGTCGCACAGTGGAGACCCGGCATACGCCCACTGCTCAACATTGAGAATTGAAAGTCAAGTGCTCAGACTTTTTTCATTATGCCTTTCACAGGAACGGAGGCCGCTGGGTGGTTTGAATGAGCCATATCCGGGAGGCTTCTGATCGGTAGGATCGGTACCATCTCTACCGCTAACTAAAGGTGAACGAAAATTAATTTCTCCGTAACTATGTGGTCTCAAATTTGCGAATTTCGGGGGGTCAGTCCAATCCGGTTGCACGTTTGAATGATGTGTTGCCCATAGCATTCTGTTTAAGTGAGCGACTTTTCGGGACCACCGGCTAACGTTAATTCACATGTGATTACCGGCTTACGAGATAAAGCACAAAATCAAATCTAAGCACGTTTTACCGTTTTGTGGTTTCCTTTAAATGAGAGATAACATCTGCAATATACACAGTGCGAATTTCGCCCAGGTGGATACTTGAATAACGCTTCTATGCGGTATACGCAACTAGTCAGTAGATAATGCAGATAACTGCGTGTAAAGTACCAACACAACGATATCTTTCCCATTAGATTTAGTGACATCACTAGCTGGAATACGTCCTAAATTCAACGACGTCGTCAAAAAATAAGGCCAGCCATAGCTCTTCATCATGCTAACCGTACGCACTGTTGTTCTCCTTGGCTACTTGTCGCAAATGCTAGGCCCATAAATATGCGTGACGCTGGTTATGGGGACTCAACTATGAATGATAGCCTAATCCATCGGCCAACGACAGTCTTTCATACTCACACGTTGTCCGCCTGCCATGCCCACACTAGAAAAATACACAGCCACCTTTGGCGAATTACGTTTTTATATGATGGTTGCATTGGCAAAACCGTAATGAGTGGTCACTCCAATCCTCCTTTTTCGGAAGCCATTTCACTCTA
>SJOL01006682.1:277843-387449 GCA_004794785.1 Opisthorchis felineus
CCCCCCATTCGGAGACGAGGACGATTTCGTCTTCATACTCCAGATCGACAAGGTTTTCGTCAAAAGCTATTTTAACACCGCGGTTTTAGGACCGTGCAGTGTTCGTCTCATTATCTCATGGATCACGAAATTAAGTAGGAATGAAGAGAGTGGGCACCCGCAACCGGAATCTTTGTGTATGGAAGCCTTTGGAGAGCTCTCCATCTACTCTCACACGTGCGGAGGTCTGAGAATACAAGAACGCGTCATGTTCACAGACGTCCGGGGTAATGCTTGATGGGCAAGCGATTCAAGGTCATCCGAGTCCAGTGCGCCTTCAAAATCCAGGAATACTAAAATTTTGCGTCGTTTTTACGTATGGCGTTGTTCTAGCACCTGACGGAGTGTGCAAGCCCTAAACATCAAACAAATCTTTCCGTACTATGTCCGCCTCTTCAGCACCTCCTCTCCCCAACGATGCGAAATGCTGCACGGTTGACAGCTCTCACCTTAACTGCATGCCCTCTCCCCAAAGGCATTCCCACTCTATGCTGAATCTCATACTACGCCATTTGCAGTGGAGGAAAGGAAGCAACTTTTGCCGGACGCCTGTGCCACTGGCTCAAGCTTGCCCAGTTTGTAGCATATATCCCGGGCAGTCCCTCTATGAATCCAAATATCATCTCAGACATGAGGAAAAATCCCAACATAGACTCTTTAAATACGCGCGGATGACTCTTCGGAGGCTGTTTGTTTGGCAAAGACTCCGCGCTGTTCTTTTTGCCGTAACTGCGCTATTCCGAGGTCAACTCATCGTATAAACACATAACACCACCAGACATCTCAAGTTTTTGTCTGATCTATTGTCTCCGCATGTTCCGAGCTGCCCTAGTTGCGCACAATTTAGCTATTGCGCGTCCCTCATAACCACATACGCTTACGCCCATTCGCTTAACTATTATCTTCACATGAATGTCGATCACCGATTTTGAATTCGGACAGTGTCGTCTCACTGCAGTAGTTAGAAATTTTGACCACTCTTGGCTGCTTGCTATTTTGGACCGCAGTATAACTCATACCACAGTGTTCTTTTGCAGAAATTTCGACGCATTTTCCTATTTTGGGTCCCCGCTGTAGATAGAGCTGTCTTAATGCGTCACTCGAATGACAGCACTGAACCACCGTGCGCCCTCGATGGACCGAAGAATATCCTTGATCCATGCTGGTATTAATTTATCATGAATCCTCGGGCAATCATTCCTACGATGACAACCACAAATGACCCACCCAAGGCGTTCATGTACGGGGATGCCTACGAACCCAAGTACGACGTCGCGGTAACGGTAACACGACTGCCATACCCAGCCTGATGTCTTGCCCATAGTTCACCATGTTCCCTCTATTTCACAACCGAGCGTGTTACATGCGCCCACAAGACCGTCTCAACTCATTGAATTTGCGCCGGAACTCCAAAGCATCGGCCACCCTATTTGCTGTCTCCTCTTTCTACCCATACACCCACGAATTCTTCCTATGCCGCCATCAAGAAGTCAGTATAGTGGTTAAGATAAAACCGTAACGTGCACCCAATAGAGCTTGTTCTGACTATCATGAAAAAATTAACAAAACTATTAGCTGTTACGACTTCCTTGGCTCCGTCTGGTGGGGCGCCTGCTGCAACGATAGAAAATTTCCCCTATACAAGTCGCGAACGGCTGCTGCATTTTGGGTTTGCGCAGACGGCGTAATTATTTTTCATGTATTTTGAGGTTATTTCCAAATCCAGTACAGAAAAAACACGTAAATAAACCAACTCTTTGAGAAAATCTGGCACAGTCATCACTGTGACATCAAGCTAGGCTACCGGCAGCCATTGAAAATATGAATTCCGCGCCCATAGTGCACCTCGAGTGCGTTTAAACAGCTTCCAACAGAACTGCGGTCACATGGGGAGATTTTTAGGGCTCAGTTAAATACTGTCAAATGCTGAAACTTTATGTTAAAGATTCCTTCGTTCAAACTACCGTTTCAGAGAAACTGGGGTGTGCGTCTAAGTTTCGGCATCCGGCCCCGCCTCTAAATTGATTAATTTGAATCGCGCGGGTTGACAAGAACTTAATCGCACAAAACCTTGTCCAACTTGTCGACGGACAATATACACGGAAGACAAAGGTGTGTAGAGTCTGCTAGAAAATTACCGCCACCTCTTGCAAAGGTGTGATTACGAGGGCAACACTGACCAAAGAAATCGCCACGCTTTAACACACTTTTAACGCGTTTAAGTTTGCACCCACAGCGGTAGTTCGTTTTGCGCGGTGCACTCTCCGCAGGTTTGCGATGCCCAAGCAAAAGTTCCGGACTCGTTGTTTCCTTGATATCACCATTGACGGTGCTCCAAGTAGTTCATTGCTTTCTGTTTCTGTATTTCATTCTTGCCAGTTGGTCGCATTGTATTCGAACTCTTCAATGATCTGTGCCCGAAAGCAGCAGAAAACTTTAAGAAGCTATGTCAAGGTAATGAGTGTAACTATGGGGCCTACCGTTTTAAAAGGTGCTTGTGGTTTAGGACTGAAAACAGGGAAGCCGTTGCACTACCAAGGAAGTGTATTTCATAGGGTTATCAAGGGGTTCATGGTGCAAGGTGGGGATTTCAGCAACAGGGATGGGACTGGTGGTGAGTCCATCTACGGAGGAACGTTTGCCGGTTTGTTTTCACATTACATTTGGTATTTTCTTAGATGAATGCCTTTCAACACCACATGATCGACCTTTCCTGCTTTCAATGGCAAACCGTGGTCCAAACACAAATGGTTCACAGTTCTTCATGTAAGCAGCGCCATTATCATATTGTCTTGTTCAGAACGACTGCCCCGGCTCCTCATCTGGATGGAAAACATGTTGTATTTGGCCACGTGTTGTCTGGCGAAGATGTCGTTCGTAAGATAGAGGCGGTCCCTATTTCAGATACCAAAACTCACCGACCGGTGAAACCGATTGTCATCGATGCTTGCGGTGAACTTGTTCCAGGTGAGATATAGCCCAATTCTAACGTCTGCCAAAGTCAAAAAGAAAAAGTTGAAGGCAGAAGGCGGTGAGAAACAGAAGAAAAAAAGCAAAAAGCAGAAGAAGAAAAAGCACAAGAACGTCAGCGAAGAGTCTGAAAGGTATTTCATCGCCTTTTCTAACAAATCCCGACGTTAGTGCCTCTGACGAAGTTGAATGCAGCGTGAGACCAGAGGAAATTCCAGAAGTGCCGCCACCCCGATTTCTTTATCGGGGAACGCTTGAAGCTGACAAGAAACCCGAGATTCAAACGAAACGGGATCAAAGTCCAAAGTGGGTGTGCACTCTTTTTATCACCATATTATTTGCCTACTGGAATCGACCTATGCGTTGTAGATCCATGAGTTAAGCACGCCCTTAATTTCATGCTAGTTTTGTGCACTTGTGCCTTTCAGGCTTTGCAGTCAGCAACACAAAGAAAATCTGTAACTAGTCACAATGAATTTAACATACTGCTATCCAGGTACGTTTCTTGTATCTGAAATAGGGGGCTGAGACTAACAGCCGAGCTGAACCTGCATGCTCCATCTAGAGTACCAACGGATTACTCATAATGTTTCCAGGCATATAAGAAGGGTAGTGCACAGTTTCTGGATCTTGGAAACTTTTAGGTCGCTATTCCTGAGTTACAGTTTAGCTCTTTTGATCAAACTTTACTCGTATCAAGTTCGATTACATGCAACTTATTTTCGACCAACGTTCAATCTGCTAGGCCCGATTATCTTGAACCCGAAAGTGTGATGAAATTTCTGCATAACGAGGGTCATTTAATCAAGTGAGTCTGGTGCTGACATTTGCCGTTGGTCTCTGCGTTTTGCCTATCGTTGGCTAACAACCGAGTCCCAGATTTAACGGGTATTACAAGCTCTTGTTCTTCACTCAATTTTCTACTGCACTGGTACTAACCCTCGATAACAAATATTTTCACGGAATGTTGGTATAAACCGACCTTCCTCGTTTCAGCCTCATCTGTTTGGTTGCGTGACCTTTGGAGTTCATTTAACGTTTATGTACACTTATTTTGTCTGTCGGTTGTCATACGAACTGTTTCCGATTAGCTGCGACTTAGGTGACATTAGGTGTCACAGTCTGTAGCTTATTTGACTCTGCGGGAGCGCCATGTAGGTAGACTCATTTGGAGCTTCACACAGATTGCTGGCCAACAGACTGGGACGCGTTTTGGGTGCTGGGGCTAGAGGGGTCACCGTCCAAAAAGTTCTGAATTACCCAACTCATATTTTTCGGAATTCCATGGCTTTCATGTGTCTGAAGTGATTGCACGAGTGTGCTTTGCTGTTCACCCCAAAATTGAGCACTTGATCCGCTCGGTGTATTTCTCTCAGTTAATCACCTGTTGTTGCTGACACGAATGAACAATTCACACCAGGATTTTACGGGTGAGTGATCACTTTGTTTTCCAGTTTTACCCCCACACCACTGGTCCGCTGAGAGCAGTCCGGATGCTCCGGGTCACCAACGCTCATTTTAAAGAGGTTTCTGTTTGTCTTCTACCGTTGGTTATTTATGTTTTGGTCCTCAACTGAACAGGCATTTTGTCGTGTATTTAATGGCCGACCCCGTGGGTTACTGCTGCTTTGCTTCTCTCATTGACACTGTCATGCCACCTTCATGTGAACTAGCAGTGATTCAGCACCGGAGTAGCCTTACATAGACTACTGATTTAGTGTGATGGGATTTTCCTGTTATCCGAAGCCATTCCTTGGTCCACCCCAACATCAATTGCATTTTGGGTAGAGGCAGTCTTTGTTCCTATGTTGACAGGTGTATCGGGCATGAAGTTTTGGTTTTGCTGTATGGCTGTCACCTTACCAGTCGGCCGTGACCGCTTCCAATTTAGTAGGATCGCTTGACATATTACCGATTCCATGATGCTTACATCCAAGGTGCGCCTATCGTAGTCTGCGTACTTTACCTACCTTGCATTCCCACGGATTGTGGCTCAACACCTTGGTCTATATTTGATTTAGTTTTTCACAGTAACCATTATATATTATATTCGACGGTTCCCACTATAACCTCGTTTGACGGAGATCACGACCATCCAGACCTAGACACCGTTTTTTCATGTCGGGAGTTTTTTCGCTCTCAGGTTCTCCAGTTATGATCAAGTTCACAAATCCGTTAATAGTCAGTAGTTGTTTTCCTAAACACCAAGAATATTCGCCGCCGACTTTGTTGGACAACCGAATTCGAAACGTAGAATGTCAGATGTAGCATTCTTAGTCTGTTGCTTACTGTCATCGATTCTAACTTATTATGAGTGAAGTCGCGATCCTTTCGTCCGTAGTGTACTAAAAGCGGTACTAGTCGTGGTCTGATAGCAACTGTCAATTTCCATTAAACACGTACACGTTTGAGTTTTGTGGCTCAGCTAATTGCTTTCACTCCTTGCGTCGTGGCTTTCTACATCTCTCAAAGCTAAGTAGTCGTATATGTGCAAAATTTTCTGGCGAAAGCTACTTGAGAGCATATCTGTTACTGTCTTCAGGCACATAGCAGAAGCTGTCGGTCGTGAACTCATGCGAGCATCCCGTGAGCGTCAAGGTGACCGTTCGGGTCGTAAAGTGAAGGGCCGTGGCCGCTTAGTAAGTTTTCACTTCGTTTACTTGTATAAATCGCAGGCCTACAAAATATATGGCTAAAATAGCAGATTTGTGGCTGGTAGACATTTAGATACTGACTTCATTTATAGGCCATATTAGTCTCCACTCGTAGAACTTACTCAAGCTGAAATCGTGCTTACAGCGCTTGCGTAGTCTGGTTATTGCTCCTATAGAATAGTCATTCATTTGGTTTGGAATCAGCATCTGATCTTTGTTTGTCGGGTCTTACACTCGGTTGACAGCACAAAGCCGTCCGTACTGCGGCGTTTATTCAGCCTCATTTGTTCATGTCATGCGATAGACTCAAGGTAAGGTGCCTCAGTCAAAATCTCTTCGGCCTGGGCAACGAGGAAATACCATTTGCCGTTCATCGATCCTCCCCACATTCCATCCAGCTTCGTGATTCATTTTTTTGTCATCTAACCGTCACCCTGTATCTAAAGTTCTACCCTGGAAAGTAAACTAAACCCCCCATTAAATTCGAGGGATCTTCCCCTTTGCGGTTCTCAACGTCCGTACTCTGTCAATTTGGTCAACAGGCACTTCTGGCTCACACCATTTTCCTCATTTAGTATGCTGAGTCTCCGAAACACAGGACTACAGTTTGATCATACTTTTCAAACTGCCTAAGGTGAACCCAGATTGCTCGCATCTCTCTTTTCTAGTTTCTGGTGGTCGATATAGTGGCTGGTGGTGTATATGACTTGGGAGTTGCGTTTAGTCCCGAACCTGAATGCGCTTTACTGTACTGGATTCCAATAGACAATTATCTTTGCGCTGTTCGGTTGACTAGCTCAATCTAGGTAAATGCCTCTTGACACGTTAAACGGCGTTCATTTGTTGCATCAGCATACGCCCCAGCAGATGGTCGCTCCGGGGCTGAGAAAGGTAGTCGCTTCTGAGGTTTTTCACGAATTCTTCGGCCAGCAAAATGGATACATACTGTTGTTCTAGCGCAGGTCGGCCAACTAAGTTCGGAGGAAGCATATCTTGGCGGTCGGTTCGGGTTTGATGCTGATCTCAAGGATAACGGGGTGACTTCACGCAATGTACTACTCATAAGGCTGCTGAAAATTCTTCGACAGCCCACGACCGGTTTCGCCCTTTTTAGGGCTCATCAGGCAGGCGCAGTCCCCGAGTTTTCGCCAACCTTATGTTCTACTTGAACCCAAATTGGACTGTTTTCAAGGAATACACATTTGCAAATCAATTTGGTTTTGCGTATGAGTAGTACATTGCGTAAAATTACATGCGTCTCGATATCTCGAATATCGTAGCAACTGGAACATGAGGTGGCCTGGTGCAGCACATTCAGTTGCATGGAAACATCACAAACGAGTGACTCAGCTGGGTTCCAGGTGAGTCTCTCGCAAAACCAAATCGATTTGCAAATGAGTGTATTTCTTGGAGTGACTTCAGTTTTCTGCTGAACGTCATCTGTTTGTAGCCGTTACAAATTTCAGCGCAGCGTTCACATAGTGTTATCTGGAGGTCACCGACTGCAGACCAGCCGTGGAGTCAGTTAGACCATGTGACAAATACATACCGATGGGGAGCTTCATCCCAAGATTTTGATTCCTTTTGGAGTACACATCTTGACTCTGACCGGGCACTATGCGGGTACGTGTGTCACTTCGCTCTCCCTTGGGTGTACGCAGGGCCATTCGGCTTATCACCAACGCGTCTCTGCATTCCAACAACATTAAGTTGAGTAGGCTGAGCCGCCTTCAAACTCAAAGGGTACGATGTTAGTGATGGTGGTTTTGAGGAAGTTTGAAAAAGGTGCGCAGACCCTGCTCTCAGCTTCTGCAACCGACTTCCCCCGATGTCGTGCCCTCCCCAGGGAACGTTGGATATCGCCACGGTCACTGGCTCTCATTGATGCCAAGAAAACTATGCAAGCATTAAACTACTGTGATAGCAAACACAGATTCCTCCAAATGGAAGTAGCCGCATCTCATTCCAGCTAATCCGATCGGTTGGTTTCGGGAGCGGTTGCCAACGGAGTGATCTCCGAAAAGAGTAGAGCCTCAGTCATTCACAGAAACGTCGTTTTCAACAGTTGGTTCATTACTTTGCAGAACGGTCCTGCTGGTCCCATCAACTCAACCTCTTGAAGCTTGAGATAGCTCAGTGGTTAAGGCGCGAACGTACCGACAGGAAGGTTCGTGATTCGAATACAACCTCGGCATCTCGACTCTCACTGTCTAGACTTGGACAACCTGGTAGTATCTTGGCTCTCGTGCCTCCTTCGACATCTAGGTACCGAAAGGATGTTACAGCTGAAAGGTTATTATTATTATTACCTCTAGAAGAACCACATGAACCTGAATGGAACACCGACACCGGTTCTCCATCAACAACAGAAGTCCAGCATGAAGTTTCGTTGTTTCAGCACATGACACTTGGTCCAAACGGTTTCCATCTTGCACTTTTCAAAGAAGATGATGAATTCCCCGTGGCCAGGCTGATGCCTTCACTCCAAAATATTTGGAATGAAGACAGTACCCAATGAACGGAGCGCTTTGACGGTGATTCCAGTATTCAACTGGGGTGCAAGAACATCATGCAAAAAGCACCAGGATACTAGTGTTTTCTGTCATTTACAATTCTCAAGTCGGTCCATTATGGAGTCAGACTAGTGAGAATCAGGCTGTGTCCCTTCCTGACTGAGGTTCCACCGGCTATATTTTCCTTTTGCGACAAATGCGTAACCTGCACCGTTCTCGCCGATTACAAACACTGGTGGTTTATCCTTATAGGCCACTTGATTCCGTTAATCCTCGGGAACTGGCAGTGTCTGGCGGTGGAAGTTGTCTCTTCTAACTTCCTGTCTCTTTTAATGGCCTCTCGTGAATGTGTGGCCGTCTACGACAAAAACCTTCGTCTGTGGTCGCCACCTTCGTTGGTGTCAGACAAGGTTACCGTCTCGCTTTTTCCGCTCAATTTCGTCATGGACGTACTGCTTGACTCTGCCTGTCTGTGAACCCGAGGATCGAGATGATTCCGAGGTGCTTGTCCATAGGCATTGAGCATGGTGACGATGTTGCTCTTATTGGCTCAAATCCTTTATTACATACTATCTTGACCTAAATATTTCTACTGTACGGTTCGGCATGCACCTCACATCCGTAAAATATGACGTTCCGCTGCAATAATTGATGGGTTCAAACCGTACTTGCAAATGAACCGATCGACGCAATAGGCATATTCATTTATCTGGTCAGCTGCATAAGTCCTGACTAACTGGTAGAAAACGTAACCACTTCCCGAATCGGGAAGGTCAAGACGGAGTTTGTCAAGCCCCGACAGTTGTGACATCTGTTTACTGTCACCGGTGGGGTGTACGCTGCTGCGTTTCGACCTGTCCTATCTTATGGACCAGCGACGTAGCCGCTGCGTGGATATATTCGAAGACTGTGTTTGGTCATCGGTGCCTTCGAGGTATCGCATGGGTCTGGTGGGAACATCGGCTCAGTAGTGCATAGGGACACCAGCTGATTTTCAGAGAAAGTAACCCTCAAGCTTGTCGCATCCATAGTTTACGCTGATTAGGCTATGTACTTCGTATGCTGGAGTCTTTTTCGTCTAACCATGTGTCGGGTGAAGATGACCGAAGGCGGTCAGTCCATGACTTGGTAACGGAGCTTGAAGGGTCTTACCAATCAATTCCATCGCATTGATACCCGCCGTCTCCCCGGAAGGGGACCCCAGGATGAAACAAATGAGCGGTTTGTGCCCCTGACAGATGTGGGTATGTCGCAGCCAGTTTCGGTCCTGTATCGAGTTCCTTGTTCTCAATGCGTATCTCCCTCCCTGCTTTATCAGGTGCAATCTGGTACCAAAGAACTGATTGGGCGATCGCCTTCAAGGCATGACTGTCGCCCGTTTATTCTCATTGTCCCGGTTGAGTGAAATTTAGCGAATCACACTACTCTGGTACATGATTTATAGCCGAACAACTGACTGACTCACCGTGCATAGTTAATAACGGCTAATGCAGGCGTAGCATGTTTCGGTTGTGGTTTACCGCGTTCTGATGAGACAGTATGGTTTACTGTATGGATTACCGGTCTATTGCTGTTAATGATGACCAGTTCCGATTATGGTGCCTAAACTATGACACCACCGCACACGACTGGAGTACGTGTTTACTGTTCTACCTTCTGGATGCTCACACCACTTTATGGCGCCTGTGCTCTACAGGAGGGTGCTCTCTGCTAATGATGTTTCCAGTTGCTATGGCCAATGAGCAGGCGCACTCCATAATCGTCAGTCATTACTATCTCATTGTCTGACGCCGTAGACGAGAACCCAAAAATGTGATCTTGACTATTTCTGGATTAATTCTCTCGATAAGGACAAGAGTTTTCACTGTCTTTGATTCCCCTATTTTATGGTGTATGCTGCCATCAACCCTTGCTGATTCTGACAACCCAGCTTATATGAGTCACCTTCAGACACCGGCTGTTTTCATGCTCTTGGTTTGCGGGACAGCTTTGTGCTTGAAAGTCTCCATGGCAGGGCAATCTACTTTTTTGACGCCTTACTACTGCATAACGTCTTTATAATACGCCTGACGGAACTGACGATTTTATCTTTAGCTATTGCTTGGCTGTGCTCCTGTTGGTCACAGATACCCTTCACTTGTTTTCACTTATTTTCATATATACTTTAAAAGTCTGAAGTAAGTTGTATCGGGACTCATCTCCTTTTTGTGGTCACGTTTGTGATTTCATCGAGGTCTGCCACACGGTAAAGGCTGCAATTTGATATGGCAAACTGTGTTTATGTCCAATATGACAATGAGTGGTTTTCCTACTCTTATATCGATGCACCTGTATGTATTGGCCCTTGGTTTAAAGTGCCGTGCTAACCCGCAAAAGCCGAAGTGTCCAGCATCTACTGTTGTGTTGTAACACTTAACATGCACACGGTATTCCTAACGTCTAAATGTCAATAGTGGAAACCGACGCATAGGGTACTATGGAACATCCTTGGAATTCCTCCCTGGCCTATCTACCCAGGTCTATAATGTCAGATTTCAGAGGCGTGGAGAACGCAGCTCGAACACAATCCTGCTGCCGCCCAGCTTACAGTGTATGCGCAGAAGAGCTGGTTCACAAAGCCCATGAAGGTATCAGGTTGAACTTTTCTCTGATTCGTGCCATGTTCCCATGTTTTTTTACAACCCGCATAATGGACACACGTCCCCTAACCTCTAACACATTTCTCAGGCTTCAACTGAATCTGCTTTATATTCTGCTAGCTGGTAAAATGCAGACAGAAGAAATTGAAGGGATCAACTAACCTACAGAGCTCGTTACGGTCAAAATGAATAACTTATTACTTTGACGTGATATCATCACCAGTGTTGATGCAGCTAAAAAAAGCAAAATGCGTCTGATGATGAACTCGCTAGCGGAAGTTTGTTTATGATCAGCACTTGGGTTGTTTACGTTTATCTTATTGTAGACCAGCTTTGGCAGCTGGCTAGACTGAAGTATACTTCAATGGATCTCCATATTGCTCATATTCAGTGTGTTGGAGAGAACAACATTTCTGCCTGATGTCCGAGCCTGTCAGTTTGTGTGGCATCCTCTTATATTCAGATTGACTATAATACTAGGATAATTAGTCATCTACCTTGCGATCATATGTTTATGTAAGCCTGTGTGATTTATAGATTCTCGTTCATTTTGTCTAGATGCAGCTATTTCACTCGTACGTTATTCGTGTTTACACTGAAACTATTCTGCTTCGTTGAGATTGTCTACACTCTTAGAACCGCTCACTTTCATCAATTCTAGTGTTATCGAAGTCGATCGGGAAGCCGTGATCGCAGTGTCACTCCTCCCCACTGGCGCCAAGCTAGTCAAAACACTCAGCGAATGGATAAAGATGGTTGGCAAATGTGGCACGAGCAACGAGCACAGCAACGAATGAAAAAGGCTCGGTATGTATTGCGTTACTTTGAAGTGTTTCAACAGAAGTGCAGTTATTCGGCACCTACTGTTGCGCCTCATTAGGCTTGCTGCTTCGTCCAATTACTCTCCAGTTTTTGATGACATCTCAATTTATCACCCCCAAAACTTGACCTGCTCTGTGGATGAGTCTCGCACAGTGAGATGAACCCTTTCATATTTTACTTTGTCGGCACCACCATCACTGGTGATCTACTGGCTTTCTTTCGTCGTTGGGACGATATGATCAATTTCGTGTAGTGTGTTGGGCTACACAATCGCCACGCGAGAGGGTGATCTCGGCGGGAGTTCCACATTTGTTGCACAACTTTATCAGTGTTTTACTTGGACCTCTTCCCATAACACAATCTTCCGAACATTTATGTCATGAGACAGGACCAGTTGGCTCCAGGATTATCTCGAATACACACTGCCCAAGCACGATGATCGGCTTCCAGATCCGCACAAATCGAGATCCAGTTTCATTTCCAGTGACGAATTCCGTAGACCACATGGAGACCGAGCTGCTCCATGTCGCCGTTGACCGTACTCAGCCAGATTTTCAGTTGTCCTCCGAGGCCTTCCTTGACATGGTGTAGGAGCCAAGGTTTGGTGATTTCGGTATCACTCCTGTGCAACAGATGCTCAGACTATTGCATATGTCGTCGTTGAAGGAGTTGAGATAGGTGTGGTGGGTTATGGCAACATTTTCGGATGCCATCATTGGGCATCCATGATAAAAGGGTGCAGTCGGCGAATTTGGCTCGTTTGACGGCTGCACAATGTGCAGCATGCGGGCACCAAGTTGAGTATGATGAAGCAGCGTTGGACCTGAAAACTTTACTGAACCATTTTCAAGGAAATGACCCACAGACGAATTTGCAAATATGTCTCTATGTCGCACCTGTCAGTCGTCCCACACACGGCATCATGTTGGGCATTTTCGTGTAAAATTAAGTAGGGGAATCTAACACTTGCTTCATGTCAAATAGGGAATCACCATTAGCCTAACCAGAGATGAAAAGTGATGCACTGCATGGCACAGTTTTTTTCAGAGCTACCACTATTTTCTCCACTTTGTCCTCCGCATACATTGATCGAGCAACAACAGTGAACCAGGAATGGATGTACTGAAGCCATGTAGACCACCCACAGATCAACTGGAACGCAGGACGAGCCTTGTTGACCTTACGTAGTTGGAGACGTGGGATAATGGTGGTAGACCTGTCACACTGCGCCTGCACGTGTCTTATGTGATACAAGGCAATATCCGTTTCATCTCTAGTCGAGCTAGCGATGGTTCATTGTTTGACGTGAATCATGCGTTCGACCTCTGCAGTTGAGTTTATACGAAAGCGGTCAACGTAGGACGTAGGTATAGTCTATTTGTGAATCAGTCTGTATGTCATCCCATCCAACATATTTGCTAAAAGTTTCCGATTTCAACGCTATTCCATCCTACACAACTTGCTGTTCGCGTGCTGCGTGCAGGCGTCCAATAAACTGTTTGATTGCCCGATTGCATCGGGGGCACAGGTCCAAGTGTGGTACGTTTATCACGCCCTGCTGACCACAAAGCTGTATGGAAAGAGTGTCCGATTTATTCGGAGATCTTCCTCTCATGTTGCTTGTTGCCTGGCTTGCTTAAGCCGGCTGTGCTATGGCTATCTTTTTCCCTTAACTATTGCAAGGATAGGACATTGTGTGGTCCATACTGCTCCACATAACTGTGGTGACTTGAAGTCTCACAATACATCGCGTCTATTTACAAATTCCGTTGTGCTGGCGCGACCTGTTACTCCGCCCTAATCTTATGATCACTCGTCAGGGATAGCTGAGTAACTAGAAATGTCTGAACTTGTCCAGGTTCGTGATAGTAAGTTTGAAAGTGGTGAGTTGGATGTTTTAATCTAGGACTCCGTTTTGAGCCACGTTTTCGTAATATATTGAATCGATTTTCAATGTGATCTTTTCGACGTTGCTTTTACATTCAGTCGACTGTTGTCGCGGTTCATGTTCGTTGTACAATTTTGTTGACTAGCACTCCTTGCTTCTATCATGAACCGATGAGCGTCGTATTAATGTCTCCATTGATCACAGAAGATCGAAAACAGATTGCACCGCACAGGCTAGTTGGTTAATTTTCAATCCTTCCCCTTCGGTGTCTCGTGGATTCCGACGCCCAGTATTGTCGCTGTTGGCTGCATCATCGGTAGCGCACACCGGTCTGACAGCAGTAAACGACGGGAAGCATTGGCTCCAGCCGTCGCGATTTGTGACCATGTTCACTTTTCGATTCCTGTTTTATACAACTCAACACTCGTTTCCTCCGGTACAAGGACCATTCCAAATTCTTTCCACTGATATAGATGGGAGATTTTTTATAGACGAAGCGCGTGACCCACAAAAACCTGTGTCAGTAATAACCCAACTAACGCGCCGCAGATCACTTGTTAAGTGCCTTTTCAGTGCTGTATTTTTAGAGTATAGTCAGTCCGTCATCAGTGTTTTCATCATAAGTAGAAGTTGTGAAACAGCTTCTGGGGTCTGTGTGGAGCTTCTGTAATCAAGAGACGACTTGTTGCCTGTTTTAAGACCCGGGTGCAGATCCTGGCAATAAGGCACCTTCACGTGCTTTTCGGGTTTCACCTCATCGACGGTGACATTCGGCTAATGGATCTAGTGCTCGGCTCGACGTGGTAGCATGTTTCGTTGCTGGTCCTCATCACTCGTTCATATGCTTTCGCGAGTTCATTGAATGATGGCCAAGCAGCCGAAGCCCCGGATTATTACAGTGGAGCTTTCTTTGATTGCCGCTCTATTCATCAGGTTGTAGACGGTCGGTTGTTATTTATTCGTCGAGCCTAGCTTTTGCATTCGTAGCCGTGTTGGCTAGCACAGGGGCTTCAAGCATCTTCACAGATGAAGTTGTATTGTAACAGGACACATGGTTATAATGCGGTGAACAGCAGGGATGCGAAGAGTGTTTCAACGATATTTTCTGCTAAAGTGAACCGGCCACGAGAGTGAAATGTGTTGGAGCACATGTCCATACGCGCGGCGACAATCTTCTAGCCGTTGTCTTTCTTAAATCGTTGGTTGTGTTGCCAAAGGCATGGTACTAGAATCTTGCAAACAAGCGTACAGCAGCTAGGCCTCAGTAGCTTTGCTCAGTTATCCCAATTCGATTGTTACGAAAGGCTCTTGTGGTGACCCGGTTTGGTTTGTGATCGCATTTCCTCCCGGGGTTCGCTGACAGAAGTGGAACATTTGGAACGGTAATAAGTATGACGCAGCATCTTTTACTCTCCACAGAGGGACGTCGAAAGAGAATGTTAAACCGTCCCTCAGTAAGGTATATCCCTTCGTTAGAAGTGATAATCTGAAGTTACCATGATATTAAGGACAACCTTGTATTATCCATAACTAGTGTACAACGCACATTTGTTGCTTAAATAGCTCCGTAAAGATCCTCGCACATCGGCGTATCTTAAAAATGTGTAGGCTCTACTGGTGGTCTCTAACCAGCCTAAAAATATCCGAACCCGTACGCCTTCAGCAAATTCCAGAGTGTGTCCATAATCAGGTAGGTATTCTACAGTTTCCGAGTGTTTTTCAAATTCCCGTCAAAATTCTTTTCCCGCAAACCTTCTGTCTCCATGAAGTTCAGTGGAAATGAACAAGCTACAATTATTCACCGTGGTTCAGGAACTTTGCGTACTATATCTTCGTCCGCGATGGATATTTCCATAATATATGGTTTATTAGAAGTTGAAACCCTTTTTTGGAAAAATGGTGTATCAGAGCGCAGTTTACGGTTTCCCGTACTCATTAATTCCACCCATACCATCGAACAAATTAACTCGTGAGTATATGTGGGTAGTAACAAAGTATCTACATTCCCACCAACTTCCTATACCCAGGGACCTTCCACTCTGCCGGAGAATATGCATCATTAGAACTTTGCGGTAAATCGTTGTGATACTTGCCCTCGAAAATATCGTGAACACAGATCACCTGCGAATACGGACTTGTGTTGTCTCGAGTGGAAATTTGTTGGGAGTAGCCATGATATCATATGAAACCACAAACACACCTCTGTCCTATTCAGCTAGACTACTATCCAGGTAAATAGTGTTTATTTCAACGTTTTTTACGCTTCCACGGTGCAGATGTGTTTTACATCTGAAATCTGGCACATTTGCCTTACATGTCAGATGTCCCGAGTTCAAACCCTGGGAAGGCGAAGGATATATATTGCTGATGAGTTTTAGTAACAGCAAAACTTGAGTTCACTGCTTTCTATTTTTGTTGGGGAGTCTCTAGAATAACTGCGCCAGGACAGGAGGAAGACTATTAGAACGAAATTGATGTGAATGTAAATTCTACAAATCCAGCAACCGCCTGCAACTAATATTGGTTAATATATTTCGGTTTGTACCCTTGACTGTATGAGTAGACGTGTTGGTTGCATGCTTCTATTGGCGCTCCGTACTATCCATATCTGTCAAGGAGGAAATCCGTCGGTCCCGGAATGGAGCGATCTTTACGTAGGTTTTACATTCCTTCTGAGGTAATTTTAGGGTGGAGCGTTTTCCTGGTCTAATAAGCTCGTGGGGTCAATCCGGCAACTTATTTCGTTGTGGCGAAATAAAGAAGTGAACTAAAAAACACGGAAATAGTGAATTCTCGTCTGGTAGAGAAACCCGGGCCCGTGCTATGAAGACCGCCACAAGACAAAGACCACTTTTGACTTCGTCTTTTTAGAGGAGGGTGTGACTGCCGTGATATTTGGACGTTCTGATGATTAAATTCTTATCGCAGATCACTGCCTAATCAAGGATAATACCACTTATATTTCAGTGATGCTCGCTCTCCGACTCGTTCTCCGGTAGCCAGTCCTAGGGACAGCATACACCGAAAATCATCCACCTCACCATCGGCAGTTGCAGTGAATGCCCGTAATCGGAGTCCGAGCGGTTCGCCTTCTTCTGCCATTGATGCTGATTCCGCGGTTGCCAAGGTTACCTCTCGCAATATGCCTGTACCTCCTAGAGGAGCGTCCCCCATACCTCAGAAACGACAAGACCTGCACTTACCCAGACAAATATCCAAGCGTTCTCGGTAAGCCCTAGCGAACGTCATGGTTATATTTTCAGAACACTACAGTTTGGCCCCACTATTTACTACTGATGTGTCGCTGCCTGTGATTATGGTCTGTGACGAGCGCGAGAGTCGAACTTCCTTACGTCATAAATGGACAGACGTCCCGCCTACCGAAGCTGCCTATTCACATAGGCAGCATCTACTGAGACTACTTCTAGGCCGAGTCCCTATTCCTTCATATGCCTTGTGGATTCATAAATCAGCTCATGTTTGCATCCTATTGTATTGTGAAAATTCGCGAATGCACCCACGGGGTCAACGTAACTTCACACGGAACAAGTTTACCAGCTCGCGAAATACATCACTGTGGTTTTAACGGGAGACTAATCTGAATCCGGCTGAATCTATCGTTCATGCTGTCGAAGTTTGCAGCAGCCTTATGAGTAGTATTTTCCATCAGGAAAAGTTTATTAACTGTTTTTCTCTTGGTCGCATTCCTTACATTACTTTTTATTTGCTGGAATGCTGGTGACCTGACTGTTTTACGTGCAGCCCACTACTGGAGAACTCTAGGGTAGCGACGCGAAACAGTCCCGGAAAATGCCCCGAAGTGAGTCATGCCGCGGTAGCATATCGTGCAAGTGGTAGTCTTTGTCTACCACATTAGTTTTCCATGGCCAAAAGTAGTCAGTTTAGTCGAATGCAAGACTCCGTTATATATGCTTGCACTGGGAAGTTATTCAAGGTGCTTTCCAGTTGAATTTATTATCAGCCGCCTCATACCACGGTATGAAAGTATCTTTCGCCCGCTCAGGTGCATTGAGCCACTAGCCATTTAAATATCAAAGAGTATGCATCAGTGTGGCGATTAACAGAATCCAGTAAAACTGCACTTATTCCTAAGCATAAGCCAACCCTTCGACATTTATCCGTGGTTGTCACTTCCTGGATACGCAGAGGTCAGTTTCACGTTAGCGTTGTCATGATCGGTTCGTCTAAATTATCGATCTCACTGTCCTTTTTCATGTGTCACCCTGTCGCTCTTCGTGATATGCCTATGAAGTTTCTAGGTGTCCCGACAGGAGTCCTGATGTCCTTCTAGAAATCTCAAGATGACTTGTGAAATTGAAATACCCTGAGGGGTGTGCACGTCCTCGAGTCTTGTGCTACGGCTTGAGATAGCTTAACTGTTAATCGAATCGTCTTTATTTTTTCGTCGGGACACCAAGGTTCCCTTGCAGCTATATTAGGAATTTTATCGAGGTATCTTATAAAAAATTCGGCGTTGTACCGCAATGGGTATAACTGCAACAGGACATGTTCAGTGGTTCGATCAAGAATTGAGTCTAACCATTTCAAACCCTGACAGTTTGGTGCTTCTGACTTTGCTTGGTTTACTTTGGGTGCGATCTGTTCATGTTGCCGACTGAATAGCCGTTTTGGTGTCTCACAAGCTTTAACAAATAAGCCATGAGTGACGTGTCATCTCACGCAGGCGTGGTCAATGCAAGGTTTTTAAGCTTTTTTCCTTTTCTACTGCCGTGAAGCTGTTTCCCACTTCTGTGGTTGTTTCAAACCCACATCTTCTCTTCTATTTGGGCAGAGTAGATGCTGCGCGCACCAATATTTCAGGTAAACAACTTTACGTAGAATGGAATTATCTGGTAGACGTTTTTCTGATATCGAGCCAAGTGATGGCTATTTCAGCTCGGCCTGGGATTGCTCACAATCTGCTTATTTCCTGCGCTGATCTCAGTATTCCTGAGAGCTCCCTCACACGAATAATCCCTGGCACGTTCGGAGGATCTTGCAGACGGTATATCAATCTGTGCCACCTCATTCCTCAGCATGATTACTTATCTCGACAATCCTGTCCAGAGACCACTCAAATAGCCCAGTTTTACGAAGTTTGTGTGCAAATGGTGATTAGGTCTTTTGACTGTGACATGCACTACATCCAAGTGGATCAAATGCCCATTGCCTGCTCGTACCGATTGGACCTTCGGTGGTTTCATTTGCCGCCTGTACACATTCCTTTCCGAAAAATATCCCAAGAAAACTTCGTCAAATACATATTTTGGCTAGCTCATCACTATAAGCAAACGCTAGTGTCACTCACTACGGTAACCAGTCTGATGGCTTTCAAAATACAGGCCTACAAAGCGATACTGAATGTACTGCATTTCACACTTGTTTGTAGTTGTACCCGAACCTTACTCTCAGACTTCGAAATTGGCCTAAGGGCGCCTCACTCTCTCCAGTTTTCACATGCTGTTAGAGTTTTTTTTAACGACTTTAGGGTTAGGTGGACGAGTTTTTATTAGCCTTTTGTAGAATGCAACTTTATCACCCGTCCTATACATATAAGGTGCTATGTAGCCTTACTAACCCGTCTATTTATAAAATTGGATTGTAGTACTTCCGCTTGTCCATTTCCCCCTAATTTTTCGATTCCTTGCTAGCTGACCCTGGTAAGTGGTTACAAGCCGCGTTTATTCTGCTAAGCAGGATCAAGTTTGGCTGTTTTTTCTTGCGATGCCGTATGTAAAATTCACCAAGAAAGGCATTGTTAATGCACAGATGTGTTGGAGTCGTTTACTGTAGACTGGCTCGTCTAGGGATGGAAATCCAGTAGATCGGCGACGCGTTTGGCTCGGAATTCGTCTTTCGGGTTCGCTGTTCTTAGCATTTCGGATTATTAGTTTACATAGCATCATCTCAGTATTTTCTGCCCTGTAATCTCCTCTTATTACTTTACCTGTTCCCCCACCAAGAAAAAGCTCTTCGGAGAGTGAACACAGTGAGTCCCCAATCTCTCAGAGAAAGGAACACCCTGGCAGATCACGCGACGCAAAGCGCCGACAGGCTTCCGAGTCACCCGAAGTACCAAGGCGCGTTGCTGTGAGTCCAGATGATCGACGAGTCGTTATTTCGAACGGCAAGTCCATGTTTGAGAGGGAAGAGGAAAGTTCGCGCGTTGCCAGTTCGAGACTGGGATTAGACGCAATGGTTGTAGATGACTCAGATGACTACTCCTTACAGACCAGGCCTATGCATGTGAAACGTGGAGAGATCGTAATCAATCTCCCAGAAAAATCTACGGGAAAGGTAGATGTGATATTTATGCCACACATTTCTTTCTCTACTTGTTTCCGTAGCCTTTAAGAGCGTGATACTTGTTACTTTTCGTATTATACCCAAGATGCAACTTTACCGATAAGCGATCTACTTCATGCAGTTTCGAATGTGGGCCAATGGTGCCAAACGGACAAGTGGTGTTTTCAAACGTCATATTTCGGCCTGACTAGTCGCTAAGACGAATAAGGAATAGGAAATGGAAAGTGGAGGCATATCATTTTGCTGCTGTCCGTGAACTTTACCGTTCTGGTTCTGCCCCCCCCCCCCATTAATACTACATATGTGTGCAGGATATGTGTCATTTTCCTCGCTCATGCTTATTTCCATAACTTTCAGGTGTCCTACATACTAATCACTGGAACACGTTAGCAAGCTGATCTCCCGGTTTCATGTCGAACAGCTTGAAAGCTTACTCATGCTGAAACAAACCGGTCTGACTTTTGGGCATCTTTCCATCTCCCACAATCCAACTGTAAGATTCTCACCCGTAAACTTGGCGCTCAGTTCGACGGCGGTTGCGTAACTCGCTAGTAAAGTGCCCCGTTTTTTTCATCCCCACTTAACGTACAGCGTTGTAGGATTGCCACTTTCGTCCTCTGATTGAAGCAGAAGCGGCGTGGAGTGTATCGATTCTTATATTACTAAGGCGTCACTTCTGATTACCACCCAGTACTCCATGGGTGAGTTCGACCGGACTTAAACGCAACGCAGTATTGTTCAGAGAATGTGATTACAAATAGAGTGTAGCAGTTGATATGCGAAAATTGTTTTAGTTTTTCGCAACTCGTCACGATGTTTCGATGCAGTGATCTGCAATTGGTTCTGTGATAGTACTCCAAGTCTGCAAACTATGCTGTTGATCTATTTCACCTTTGTATCACTCCAGGTGAATGGCGAAGTGCGTGGCTTTGTCAGTGGATCACCCACTGTTACTCCAAGACAAGCTCGTTCTCCTATGCAGCGATCACCGAATAAGTATGCAACATCACCCAACTTGCGCTCTCCGCCGGCTAGGCAGGCTCACTCTCCGGAAAGTTTTCTGCCTTCACGTCCTCAGCACTTCCCATCAATGTCGCCGGCGTCGCGCACTTCTAGCATTCGTTTACCTGCTGCGGATCCTCGTGTCCCCCGCGTTACACGCACTGAAGTGTCTCCGCCAACCCACCAAGCACCAGTATCACCAGTCCCTCCAAGACCTCGTCCCGCTTCCCCTAGTCCTCTTCTGCAGCGGGCGCAGGTATGTATTATATATATATATATAATATTATTTCATCCCCACTTGTCTAGATTCTATTCGTTGCTGGCTTTTGGAAACTTTGGTCGTACTCCACATCGTATTCCCGACCGACATTCTTTGTTTCAGATTTCTCCAACGACTATCCCGCTCCCACCGCAGCGCAGTCGTTTGTCAACTTCGCCGATCTCTCCTTTGTCAGCATATATGGAGCGTTCATCCCGTGCTCAACAAGAGCTTCATTCGTCTCGTTCTGAGGTTCGCGAAAAACAAGGCTCTCCTTCAGTCATATCATCTCAGACCGCACAACAGGCTCGTGGGAATTCACCCACATGGCAATCACTTATTTCTGACGAGGAAATCTCTGGGCTCTCTAAACGTGTGGTCACTACCTCACGTGGTAGCTCTCGTCACTCCTCTGTTCATGAGTCACGTCTGGGCAAGAAGACCGATCGTAATCGTTCTAGCCGCTCTCGATCGAGCTCGCCAGAAAAGCCCCCGAAACGACCTGCCCCTCGGAGTCCGCCGCCCCACCTTGTGGAAAAGTAAGATACTGTTTGAATTGGTCTCGTCTTTTGTTGTTGTATGTTGTAGACGTTAGCGCTGCGCAACAACCGATTGAGACTTAGTTCTCATCATGTCCACTTGTATGCATGTGCCTTTACCGCTTTCTTGTTGTAGGTCAGAACGTGAGAAAGACATTGAGAGGTAATTTGCAGTTTGGGGTAGCAATCTAATCTAATCTGCCAACACTACATGTATTCATGTGTGTGCAGCCGATTTTCTCTCTTTAGAGTTTAAAGGCTGGGTCTGTTTTTCAGTCCGTAGCCAAGTCCAGTTGTGCGACTCTAGCCTGTTTTCTTTGCCGCCATCACTTAATCCCGCATTTTGTTTAGCTCTCCATCTGTTTTTGAAGTCTCTAGGATATTTGTCAACTCGGCATCTATCAAGCAGTATCACCTACGGGCTTACTGAGAGACTTTCTTGCTGTGTTCACGCTATCGCCACTTTCTCGGGTTTATATAGCTCATCTCTTACGTGCACGTTATGAATTATGGTTTGCTTTGTCACAAGTTTTTGGTTGCACCTGACTGGTTTCATAACAGTAACATCTGTCCGAGTCTTCCTTTCACTGACTTCTCGGTTCTTCAGATGGCGCATGCGACATGCCATGTTGAGTCAAAAGCGCCGTGGGGCGGCTTCCGTTTCGAGCTCTTTCCACACACCTTCTTTGTCATCTGATGACCGAGCCCGTTGTCTTGATCGACGTAAAGTGCCCTCTAGCACCTTCCGTGCTTCACGATCTCCCTCTGGTTCGTATTCGCCTCCCCGCCGAAGGAGAGTCCGGTCTTCAACATCTCACTCACGATCTGGATCATCATCCCACGGACATCGTTCACACATTGTGGATCTGGAGCGTCCCCGATCAGAATCAAAAGGAAGTCATGGCAGCCATAGTTCACGCGCATCTGGATCTGATGACTCAAAACGATCGAAATCTCGCAGTCCACCGTCGCGACATAGAGTTCGTAATCAGGGCACCTCCCCCGTCAAGCTGTCCAAGAGGTTAAAACGAAAACCTGTGTAAGTTGGAACCAGTAGTCTCATCCAAAAATTAAACCCCTTCGGCGTCGCCTATTTCATTGCTTGTTGGGGGTATTGCAATAATCCTACGTTCAGTGTTGCTTGTGAAAGTTAGTTACCTTTGAGTGCCAGCCCTACTAAACTGGGAACTGGTCTTTGGAATGTACACGAACAGAACATCCGCATACATCTCCCATATGCGTCAAGCACGTGGGCGGTTGGATCTTTCATTTAACGTCAGTGGCTAAGTAACCCGCGAACCGGAAGTTTACGAATACACTTTCCACTGATAGAAACGATGTCCAGCAGCCATACATAGGTACTATAATAGTCTAATGTACTCTCGCCAGCGAAGCACGCATTGCAGGCAGCGCCGATAACTGCACTTACCACCAAGTGATACACTCAGCTCACAGTGCATATAGTTAGAGAGCTTGACGTCCACCAGTTGAATGCACGCACTACAAGCACTGGGTGACGAATGCACTTTCCGTCAATTGAAAGTTACACCCAACTCATAGCCGCAGACACATGTAGACGTTACAGGAGCCTGGTGATACAATCGCTCAGCACCTCTTCAAGTATGGGCATTAGTCCACTCAGTCAGTCGATATACTGAAGACTGAATGGTCCCGCTCTGTGACTTGTCATACAGACCGAGACCAGCCTTTGTTGTCCGTGCACTGCAACTTCCATAACCAGCGGCGAAACAGCCCTAACGAGTTCTACTAGTTACTTTCGTTCCACAGGTCAGCATGCACAAATCACGGGGCGAGGTGGCTCAGTGGTTAGAGCGCGCATTTACTGACTGGAAGGTCCGTGGTTCGAACCCGACTTCTGCCTCTCGACTTCCCCTGCTTAGGCTTGAGCAACCTGGCAGTATCCCACCCTCGTGCTTCCTTCGTGTGGCATGGTAGCTAGGCACCGAAAGGGTGTTACAGCTGAACGATATATATATATATATATTATATGCACAAATCAGTTAATTGTCCCCATCACTAGCACATTTTCGGTTTCCTTTGTTGGTTCCTGTGGTTGCGTTCGGACAGTTGTAAACGAAGCATGGTAACCTCCCGACTGCTTTCGTTCAAGGGCTGTGACTTTTTGAAGAAGTTCCATATTGGTGTTCCGTTTTTTAAAGTCTGCTTGTTAAATAATTCCTTTAGCTGAAGGCATTTCTACGTAGGATTATTGCACATCGGGAGGTTGCTTGTGCGTTAACTTTGGCATGGTTTGGTTGATCATTGGAAAGCTTTAATTTGTTCGCTCTCAGGCGCTGCACCCCCCGCCACCTAACAATTGCGCTATTGCATTTTCTCATTACACGGTGGACAGTCCCGTATTCATTCTCCTGCACCTATTGCAGGATTGCCTTCTGAATGTGATTACGCTCTAAATGGCAGTTTATTTATAAAAAGGGTTGTTTTTCTTTGTTCTCTCTTCAGTATCGTTCCGATGGCAGCCGAGGGCGATCCTGTCATCGAAGTAAGTCTTGCATCATCGGCACCTCGGTCTTTGGCTGGGCTATTACTTATTGTTGTGTGCACTTTAAGTTAGGCTAATGGCGCATTGGTTTATATCCGCAATACTCTGTACACTGCACTTCATTGCTCTGGCTTTCCTGTCTCAGACAAAGCTGAGCGGAATCATTCGAGTGTCGTTTCATCTAACCTTTATAATCACCAATAACTCATTTTTATATCCCGCACTTCTGGTACGTGTGGCGATTTGCACTGGCGGACCCGCGTCCTTCAAGAACTGAGTGTTTCATCATAGGCAATAGCTGTTCCAATAAGCATCCCATTGATCAAGTGTACACTCATATCTGGCTATTTATGAGTGATTTTTGACACCACCGAACAGCCCATACATCATCTTTAATAGTTAATTAAGTTTCCTTCGTTTTATGAGGTCCGGGTTGATGAGACAATACTGTTCGGGTAGCCGTATCTCCTCTGTTCAAGCCCCGCTTCGGGTTCACTCAGCTGCACGAAGCATGTGAACGAAAATTAGTCAACCGCTCTGGGTGCTGTTTCCAGACCATGTCACCAGTCGCTCTTGGCGACATTTAGTATGTGCAGCCATTTCGGTATGCTTGTGGTAGGTCCCTTCCTTATCCCTGTTCATTTTTCGCTTTGTGGTCCTTCGCTAGTGAAGCACTGGTGTCCGCTGTCGATGACAAGAATGCGGTAAACTACAGTGGCTCCAGATGATATGTTTACTTTTTATATTTCGTGCTCGAGTGTAGAATAACCCAATAAAAATGTGAAACAGAGTGCTAAATAATTGTGCGGTTGCACTTTTCGGAGTCCTTTTCAGGACTACTCAAGCACATGCCTTACTCCGTTTTAATAGGCTAGTGCATTTTCTGTGTATGCTGCAATCCCTTGATTTTTGTGATACGTACAGGGCAACGTTTCAGTCAGTCCTTGGTATAGACTTGTCCCCTACTGCCACAATCCCTTCGCAATTGTATTAAAGCCCGAGTCCAGATAGCTTGTTGTCCGGGCTCAAACGGCAATACTTTGATGCAGCAACCAGTTTGCAGGTATACATATGCGGGGAAAAATGCCCGTTTGCGTATGCGATCAACGCAAGGTATCAAATAGTTTTGCACTGTTTTGATGTACGGATTCGCTTTACTCCACGGGATTGCAAGTTTACATTTTAATTCGATCAAAACAATAGTCGGTCCTCTCAGTTACGCATAGCTCTGCCCTGCTGCTACTTTAATGGGGCTATTCTCGATGCTCATGTCGTGAAACAGTAGTTTTGATTAATCGAGTCGTGTCAAACTCCACGTTTCGTGTTCGACACGATGCGGAAGAGCAGCATTTGTTGCACTGTCAGCCTTGTACTTCTTCGACCATTTTGTATTATCGCTGGACTTTCAAGCTACGTTGATGATTCGCACACTTGTGAACTAGGCGTAACATTCGAGGAATTTCGCCCAAGTCCTCTTTGTTCACTTATTAGAACGTGTTCCGTCCACTGGTTACAACATACGAGGTGTTGTGGAACAGGGACCTGATCAAAATTGCTTTGCTCCGATCCAATATCCACGCAAGTTTTTGTCCACCGCGCGCGCCATCAATTCTCCAAAACTCGATGACGGCGCCCGGCTCCGGATGGTTCTATTTGCTTTAAGTCTTTTCTTTGCAGACTGAACTTTTCACAGTTCGCTCAGGAGTGAAAAGTGCATTTAGGCTCTGAGCACTATGTGAAAGGTGTTTTTCATGGTTATCATCGTCATACAGCCCCCGTCTTCTTCACTCTGAAAACGGGTGTGACCGAGTAATTATTTTGCACTCCATTTGATATATGGTTATTATACCTAACATTGGACGCCAAGGTTGACCATAGAATGATGTGTAATTTGTGACTTTCTGCACATGCCCGAAACTATTATCGTAGGGGCACTTGTAGTGTGTGAGAAAAATGACCGGTCCCTTATTATTTAGCCCACTGTGCGAAAACCATGACCACCCTTTGTAAGCACATGTTCATTACTGCCTAAAGAACGTCCACAATTTCCATGCACTGGACAAACCTCTGTGTGGGATGTTAATATCTGAGGATACAGCTGGACCCTTACACAAGCAGTGCTGTCGCTTTGCGTGTTCGACTGATTCACACTACTTCACGTCTACTGCGCGAACTCATTAGACAACTCATCTAGTTGTTGAATACTTTTTCCTCATGCTGCTCTGCTGGTTCAGCCTAACTTATTTATTGGTTTGTTTTCTGCTCTCGGCTAACTGAACTAATGTGCACGCAGGCATTCCTTCACCTTCGATATCCTGTTTAGTTGGATACATCCCACATATCCTCGCCTGGTAGCTCGATTGTGCACTTGCGCTCTATCTGCGCTTTTGTTGTGCTCCACCTAACCAAAGACTAATACATACAAGAAGAAACCACCAGGTTGTGTATTCCAAAGGCCACCTGATCAGCATGCGGGTTGCTCGCCAAAATTGTACATGGACTAGTGTTACACAGCGCTTTGGGCGTAGTGAACTGGTACAACGAGGACGTACTTTACTTCTCGACTCTAGTTTCCAGTTTGATCTCGTTCGTCACACCTATTTCTAAGACTGTCTGTGTACTTCGACCTAATAGGAATCGATTGAAACGAGTAAATGGGAGCAGTCGCCCGAATCCTCCAAAACAGCTGAATCGCAACCTAGCACATGGACTACAAGTCACTGGCAAAGCGCCAACGAACCATCAAAGGCTACCCCTTCCGGAGCCCCTACCGTAACCATTGTCGAGCCAGCCAAGGTGAATGCACCTCCTGAACAACCTGCTGCCACTTCTGTTCTCCAGCGCCTGCGAATGGCGCAATCGACGAAGGCGGATGATGAGGTAGTCTCCCTTGTGGAGGCTGCAGAAATTAAGACGCCAGAAAAGTCACTTCCAGAAGAAGCGATTAAGCCAGCCGATGCAGTTGCTGTTGCAGCTTCCTTTTCTTACCCCGTGATAGCCAAACCAGCAGATGCACTTACCGAAGTACCCAAACCACAACCGGTGTCCGGAAAGACAATCGAACAGGTATTTTCCACTTCTTTGATTGCTGTTCTGCTAACCTAGCATTTGCCTACGCACTTTCCTAAACGGTATACTGTTTCCACTTTAATCGTGCCGTTCACCTCTGTCTGGTTGTTTGTTTGTTTGCCATGGTTGGTAGTGACACATTTGAGCTACCCGTATTCCGTAACTCACTGCTCTCTTTTTAATTTTCAGACGCGAAAGGTGATTGCTATTCGTGGTCGATCTAGTTCTTCGGGCTCTACTTCCGCCGACTCCTCAGCGTCATCCTCCTCCTCCTCATCCAGCCGTTCGTCTTCAAGGGGACGGGGTGCAGCTAGACGTTCGGTTAGTCCGCTCACTCGTAGCTCCCATCGGCGTAGTGATTTTTCGGATTCTCGCAGTCGAGGACGAGGTAGCTATTACGGACGATACTCACCGATGAGACGCTCCCGTTATTCTCGTTCCCGATCTAGGTCACTTTCCACGTTCAGATCCACAGTTCATAGTGGATACTCAAGCAATCGTCATCGCCGACGCTCTTGGTCACGATCTGGTTCCCGTTCATCCAGTGATTCACGTTCACCGAGTTCTCGTTGGGCTGGGAGTAGTAGCCGACGCTACAGCTCTTCACGACATCGCCGGGGCCGGCGGTCGCGTCGCTACTCAGGCTTCCGACGACCGTCCTCTAGTCGAAGCTGCTCTTCCTCAGGCAGTTACAGTTCATCTTCGAGACGCCGTTGAGCCTACCCATGTATGTAGAATGAGCGTCGTTCTTCCACCTCTGTTCGCTTGTTGGTTTCCGGATTCCTTTGCCACCACTCATTTTAATGAATATAAATTTGTACACAGAAACGTCTAACCTTTTTCTCCGTTGATGGCAAGTAGATTCGTCCCAGCTCTCCCAATGTTGCCAACATAAAACGTACGTACATGTTTGACGTTCATCAAATAGTCAGTGTGGCCAAGTGTGTCGGGGTTCTCACATAGCGTGTTGCTAGTCACTGTCAGTGCAACGCAAGATTCGTAATCATTTTTTACTGTCTGTTGCTCTACTTCCAACCGCTCAGTGTGAATGGAAACGGAGGGTTAATTATTCCAATGCTGGTCCTCGGACGGACTAACGCATCATGCTCATAAATGCTGGTATTCCTTTAAACTTTTGCTGAAATTGCCCTGGGATTGTTATGTTAGTAACTTGTTTCATCTACGTGAGTCACTTTGGCGCATTACCATCCGGCGCTATAGGCCAACTTAGCTTGATGGGTCGGCAATCAAGGAAGAGGGGTGACCATGTTGCCTCGATCCTGACTCCTTTGCAACCTCTGGTGGGTTCCGTAAAATTACAGACTCTGTTGGAGGACGTCTGAGGCCGCTTTCGAGAGTGAGCAAATAACATAGCTGGTGCTGACTGATTACTTCATGAGGTAGCTTGGATCGGACTACTTTCCAATGTCGGGGTAAGGTTCATGGGAAGATTATCAACGGAGAAGGGAATGTAAGTATGGTAAGTATGTCTTCTCACACGGCTCGAATTTTGTAAGTCCAGAGGTCCCATTTACCGACGTCGCTCGATCCCAATAAATGGTGAGTTTTCACGGCGGCTGAAAGACAGCAAGAAACACTTGTTTTCTACACAGCAAAAACCATGTACAACCATTGGGCCTACCGAAAACGGACGCTGCAGTCAGCATCAGCGACACCAAGTGAGAATAATAAGAATCATTCAGGTGCAACATCTTTTCGGTGCCTAGCTGTCATACCACCCGGAAGCACGAGGGCTGAGTTATTGCCAGGTTGCCCAAGCCTAGCCAGGAGCAGTCGAAATGCCGAAGTTGGGTTCAAACCGCGGACTTTCCGGTTAGTAAGTTCGCGCCTTAACCACTGAGCTACCTCGAGCCCTTTATCGACCGTAGCTCGGAATTGCGTGAAACTTCTCAGACATCTGAGAGGCATAAAATGCATCAGAAACAAACGAGGTGCACCCAGATTTACGGTGGGGAGAACGGTAGAATATTTGGCTAATTTATGGATCTGCAGTGTGCTTTTGGCTGCAGATACATGGTGTAGAGAGTATCGCACAAAAGCTCTCTCCAGTACCGGAAAGACCTGATGTTTATTATTCAGTGAAATTTCTGAAGTCTCATTGCGAAAAAAAATCGATGTCACACTTAAATAATCTAAGTTCCTGGGCGAAGATTTACTGTCAGCCTTTGGAAGTTCTCTTTGGTCTGGACTACCTGCGTAGGGTATTTGCTTTACAAAGCACTCGTTGTAGATCCAAAGGGTGGCTTGTTGGCCCAGGAATCCAATGTTCATTTGCTGCTTATGTGGTCTACTGCTCGCGCACCATTTGGATAATACGATTCAACAACTGGGTTAACCTACAATGAGAACATACGGGTCCAACTGCGGTCTGAAGGTCGTGTGAGTGATACCACCTGGAAGCCATCCCAGCTGAACTATGGCCTACCAAATAATTATTGGTCTCCTCGGGGACGCTCGACAAAGCCATCACGACAGCAGGTATTTCAATTCTGGGAGATCAAACCTCAACTTCAGCAATGCTTCTTTCTGCTGCAAGTTGTGTGGTTTTCCTCCCAGCCGATTCCCTCACTGTCAATCGAATTCGCCAGTTCTTTGATCATTCAGTCGCCCTCACAAACTCATTGGTTCGTGCCCGTCAAAAAATTTAAGACCACCCGGAAGGTTTGACAGCACACGGTGCCAGGTTAGGTCGAGGAGATGACTTTTCAGTGGTCCATCGCCGTTATTGGGAGAAGCTCTTCACAAAAAATACAGTCATTACAAATGATTACCAACGGTAACACGACGGATATAGCTCTTATCAAAGCCTACTACTCCGTACATGTTATTGAGTGGTTTGTCGTCGGCACTTCTCACTCGCTCACGCCTTCTGATCTCTAAAAGAAAACTTGTATGATTGATTGAATCGAAGCTAATCCACACTGCAATTTGTAAGTACTCAGCTGCGAATGCAACAGTGTTCAGCAAGAGAGGTGTAGCTTTTCCAAAGGTGGTTTTATTCATCTAGTAGGCATCCGTTTTTCTGAACCTACTGGCGTAACGCGGGCACTTTCAGTGAAGCAATACTGTTAGTGTCGACGAAAACGATTTAGTAAATAAGCGTGTCGATTACATTTATTAACAGCACGAAACGTTCGAGAAACAGATGATGGTATTTCCTCATCTCAGTGAAGATCGACGTATTAATTCTTATCGAAAGACTGGATCAGTCAGTTGTAAATATTGTACCGGTGCCAAGCCAGTTGGGTTGCATTGGAGTAGTGGTCGTATTCTGAAGGGTAAACAGCATAAGTTTCAGTTGATTGCAGAGGGCTGTTACATTGCTGTTTTGTGTTTACTTCTGGCAAAAACTCGCGTTATCATCTCCCGATGAAACAGGATTTCACGGCCGAAAAGTCTCGGTTGTCAATAGATCATAAATCTAGGGATTCTCTTGTTTATTCTATTGGTACGATACTCATTCCCCTAGTAGCATAACAATTGAGAATGCTTTCGAACGTATTCTGGGCGTTTTTATATGGAACTAAGATTACTAAGCGCTCGTGACATCACCGAATTTCGTGAAGTGGGCTTGTGAAGCAGGCTTTTCAGCGGCTATGGAACCACAATGCCTAAAGTGGATTCAGAGAATGAGCTTGACAACATAGACAAATCAAAGATACTGCAGCTGTAAAACTCCAGTGATTAGTTTCATTAAACTTTTGAGGTCACTGCTTTTAGAACAGGTCGTGGTGCATCGATCACTGTTAGGCACAATGGGTTCGTTTCGTGCTGTGATTGTGAACGTATTCCCCCTACTTGTTTTGCAGTCACGTATCTTGAATTCGGTGAAGGCGCTCATCGATCTGTCGATACTGACTATATCGTCCAGACGTAAACCTGTACGCGGCATTTAGGACAAACTGAGCAGTGCCTCTGAAAAAGTTCATGAGATAATAGCTGGCAGGTGCACTCTTAGACAGGTCAGTTTCCGGTGCATTCCGTCAGTATACTCGACGCACTTGGATGTCCGTTTGAGAAAGGTTATTTTACTTTTACTCCAGGTGCTCAATGAAATGAGTCAATCGGTCCGACCAGCGTTGGGTTGCACCATCTTCATGTAATGCATCCATGGGTACAAACCTATCGGATTTTGCAAAAAAAACTTTTGGCCAGGTCAAGTGTGTGAGAAATTAGAGTGAAGGCGAAACCCTTCAATTTGAATGCTTCATGTGAGAGTTCTGTTAGCTGTGGTGTGAATTTCCTACGTCTCACTGCAGTGCAATTTAAGGTCTTCCATAATTGGTAAGAACGATCATGTGAACAAAATCCTCTTTGGAACTAATCGTGGGGTTCGTAGAGATGGTACTCACATTATTATCATTTGAACAATCCTCCTGTACCGGCGTAATTACTCTGATGACTCCACACCAAAGGGAAGAGGCATCGGACTAGAGCTCGCCAGCAGTCCGTATGCTTGACCCTCCCGGGACGTGAACCCAGGAGATCTGATATGGGAGGCAAACATGCTCCCACTACTCCATCAGTGCACGCTGGACGCACCTGAATTAACCCATCTGAACAGGCTTGAGCGATGATTTGTTTGTCCAACAACACCCCACTAACCGCCTCCATTGTGTCGGTCAATTGACCCACCTATCAGGACCTCCCAGTCAGATAGCTCCACGGACGACTGAAACCTGCTGGACAATCTTTGATTAGTTGTAGGCGGTTACGTGATTTGTAGAATTTACACACTCGAAACATATATTTGATGTGCTCAGCATACTCCCGTTATGTTGGCACTCGCAGGCACCCACGACTTGCGGCACCCGCTGGCTTGCATTTATAATCCTTCCCTCGCAATCACTCATTCGGTACTTAAAATGCCCTTTCACTTGCCAATAGCCTCTGCGTTGTGTTTTCCAACCAGAGGTTTTTTATGAGGCCTAGTTGTATTACAATAATGTCCTCGAGGGAGTCCACAATAGTCACTGCCCGCTAGGTTTTTGTGAGTTTTCCTACCTCTGGAGTGACAGTCGCCTGTCTTCGTGCTCGGTCTACGAGTTTGTTCCTCGAGGGGCATCCCGCCCTCGACAAAAGGTCATAAATCTCATGATCCACGAAAGAATACAGTCGAAAGGCAGTGCCATATGATAGCGTGAAACATTCCAAGTGTTATTGTCTGGAACAAACAATGAATAAGCGACTGGAATCATGAACCAGCTTTTTAAGGCCTTGATTGCAGTATTTTCAGACTTTGGTTCCTTTAAAGGATCTATGGTTTGCTTTAACCGGTTTCAACATCGTCCAGATCCGTTTCCCCTTTTAGTTGGTGACCGATTTTTTAAAACGTTGGGTCGCGAACTTTATCAAAGTTGGATTCGTTGTAAAACACCACTAGCTGTCAAAATTCATTTCCAAAGACAAACTTTGTCCTTATAACCAGAATGGACTGTATAAATCCCAATAAATTCGTATAAATTCTCCAAAAGCTGTACTAAACCAAACTCCATTGTACAACTGGGGCTTACTGAAGTTTTCTACTGTGCACAGATTTGTGGTTCCTGTTGGCACTCACAATAAAGAACAACTGGTCGGTTATCCCTATGTTTAGGTATAATTTTAACACTAACACTTCAGGTGGTTCGGACTGATGAAAGATACCAACTGATGGTCAGTGTGCCTTTGGACCATACGCCTTAAAAAACCTCGAAAAAGAAAACCTTATAGTTTTTCCAATCAAGATTTTGTAATCCTTATCGGGTAACATCAGTTGTATGCATGCCACGAATCTCCAGGCAGACTCGAACTCAACCTCCTGGTCAGCATTTGAAAACTAAGCCGTTGGGCCACGAGCGGCTGATCAGCAGTGTCGTCAACTCGCGCCAACTGACAGTTTACAAGAGGTTATTCGCATTCAACTACTGTCCAACCTGACGAATTCAGAAGCGGCATTAGGTTTGATATTTCACCTAAATATGACCGCCGAGTGATCGGCTTTGCGCGCTTGACGTGCTGTGTTATGTATCACGAGAATAATCTGGAATAGCCAAGAACAGACATTTTTAGATCTAACCCTGTGATAATGCGAAAATGAACCTGGTCTGTTTAGATTCAAAACGGTTGATGCGCATTAATTTTTCAAGCTCTTCTGAATTCGGATGAATGAGATAATGTAAATCATCCTGCTCGCGCACGTCTATCGTTATGCATGATTACTATCAACCGCTTTAAACTACACTGACTTACTTCGTCGAACATAACACTATGCAGCAGAAATCAAATGTGATCACATGGGGAGTCTTTACCGGACTTGAGGTCATCTGCTGTGTGCACTTCACGTTGCAGTCCGTGAGTGGCCAATTAATATCATCAAACATTATTCGCACGACAGTGGAACAAGATGCTTAGTACACCCAATCTGAAGAGGACCAAACGCACTCGATTTTGGTTCAATCGACCGCCTGCTAACTTATCTACTTACCTCTAGAGTAGTTCAAAGGTTTAAAAACTGGCTTGAAGTATGTCTGTTGGGGAAGTGAGAAAGACCAAGCCCTCTTCAAAACCGCTAGTATAATTATCTGAGATATGGGAGTTCTTTAATGCGAACTGATGACAGTTTCACTTTCTAAATGCACAAATCTCCCTCCAGAACAGTACCTGGTCACAGGCTTTTCACAACAAGGTTTGGGGTATGATCGTTGAAGACTGCCACCAATCAGTTAGCATCAGAAATCGTCAAAATGTACAAAATCAAAAGTTCATCACTGTCATCATCAACAGCAATACACCAGTAGTAAATACTGGCTATTAACTGCATTACACATAGGAAGGGAATGAAAGATCGAAGACAGGGAATTAGTACAAACAGCCTTACGTATCTTGGGGAAATGGAAGGATAAGATATCCACACATTGGTACAGCAAGCAGATAAACATACTTGAACATCATATCCGCGTAAAAGGCCATCAGTAGGACTTATCAAACGTCTTCTGCAAACTCAACCCGAGTCCAGTATACAACGAGAGACGAAGATCAGCCAAACTATTCTACCAGAAAACGACAATTCGCTCGCCACTGGGGCACGTTACGTACCATGTCATTTACAAGGGGAAGCACGTAGGCCCGCCCAGGAAGGTGCGAAGATAGCATAGAAATCAGTTTGGCATTGGGGGCCCTGATTTCGCTTTGCTAAGCCGTAGCGTGTCTATTGGAAAATCACATTTGAGATCAGAACACAATGGTTATGGGCAGTGCTTTCGATAAAATCTCGTCAGATAAATACTTTTATAAAAGTTTACAGCTTTTAGGCGGATACTAACCGGTCTTACTGATTAAAACTGGCTCTCAAATAGGTCTTCTAGTTTCTCTGAGTTGGTTCATTAGTTGGTCTAGGTAGAGTCAGTGCCTTCAATGCGTCTCTTTGACGGCAGTGATGGTTGACGCAGCCTTATCGCTAAAGCTTCTGCTGTTTCAAGTGCGCTTTCACAGGCTGGAGCTATCGAAGTGGACTCTCCGGAAGCCAATTGTGTTGTGATCCATTAGTCGGGGACTACAGAAGGTGCAAACGCATCCACTTCATCTAACCCTAGCGTTGCTCAGGAACAACTGGTGGTCAGTACAAGGCTTCAAAATACACTGACCATTATCGTTATCATAGACTCGTGTCCCAGATAAACCGATGTGCTCTACTTGTGCTTTGAAAACGCAACGATCAGGACCATATCTGAACTTTTTCTGATGGATAAGAGTTTATCTTTCACGGAATCACAGCTGTAGTTAATTATAAATAAGCAGTAACCATAAACAAACAGTGGTTGTTGTTTCAACCGGTGAGATCCCTTAAGGAAGTGCAGGGATGAACTGCAGAAATGCGACCGATTAAAGGCACTCAGTCGAACAAAGAAGTCTAAACTCTGGATCTGGGCGCTATGTAAACACCGACTCAACCAGCGGCTGCAGACGAGGTTCACAACTGATAGAGCCAGACAGCGAATGTGCCGTAAGCTCAACTACTGCACTTGGATCTTGCAATTCGGTAGATGTTTACTGCATTCCATGAAAAAATTAACATCTATCGATACGTTATGCAGGGCACGTGCAGGAGCATCTTGTTGGCCAGTGCAGGACAAACGAGAGTACGCTATCCACTTATTGAAAACGAAGCAGCAGGCGTGGTGGTGTGCAATTGGTCACTTCCATGTGCCCTTGACTGACCCACCTATAGATGGGACTAATGGAAGTGATGAAGCGGGGGCGGGAGGGAACAGTACGAAGAAGGACGGGAGGCGCATGCGGGAGAGGCCGCATATATTTTCTCATCTGTCATGCTGTATGCAGGGAATAAGCCGACCCGGCTAAAGTCACCACTCGATGGCTCATATGGCACACAGTTAATTTGCTTGTGTATTTCACGGCTTCACTTGGCTTAAGATACTGCTAAGGCGCACAAGCAGAGAGAAGGACAATTAGGGCCCTCAACAAAAGGCTTTGGCTCAACAGTCTGACCGCAAGGCGCTACAAGACTACCACGGCTTTTAAGGAGCAGGTTTCACTCTGATAAGGTCCACTTTATTCAAGGCGAATATAAAGGGCCACGTATCCTGATAAGCCAACCATGCATAAAATCGTCCGTGCACCTTTGTGTGGTTTGGTCGAATCGTTTTGGATTTAGGGAATACGGTAAGAAGGGTTCCATTTTGCTCTTGTTGCCAAAATAGCAGCTTTTTATTTAGGCATTTCGGACATGATCATAGATGAGTTTCAAAAGAGTAACAATTGAAATGGCTACAGGCGTTACATTGAGTGTCGTGGACGGTTAGCATGAGCTTATGACTGACGTATATTCTGTCATTCTCAGTTTTCGCCTTAGACAAAGAGATGTCTTGTGATTATGAGTAATGACTGTTCTGATCTGAACAAGCATCGAGAAAACTCCGGAGCAGAAACGTTGGCTCGCAACTGCAGTGAATACCAAGCCACGATGAATAGCGATAACACTTTTTGATGGGAAACCATGGGCAACGAGAATCATATCCGAATTCGTACTCGAACATTGAAATACTATGCCTGCATCCAGCGAAAATGCAGTTTGTGTGGGAATTCCGATACCAATATGGGCGGCATCACTTTACGACGAAAGTTCTAAACTGCATTCATTGGGCCGGAAAGGGGCACACCGAACACCTACGTGGTATCTGAGTGATCCACGTTCTAACACGAAAATGCAGTGCATGGAACATACTATAATTTCAATCAGGTGAAAAACGCTTGGAACCGATTGAGTAATCATCGTTTTCGGAAAAGTTTGGTAACACTCGGTAGAATTATTGCTGGGCAGCGTTTCGCTTTTGACACAAAAGCTTCGTCAGGCCAAGTGACTAGGTTACGAGGTTGGTCGAGATTTAAGGCGGAAGGAGAACCAATCACCTAAGTCAAGCTAAATCTCTGTTGGGTGTGTTAGGGTGGGTGACCAAGTGTTGGGCGGATGGGGAAACCTAAATGGATTTGGGTCCAGCCTAGGGTGTAGTTCTTCTGGTTCGGTTCACTTGATGATCCCTCTTGAACTTCGTTTTCACTTTCTGTCCGTCTGTGTGGATGGGCTAGTGCTACAATAGTTGTGTAAGAGGGATTCTGTGAACTAGCTCGGGCTGGGATTTCCACCCCCTGTTTTTGCTAATGATTCTAAGTGAATTGACAACCACACAATCACGTGTCAACTCGGCTTATCTAAGACCGCTTTCCATAAGCCCGCCAGTTCCACACCCTCGATTCTGTTCACGCTGTGATGCTTGGTGATTTCCACCGCTTCGGCTATCAGCCGCTGTGGTGTGAATCGCAGTCCCCGTCTTTAAACTTCCACATTATCCAAATCTATTCTATGTCCCGTGTCTAAGGCATGTACCGCCATCGCTGAGTCTTTGACCAGCGTTTGGTATTCTTCCGCATTCCTTGGTGGTTTGTTTATTCTCCTTTTATGCTCACCAATTCTGGTGTGCAAGTCCCTGGCAGTTTGTCCTATGTAAACCTTAGTGCAGTCGTTGCAATTAATTTTATACACACAGTCCCTAGTCCTTTCACTCGGAAGGAGATCTTTCGATTGCACCAAAACTGAGCGTAGAGTTTTTTCCCTTCTGGAAAGCATTCTTCGAATAACCTTCGATGTTCCTGTTTTATATGGAATGACTGCTGTGCCAATCCATTCCTTACTGGGTCTAGATACCGGAGCCAATATCTTTCTTAGTTGACGCCTAATCAAACTCACTGGGTATTTTATTTCTTGAAGTCTGTTGGCAATCTCGATTTGAGCCTTAAATGATGACAGAAAGTGGCAACACATTTAAACGGAATCTTCATGACGGAAACGAAAAAGAAGCAGTTTGCGGATTCGGTTCTGTGCCGTGACACGTTTTCCACGACGAATAATTACTGATGGAAATTCGTCGAAATATCAACCGCTAAGATGCGTTCATCAGGTGGTTGTTGATCTGTTCATTCATCTTGACAATCATGTGGATACGTTCCGTCAACAACCGACGAGACATTACTAGTGCGTGCTTGGGTGGTGATATCTGATGGTGTGCCCTCGACCGTTAACAAAATATTTCGAACTTAATCGCCAGCATCAGCCGACAGAAACCATCCTATCAGTAACCAATACTGTTTTCTATCTTTCGGGCCCCCGCCCGAAGGATCAGTCGACCTGAGTGAGAGGAAATTGACTGCGTTCTTTTTTTAGATTCTCCCTTCATGCCGTTGGACACTTCCTTCAATCCAAACCGGATAAGCCAAGCAAAGCCAGTCGAAACAGTCCGGCCGCATCTATTATTGTGATACAGTGGAGCCAGTGGAACGGACTGAGAGGATTACAAGGCATAGTTACGGGCCCTTGATGTCCCGTAAGATGCAGCGCCGTACTTTCACATTGCTTAGAGTTTCTACCAATAACCGCGGGGAATGTTGCGTGAACAGGAACAGTCACATGCAAATATCTGTTGCATATCCTTCATGCATGGTGATCGAACTTTTCATCCGTGGAGAAGTACGGTTCTCACAATGTACAGTTCACCGATTATCCTAGAAAAGGTTTACGTCTTACCAACGTCAGAGGTGCCGAAGATCGAAGAACTCTGCATCCGCTTTCGTGTTCCTGGATGTTATTTCGAAGCCAACATGTAATGCCCCCAGTGTAGGTAAAGCAGCGTACAACCAACAGTCATCCACTAGCGAGCGTCATCAGAGCCGGGGCTGAACAAACATTTTGCACTTCGGTGGTGAAAAACAAACTGTATTAAGCCGTTTTTCGATTGTCTAGGATGAATTGCACCGCTTTACGATCACTTTACCCAAGAATTAAGGACCTATTCTCATACGCATATTTTGGGAAGAAAGCACCAACTGTTCCAGCACAGTTTCGCTGCCATAACTGAATAATCCCGAACATACCTCATCCTTGCTGGGTACTTGTAATTTTTCGGGAACAAACTGCTCTTTCCCCTATGATAAATTCATAAACTGAAAAAGACTAGGTTTGTTTATCAAGGCTGGTGGAATTTGTGCCGGCAAAGGCGTCTACGCTGGGACAGACAGTATCCCATCGAATAGCTTGTTTACTGACGGAGTTTTTTCTCAATAGTCCCTCAAGACCCAGTGTTCTTTCACTTACAGTCACTTGCAGTCTTGTTCCACTAGACAGACCTCTGCCACGAGAATACATTGAATAGTATTCCCCCAGCTACTGGAGGAAGTGGTACTGATAAGGCAAACGGACTACCCAGCACTCGCCTCCGATATTCCTGAGGTAGCACCAGACAGAATATAGGTAAAATGAAATATTCGACTAAAACACTCATCTGCATACCTACCTGGTTTTCACGGGAGACCCATCTGAAGCCCAGCTGAATCTCTCGCTTCAACCTTATGAGTAGTGTATTACGTCTATACAATCTATTGCGATATATCGAATATCGTACCACCTGAAATATATGGCGGCCTGGTGCAGCGCATTCACCTGAAGAAGAATATCATAAACGAGACTCGGCTGGTTTCCAGGTGAGTCCCCGTCAAAAACAAAATGGTATGCAGATGAGTTTATAAGTCGAATTTCGTGCAATTTGGGTTCAAGTAGAACAGAAGGTTGACAGAAACTCGGGGACTGCGCCAACTTGATGAGTCCAAAGAAGGGCGAAACTGGTGAAATACACTCATTTGCAAACCAATTTGGCTCTCCAGGAGACTCACCTGGAATCCAACTGGACCTCTCATTTATGACGGTTTTAAGCAACTGAATGTGCTGCACCAGGCCGCATCACGTATCAGTTGGTACGAGATTCGAGATATCGCGATACATGTATAGCCGTAATACACTACTCATAAGATTGCTGAAATTTCATCGACAGCTCGCAACCGTTTTCGCCCTTTTCGGGGCTCATTAGGTAGGCGCGTGGTAGGTCGTGGGGTACCGAAGGGTGAAACTAGTTGTGGGCCGTCGAAGAATTTTCAGCAACCTTATGTAATATGTTTATAAAACGGAATGTTTTTACGCTTCCTTTTAACCCTGCATTCATGGCGCTCAATATGACCCGGGCAGTATATTGCGTTCAATTTCATTTGCTGGCCTAGGTTCACAATAATTCAGCTACAAGATATGTATCGAGGACGAACGAACCATAAATTTGCCTAATGATAAGCGGAGAAACCGTGCTTAGGGACGAATTGGCCTAAGATTTGTCGGCGGTCAAATATTATGCCAATTACTACCCAGCAACACTTTTTCTCTAAAGATGCCATAAACTAACCCCAGGGGACTGTCTGAAGAGATTTACCCTGAGTTCACATTCAGTCAAGTCCTACCACACTAAATCGTATTCACACCACTAATGCAGAGCAATATCCAGGAAGGTTTTCAGTACATTAATAAAAACCGAGATTTAAATAGATGGGGTTTTGCGGGAACGAACAGAGATCTTATTCTTGGCTGACCACGGGGTCAAAACGGTAGCCACTTTGGTGGGCTAACGTAAACTATATTGCATATTAATTCGGTAGAACCAGAGAGGTTTTCCTCATCCCGACATTTAGGCGTCAATTTCGACGTAGAAGGTAGAGACTTAGACGCCACAGTACGTGCGACATCATCGTCCAGGTACCAGAATTCTTAGCGCATAAATCAGGGTTCTCGAGAAATCCGGGTGGTGTTGTTGAGGCACCCTTAATGGATTTTCAAATGAGTATCTTACGCACCAGCCACGAGGTAGTAATACTGTTCACATCATGAAATTCACACTAAATAAAATAAGCCTAATGGGGTTCCAGAGGCCTGTGTGTTACAACAATGTGGTCAGAATGGTTCCGGTTGACACTGCTCGAGGAAGAAGCTGAATTCGAGCCATAGGTAGAAGAGTCTGGCCCACAAGGCAGTGAGACAAATTATAGTTCGTAGCTTCTTTGGGTGTGCTTGCCAGGTATTGGCTTATGCTTTTTATTTTGGTCAGGAAATGATCCAGGATGTTCAACGCACCCACGTGTGCCAGTTAGTATCATGTTAATGTATCCAAGTCACAAATAGAACCCGCATGTCATTCATGTTATCCGGTCTGGAGAAGTCAGCAAGCCTCGTGAAAATGATTTTCCTAGGCAAGAAAGCAATTAACGAAACTAACATGATGGGGCTGTTCACATGCCCTCCTTGACAGCTGTTTTAACCCAATATTCTGTAAGAAACTAACCTATAGGTGATTAGATCATAGCAGTACTGACTGGTTACCTCAGCTGTGTTTGAGGCTACCGCATAAGAAATAATAGTTCAGCTGTAACACCTTTTCGGTGCTTGGCTGTGACGCTACCCGAAGGAAGCGCAAGGGCTGGGATACTGCCAGGTCGCCCAAGCCCAGACGGGAGCAGTCGAGATGCATAGGTTGGCTTCGAACCACCGACCTTCTGGTCAGTAAGTTCGCACATTAACCACTGAGCTATCTCGAGCTCAAGCTGCTGTATTCTTAGATGGAATTCTCGAGAAGCGAAACACCAAAAGTTAGACGCAATGCCGTAAACAGACTTGTCAACGGTGTTCCTGTACTACTGTCTTCAACATTTAACCATACGCACCCCCATTTAAAAAAAACTAGAACATCACTGGGTCAAGTATGCACCATCGTCATGAACACCTAGCCGACAGTGAGCTGATCAGGATAACGAATATACTACGTAGTCATCCTTTCCCTAATTAACATATAGCGGTAGTGTGGATAACAAAATTCAGATACGTTAGATTTTTATCTAAAATGCGCTCCGCAGATAAGTAATCGTTAGTTTTTCACTGGGATCTGATACAAATGAATCAAGCCATGTGTATACGGAAGTAAGGTATAATTTGAAATCACATGGCTGCGCTTGATTAGGAGAAAATGTTATGGTGAATGGAAGGGGTAACCAATAATGACCGTCCGTCTCCATTATTAACTGTAGAAGGACAGCGTTTTGACTGATGCTCCGACCCAGCAGGGCCCCTAGAGGGGCTCGAAAGGAGCGGTCTGATTGAAAAGACAGTTAGTAAAAAGTGACAGTCATGGACGGATTCGGAGATGTGAGACGGATCACGCCTCCGCAACCGGGAATTTGAACGCTTGGGGAGGGCGAACAGCCAGTGAATGTTTTGTGAGTACCAAGTAAAATAAAGGTAAATAACGATCAGGATAAGAGATATGAAAAGTAGACAATGGAATGCTCAGATGTGCTGGTAAGTGTGTGCTCAAAAAACAGTGTGGCGGATATCACGTTGGAAATAGATTTGACTATTGGCTGACATAAATAAGTGTATCATGTTCGGGAGTAAATGAGATTTGGAATGGGACTGTTTAGCATCATTCTTGTGGTTTTGGCCGTGGAGGTAACGCAGGCGGCTGAGGCAAGGGTGGAGCAGGTCGAACTGGAGCAAACGAGTTCAGCTGAAGCAAAAAAAGTAAGACATTACACGACAGGAATAAAACAGTTCAAGTGTGGTGTCCGGTCCGTTCAAGGGTGCCACACAATCTTTGGAAACAGGAGGGGGCGATCCTAATATACCTCCAGATGCTAGTAGGAACAAACAATGAACCATTGAAGGATTATAACCATGGGCATTCCGGTGAGTGGCTCACGCCCTAACCCTACAATCACATCAGGATCAGTCTTAGTGGACGGCAAATCATCAGAACGAATACCTAACCCGGAGTCTTCACCCCTGGTAGCAGTCAACATCAGTCCACTGGAATTTACGTTTGTGCGGTTTAAGAGAGATGACGCCAAGTAATGACAACTGCTGCATATAAACAAATGAGATCCCACCATAAAGTGCTCCCTGAGACCAAGGACTAAGAACAATCCAATGAAAAATAATACCGATCGAAACTGTGTGCATAAACGCCTGAATGGTTTTCCACAGTAAACTAGCGTAGAAATAGCAATATTCCAGGTGCACACAGAATAATACACTCTGAAAATGACCGACCGCATAATAAACTAGTTTGTTTCACGCATTACCGGTCAGACCAGCCAACCAAGTATCTAAAGAATGGTCTGAAATGTATTTGGGTGAGCAGCCTATCACAAGACGGCTCTGTTAATCACAAAATCAAGTCAGATCGTTCAACTCTAGCACCATTTCGGTGCATGGCTGCCAGAAAACCCATGAGAAACACGAGGGCTAGAGTATTGTCAGATTAGCTCAGTAGAGACGAAATGAATCCGGAATTGAATGTTTGAGTAGAGCTGTAGATGTTTTGATCGATATACTAAGCGTTAACCTCCGAGCTCCATGAAACTCAGTCATACCAAGCGCAAGACAGATTAGTACGAAAAGAGGCAATCAGCTCACTGCGTAATGACGAGAACCGTTTTTCAATCAAAACACGTCCAAATACAAGAACCTACGTTAATTAGCGGTGCGTTTGGATCCGAAACGGTTGTAGGAGAAGGTTGTCTTATCCCAAGATGGTCCTCATCATCAACAGGAAGGGACTGGTCCTTCGATCTGCAAATGGATGCATAGGGCACAACACAGTAGTAGGTCTGTTGTGGCACATAAACCAACTTCATAAGGGATGAAGAATCGGATCAAACAACCAAGACGTCGACTTCTTTTCGAAAAGACTTTTTGGACAGACCTTATGAGAGATATTCTTCTTAGGCACTTAATCCACTTCGTTGTTTTAACGTCACGTATTGATTGACGATGGTTGGTCAGATTCAATTCAATTCCATATACCAAAATTCTACAGGGATGACAGTAGATAACGGTAATGTGGTAGGGAAAAACCTACTTTCCCACAAAAATGGATCATCGTCGAATTGGGCAGCTACATAGTCCCACAAGGGAAGTTACGACCTCTTGAAACATTCCCTAAGATAGATGGAGAGTTACTTTTATTCTGGAAATAGTAAGCAGAGTACCAAACTCTCTGCTAAGTTCTCCCAGAAAATCTGGTTCCTAGGCTCACTGTCTTTGCCAGTAGTCAATCCAGCAGCTAGATAAAACTTCGAGGGCAGAGAGGTCGGGCTCCGGCACAGTAGCTATAGCTTAAGTGACTACGGCAGTTCACCGAGCGAGGAAATACGTACGACAGGAGTCACGTACGATAAAAAATTAAAAATATATGAAAAGTTAAAGGCGAGTTTGTATGTGGATGACATAGTACAACTCTGTTAGAAAAAGACAGCGGCAAACCCCACAAAGTAAACAAGCTCCTACGCAGGTCGCCTACGAAACCTGACCGATAGGTGAAGAGCATTTTGGACCAATGGCATCCCGGATAGGTGCATGTTAGATATAGTATGGTAACACCAATACAAGTATATTTGTGAGACAAACCGGGACAGTATGGAATGTGTCCGCATGATGCCGAAACAGGGTGAACTCAGCCAACAAAGATGACCAGCTTACGTTAATTTATGCTGTTAGGGACTCCGTCCTCTAATTAGAGGACTATGGATTGTGCACCAGACGAGTAATGAGAAGAATCTTCTCAAGGTAACATGTGAAAGACAGGCGTATGAGAAGAAGTTTTGATAATGGCACCTAGATTGAAAGTGCTATTCAGTATCACAATTAACAGAAAGACTGATGGAGAGTACAGCCAGCCAACACGCTGAATGAACTCTAGTGTCACAAGAAGGGGAAAACTTCAATAGCGTGAACTGACCAGTATTTCGGGCTATGCAAGCCGGTCCTAAGTTCAAAGAGATTCGATTAGGTGGTAAAGAGTAGTGTTATCAGAAACAATGCGTTGGTGAAGGCTTTTGAATGCAGAAGCAGTTCAGACGTATCCACGCTTTCGAAAAGGATGGTAAGCTAGTGGGATGTTTCGACAACTGCAAACATGTCCCACAAATCTACCACCGACAAAACGACAAGGGAATATCTCATCACGCTATTCCATAGATACTTCCTGTGCACAATATATGCTTCAGTCGAGTGGGTCTTTGCGATATTTGACCAGGTCCCCTTGGCGTAGTTTGTGCAAAGGTGTTATTCATGCTCCCCAAAGTAATTTGACTGAGCATCAGTGCAACCTTCCGACGCTGTTCCAAGCAACCAAGACGTGTATGGCCCCAGAAACCACCTTGTTATTACGCAACAAACGGTTTGCATAGAGAAGGCAGACCAGTGGTTAAATTTCTGCTGTAAGTAAACTACACAAGGCTAAGCGAGTGACAGTGACCTCTATGGGACCGCGCTAAAAGGAGGCCGGAATATTCTAGAAGTAAAGAGCCATGGGCAGTAGTCGTTCGAAGGAAAAAGGAACGGTGAAACAGATCGACGGCGGAGCACAATAAATTTTCAAGGGTTCATGGGGAAAACAGAGGCTGAAGAAACAACTGAACGCTAGGAACAGGTACAAAGCATCAAGCCTTCGAGGGAGGATTTTCCCTGATAGTGGTGACGAAATCCACCAATCCATGCTTTATTTCAATGACGGAAAAGAGACTACAAATCGACGGCACAGGACGAGGTGGTAATCAAGCGGAATATTTCTCTTAGGGTGCGGATCGGGATTGAAAGGTAGGTGAACGGGGTCCCGCTTCAGACGAGACAGAAGTAGCCTGGGGCAGGGCGAATATGAGAAGTTGGGTGAGATTAGAGCAGTCACAGGCGGGGAAACGAAAACTTGCCCTTTTGAGCACACAGGGATAAGTCTGACATGTGTGTACCCAAAGAGGCAGGCAGGAAAGTTCAAACTTAAGTGGGCGAATAAAGAAGAACGTGGAACATGGTCTGGGAATATAAAATCTGGAAGGTCCGAAGAAGAGTGATGAAGTGTGGGAGAAATCTAGAGAGTTGTTAGAAATAGTAAATGTCGGAGTGTTTGAAAGTTCCTACTCGCGAATTTCGGGTAGATCAGCGGTCATAATTCCAATCATTTGCATGCGATCGTCCAGAATCCGAGGAGAGCAAGGATTTGAAATGGAATGGTGGGTTATCGCATTGTCAGAAAATGAGTAAATTCAGGGGGACACCATAGGAAATAGATAGTTGATATGTAACAAAAACAGGGTCGGAGAAAGAACAAGCCTAGAAAAATTTTGGCTCAGATGTGAGCCATGCGGAAAAAAACCTGTCGAAGCGCAGACAAGGCCGGTTGCCCAAGATCCTGACAATCCAAATGGCCATTGTTGGGCGCAGTCTATAAATTGACGGCTTCTCTGTAGCGAAGACCAGCGTGCCATGCTTGGTCAAACGCTTTCAAGAAATCAAATATTATTACTTTCACTTAAACAAAATTGTTGAACACGGAAGATGAGAGATGCAGCACCAACAGATCCCATGCAGAAGGTTGAATCCCAACCCGAATTGATGATCACTGCGCTCTTGAGCCCGCAGCAACTGTTTGCCAGAAATTCCAGGACTTTGGATAAAATAGAGAAGACGTTAGGGTTTTAGCATAACCCAGACTTGGGCATAAGAGGAACATGGACTAGTTTCCCGTAAAAAAAAATTAGAAAACGCCAGCAGGAGACATGGTGAGAAGGATGGTGGAGGCTAGTTCAATTACACATTTTCGGAAGCGGGAGGTTTGGAAACATAGGGCAAGCGTTCCACGCCGTGATAGAGAACAACCGGATGCAACAGGTTGAGAAATGTTGGAGCTCGGAACTGTGTGCTCTACGAATATTATCGGCTTCCTCTTGAAGAAGGGGATGAAAGAAGCGAAGAAGTGTGTAAAGTACGGCTGACAGTTTTGACTTGGTCCCGGGAAGAACAGCTTCAAGCAAGCATATTCGATAGCTGGTCAGCCATGCTGTTCTTCCGGAAATGGCACGGAGACAAGTATGAAAGGAATCTAGTCAACATATGAACTACATTGAGGATTGGATACTGGACTTCTCGAATCAATTAAACGATCAATAATGGTGTCCAATATATTCAATCTACTTATGCGGTTCCTATGGCCCGACTCCACTATTTGGTATTCAAGAAAAAACCTGAGCACGGAGGGTAGCAGACAGTCCATAAAGCCGGCGACAATCGACAGGGTAGAATTGAACTACGACCGATTGATGGAGCGACCATCAAAATGAGGGCACTGACAAAATGGGCGTATCGGTGCACGCGTTAGTGTAGGCAATCATGGCTTCCGTACCGGCCAGAGCGGAATGTATCTGATATTCACGCGTAGAAAAGTCTCAAGCATACCCAACCTGTATGTGCTCTCTTCATGAAGGCTTTCGATTCTGTTAACCGAGAAATATTGTGATCAGTCCTTGCTAAGTATAACTGTCCGCCAAAATGTGTGAATCTTATTGGAAGCCCATGTGACGGAACGAGAGTAAGAGTCCAAACGTCTGGATCGATTTGAGGTGATTTAGAAACACTCGCGGGCTCAAAGTGGCGCCTGCTATCGTCAATCTGCATTAAATGACGATCGTGGCAGCAACTTTCGTGAGTGGCAATGTTGGTGAGCAGTTCGGACGTTGATGCAGTGTACGTCTGCTCAACATACACCTAAGTACAAGGAGTCCAGCCCACGAGACTAGTGTACCGAATCTCATGTTTGCGGGCGATTAGGTACTGTTCGCGCATCAATATCTGGACACTGAAAGTCTGGAAGCTGCCAAAGTCAATCATGTGGAGGGGGAAGTAGAACCACAAAACAGGACGGTCTGGAGAGAGATGAGACACAGTTCGCCAATTTAACGACGGACAGCTTCCAGTTGAACGGCATAATACATACATAATACATAATAATGCACACATACGCATAATACACTGGCGAACCTGGCGATGAAACAAACTGGGCTAGTGGTGACTCCGACGGCATTTGTGCTGGTCGCCCTGGACTAACTGACCACCAGCGGACATAGCAGTCCGTCGGTGGGTAGAGTAGACTCACCAGGTCTGCCTTAGCTCTCTGACGTTACCAGACAGCTGAACCTGAGATGGTGCCGGAAGCGACTCTTCTTGACCGTCATCGCATAGAACGAAACGAACTAAGCCAAAACTAGCCATATTACACCTGGACTTGACTTTCCACCAGTGCAGATCATCGTCTGCGCAAAGCGGACACAACCAGGCCGCGGTGTGAGTAATATACTGAAGACTTAGATGCGTCAAAATTTGAACAACAATAAGGAAGTGGACTCCGTTAGAATAATTGCGGTCTACTTGACCGCAGCTCTGACAGAGGACAACTCCCAATGGGAACGCCATGTGCTGCATATCAATCGAATCAGTTAGCCGAGGACGCTGCAAATGGAGCAGTGGTACAAACTCTACATAATCAAGCCACAAATAGGACATTGTGTAAATTTTCCCGCACGTTTCACGATAACTCAAAAATACTTTTCACTACGAATTACAAGTAACCTATAAAGTACAGAATACTCAGAGGCACCTGAGGACACCAAAAAATTGCCACAAATCGCTTAATTCGGCTGGTGTGTACAACTTACCATGCTTACCCCAATTAACCACAGACAGACAAGAGGCTATAGTGAAAATGATTGAGGAAACAAAAGATGGTAACGGTGGCAGACCATTAAGCCTATTTTGGATGCAGACTTCACTGGATATGAAACACGAAATAGACACTCGATGTCCACAGCTAGAGGCAGTTCAATGGTGAGAGTCTTGGGGTTCCCACTATATCACTGAAAGGCTGCTATAGTACAAGTTACTGTGACATAATTGCATCGGAATTCCTTCTTGACAATGTTAATTCACGAGTCGTTCTGAAAACATACCCAGGCATTCATGGCAGCCAAGTGTCTTGTTGCACACCAGGTATATTAGTCAGCATGTCTACACAAGTTACACCACACCTGTCTTAATCCCGACATCATCTTACCAGCTATGATGCGTGGTAAGAGACAAAAAAAGTCCGTCTAACTTACCTTTGCTTGATTGTACGTGAGCACTCATTAATTGTTCTCACTCCAGTAGAAGTGCTCTCGTGAACCTCGAAGTAAATAGTTATGCCTAGACCGTACTGTACCGACAAACAGTATAACGACGACGTAAAAAAATTGCACAACCATGTCGAGTTCGAATCCAGATTTCGCCTAGACATAAGAATCACTACGACTCATCTAAACAACACAATAGACGAGCATACTGCCATTAACCAACGTTTCACGTACAAACGTTATGAACCTTACAGCCCGATGACGTGATGGCACGACCATACAATGCGACAACCAGGACATGGATGATACTGTTCTGTGAGGCCGTTGGGCCTAGAGCTTTCGATCTCAAAACCTCCTCTGCATCATTAGTTGGTCCCGCCCAGATAAAACACTAAAGACAGTTAAGTGCGTGAAATTTAGGGCCACCACCTATACTCATTTGCAAGTTTTATGATTAAGTCGGGTCCAAAATCTACGTGAGGCGGACATCATGGGTTTCAAGATTTAGAGTGTTCCCATTTAGACTTGTAAACGACCCGCTTTAAATTTATAGGCATTCCGGAGTACAAATCAATAACGGTGATGGAAGTAACTTTCTTCGATCATTATTTTACAGACCAAACTGACTGTGGGTTAACACTAGCAAGCCATACGTAAGTTCATCGTGAGCATTTTGTGAGTAGTGTGGACAATCCTGCTCATACGCTGTGGGTGCCAACTGTTTAGTTGCCCCAAATGGTTTGATAATTATAACCCATCATTTGGGTAGGTTGACGGTGTTAGAGTCGTTTAACCTACAGTCTTGCTCCCTAGAGTTCACACCGGTATAGGGCGCTCAATTGACTTGGCACGAGGCAGCATTAACCATCCTGTGTGAGAGTTCAACGGAAACCGACACCTGCTCAATACATACAAGAAGGCATGTGTGAACGCGAATGCGTGTGATTACAGAATTGCCGTAGACTTGTATAAAAAGGTGAAAAAGAAAGCAACGCAAATAAGCGCATGATGTAAAAACGACATGTCCCTACCTCAGAGCCGAAACTGATTTGCATTAGTGGCAATATAACAAAAGTTATAGTCGTGCGCTTGAGTGTCTTCTCTGAAATAACGTCTAACACCCATTACGACATATTACCCTGCGTATCTACGTCTCCAACGCGTAGCACCGGATCGGCCTGCGCTAAGGAACATGCTACAATGGGTCTAATCAAACCGGTCGCCTCCAATGTGCAGCTATCTATATCATCCATTATCGGTGAAGGCAACTGTGGCAGCTATAACCACTGTACGACAAGTACGTGGTTTTTACAGCTGATGATGATGATCAACCGGCCGATGCAGCGCCACTTATCAGAGCCACGTCACTGGTGGTAAATGAAATTCAATAACACAATCGATAACGCGAGCGGTACTGACGTGACACACCCGCCGCGTTACGACAACGCGAGCTTACTCAGCAGGAGATTGTCTTCGGTACAATCTGGCACTTTTATAAAATGCAGACTGACGGGGAAAGGCGCGGAAACGCCAGCAGTATCTTGCAGGCAACTTTTAGCCGCCTTGCATTCCATCAAACAGGGTCAAGCAAAGAAATCGCAGCGCCTGATAGTGGTCAACTACCACTCAGGGCTGAAACATTGGGACTGAAAGATTCAACAGGGAATTAGAATAGTTTAGGGACGACAAACACCATTCACCAATTCGTTTTGGTGTTCCAATAATCTAGGCCAAGCTGATAAAGTTGGAAAATTATCAAAAAAGGGGAGATATGCTTCTGACAACTTAATATCCGAAAGCAATAGAAACGTATTCAGACTTAAAACCGACTGAACAAGTTTACATTGATTTTGGCCGGTCCACCTAGTTAGAATTTATGGTATTTTATGATCCATTGTTTTGTTTAACTGGTCAACTTTTTGATGAATATCAACAGACAACTTTCAGGAACACAACATTCTGGCTAATGATCCACCCTGTAATAAGGCTTTTTCTAGTGCACAAAATTTAGATTATCCTTCCCGCCCTAATAGTCCAATCCCTCGATTGATTCGACCAAATTTAGTCATTTTCCCATACAAAATGAGCACGGGCACAAAGCCTGTTTTTGTCAGTGACCAGCTCGACAATGAACAACATGAGTGGGAACACAGGAAACGCTACGCAGACGGAAAATCAAGTCGTTTTGACCGAAATTATCGGAGTGCCAGAAACATGAAGTTCCTATTGAGAAAACTCACGCATTTTAGCGTCGAATGAAATGCCGATGACGGATATTGAAGGGGTGACAATACAACGGGAGATACAGTAGAAAAGCTGTCTGGGCAAGTTCCCAGACTACGGAGGACGAGGATCCCATAGTAATGAATGGCAGTATTTTTTCAGGTACACTATATTTCGCTTAAACACGAGTGGTGAGTAACATTTGATTGTGTCTTCGCGAGGCAACAAAACGTGCCTGAATAACTTTCGGAAAGCGCACGATGTCGGGAACGGACAAACAAGTGTTTTACATTTTTCATCTTTAAAAGATTACCGTACAAATTGTTTGTCACCTTTGTCTTGGTCGTGACAGTATAGTACCGCTTCTTCGAGAAAGCAGCTCCAGAAGGTACCAAAAGATTTCACCGACGTATGATTTTCCTCTGGAAGATGACAAAAAGGACCTCCGTGCCTTCAAAACGACATCCTTGATGGATATGGTTCCTTGTTGAGAGGAGGCTTACTAATGTACCAGGATCAGATTAGACTACAGTTATCTCTGCAACGAAGACCAGCTATGAAGTTCATATAGAAAAGGTTTGTGGGAGTTGTTCGAATGGTGGTGATACAGGAAATCCACCCATGATCATCACGATCACTATTTGTACACTTGTTCAATTGGAAACCGTTCAAACTAACAGCTTTTATAAGCAAGCGAGGATATGTAGTTGTTCTGAGAAGCTACAAGGTACTGTGTAGTTTCGGAACTCGTAAAGGGGGCAGTGTTTCTACAAAAAAACTGAAAAACATTTACGTATACCACCAAACTTACAGTGGTATCTGTTCGTCTTTTTCCTTTTCAGAGCTGGCCACACCTCCAGAATCATGGACGGTGCGTGACGGACGGGGCGGTAAAGGAGGTGGAGGCCTATTGCATGAAGAGGATGCCGCCACCATGATCGCTGGCTGGAGACTGGGTTCGCTGACGAGATTGGACGAGGAAGCAGGACGACAAAACAGGCTCTGAGTCATTGGGGTACCTTCATCTTGCACGGATAGTAAATCAAGACAGCTGGCAACTGTCTGTATTTCGGCTGAGGGCGAAAGAAGTAAATTGGATTGGTCTATGCCCGAACTTTTGATAGCCGAGTGAAGAGGAGATGCCGTGGTTGAGTACGTGGCAAGTTGCTGCATGTTCCTCATATCATCATAACTACGAGAGTCCGAATCCTCTTGAGTGTCTTTTCGAATCGCTTCGCCCAAGGGGTATGTGATATTAGGAGCCGGTGGTCGTCTTGGAGGAGGAAGTGGCTGTGCCTGTTCATCTCCCACTATGGTAAAACGGCACGGTTGCATTCAAAATAGTGTTGAGATATATAATAAACCAACAGATCAAAGCCAAAGTCTGCTGTTCAGTCTAGAGAGGATGACTTATTCCAATCTGCACGCTACCAAGGCCCTGCTTATCTGAGCTACGACAGAACACCTCACCTGCGTGACAACCGATTCTACAAACAAAGAACCGGAGATTTACAGGAACAGTACTATCCTTGTGCAGGTAGAGCTGATGATGAAGTCACTGAATTAGACCTCAACCAAGAAAACCACACGAATGGCTTTCTACATTTGTCTCGAAAACAAGAAAACACGACCAGTAATTGCACCTTGCATAGACGGAGGATTGTGAATAGGATATTCACGCGACACTTGAATCTGTGAGGTCCGACTCTCTGAAGAACCCAACTGCCATCACGGATAGGCAGATAGGTTGACCTGGCTAGCCTTCGACACGACGATGAGTCAGAGGATAATAAAAAAGCGCTTCGATCGCATATTTCTTCCAGAACTACACAAATAAGGTTCATAACGAAAGCACAGTTGAAGCGGATGACGGTGAAAAAAATGTTATCCTCTCAAGACCATTTTCAAAAAACGGGCTCGTAGTTACGCGCTTGCCCATCAAGAAATGTCCCGGAAGTTTGTGAACATAATACGTTCTTTGTATTCTCAGACTTCCGGACGTGTGAGTATACGGAGAGCCCTCCAAAAGCTTCCGCACACAAAGCGGTGTCCGTCAAATGAACCATGGTTGTACGGCAGCGAAGCATCAGTACTGAACACTGATGTCAAAATCAAAGCGGCTGCTGTTAATTCAAACACTGTAGGATCCTCGAAAATTCCAGGAACCTCGAGCCCAAGTGACTCTTCTTCCATGTAGCCTATTCCAGTGACGAGTGTACCGTCGCTACGTAACCGGACTGTCTGCCATAGGTGTTGGGCTTGTGTTGGGTGTTGGAGGATCTTGGGGCAACCCCGTTGAAGGTGTTTTAGCTCGACACGGCGCCCCCACACGTTTTACAGCGTGCTGCTAGAAGAGGTGAGCATTCTGCTCTTGGCCGTTTTACAGGGACATGTGTTTTTGCGATAGATTCCCGTTCCTACCTTTTTGGATTCTTTTACCATTGGTGTATAGCAGTGAAGCCTCAGTATGCACTGCATTTGTTTTGCTGTCCATGATGATGATGACGCTGATGATGGAAACCACAGAGCAGTCGAGGCGACGCAACACCGAAAAGCAAGTTACTCGTACAGTTTCTTCGTAAACGCCTCTCATAAATGCATCGTCTTAAAGCGCACAAAGACCCAGAGCGAATAGGGGAAAGTGTACTTGTTAGGAGTGATGGATAAGATGAGATTACACACTTTGAATTAGAAGCATGGGTGACACGTCCAACCATTGTTTTATACGTCCGCAATATTTACAGAAGATTCGTTGGGTGGTTGCATAAGAAGCGAGGTAACACTCGCCTGACAGTGCAGCTGACAGAACTTCATCAATCCAGGGAAGACCACAAAGGGGTTCGCAACCTAACGATCGGCCATGCACAAAATCTGGTCTTGATAGGGCATTCATCTTTGTTAGTTAACAGTTATGGAACAAGTAAAGCATACTACAAGCCAACAATACTGAAACTTATCAGATGGGTCGCCAACTTTTTGAGCCTCAACAAGAATCAAATACGACGACAGCTTTGCTTCGTATGATTCCTCGGATTTCAAACCAGATGTCGTCAAACCACTTAGTTTCTATAGTTCGAGAGTAAAAAATGATGTGGAAGTCCACATGACAACCATTGATGACCATTGCTTGACTGTTTTTCAGTAACAGAATAAGGCGTCTTCTAAAAATTAACCGCCCACTTTCACTAAGCGTAAAAGTAAAGATGATACGTAAATGCATCCGGTACGGCGCAGGAATGAAAGAGGATTCTCTCTCATCCGTGTATAAGCGACTTAATAAGAATGCTTGATCAAAAGGTTACGCGAACAACCAAGACAAGGAAGTAGACTATAGCGTTTGCTAGGCAGAGTGAAGCCGTGTGAACAATGAGCTAGTCACACAACTTGTTCGTCATATCCCAATTATATGTAGCGATCCACATGACCTCTGATCTTAAAGTAGTAAATCGCTATCGTCACTGTGCTGTAGCTGAGGGTCTCCGGCAAGACAAGAAATGAGTTGCTCCCCAAAACGGAACACGTCATCGTTCTTGGAAGGTATTTACTTATTTAATAATAACAACAGCAGGATGTTGAGAGAAACAACTAAAGCAGTTTCTGCAAACGAGCTGTCAGTGTGAACAGTTAAGTTGTGGATGGTTTTCCCCACACTGACTCCAGTATGTTAAGCTCATCATGAAAATTGTGTCCACATCACTCTCGTCTGAACAATCTCCCTCATGTCCTAGCGCGGTTTCTATGGTTCGTTCACACCACAAAGGTGAAACCCTGGACTCGAGCTTCATTCTTATTCGACATCAACATTGGTGCACTGCTTGGTCGTGTCAGGTCTTGAACCCCATTCCGCCAGCTCATGATGGAGGAACCTTAATAGTCACGTGCGAACACTTGAACGTAGTTGCACTTTGGACGGTACGGTTGGATTGACTGCCGCCTGCAACGACCTCCCAGTCAGGTAGCGCCAAAGAGGCGTAAAATCGCTTTATGGAAGCAACCAATAAGAAGCGATGAGGTTACTCCTAAATAAACTGCCGCGTCCAAACTTAAGATGGCATTGCAGTTTACTCAATATATGGTGCACACACACGTCACTTTCACTGATTCGCAAGGTCATCTGATACGGTTCCTCCACAACTAAAATATAGACATCCAACATACTGAATCCAAAGCACTAACAAACACAACGCTTCATCGCGAAGTCAATAGGTTGGTTTCTACAAAGTGCACGTTTACCTAATTATCAGATGGCAGCGCCAGACTGCAGCTCACCTCCAGTTTGCCGACAATAACATCTCTCACCACTGCATGAACGATGCCGTCCACCATAAATGCGTGCAAATCAGACAAAACCTATGCACATCGAAGTGAGAACCTTGAAGCCCCAATAAAAAATCCCAAAGTAAAGACGAGGTGCTCCAAAAGTAAGTGGACAATTTATACGCATCAAAAGTTGATACCTCTTAAGGCATCGCCGCATTACACTGGGCTAGTTTAAATTCCTGTCGAAACACACATTAGAAAGATAGGTTCTGAGAAAGTTGACCTCCTATCTGGTTGGAAAGTTTGCACAATTCCCTAAAACCAACATGCCAAATAAGTTTGGTACAACACAAAAGTCGTCGCGTGCAATTACTCCGACGTCTATGCGCAGGCCCGTTGATCACGGCCGGTTTTGCTGCGCTTAAATAACCCCAAAAGTATGGGCTTGGTAATCAGTAAGTTGCTTTCCGCTAACAACTGTGATATTCATTGACGGTCTCTACAAGCATACTCAACTTCACACGAGGCCATTCACAAACTTGACTGCAATGAAGACAAAGCCAAAACGGCGGTGAGTTAAAAAGGTAAAAGAAATCGAAGACAATTATTTACCGCCTGGCGATACGGTCTCCATCTAGCGATAGAAACACATGACCAGACAACTGCGCCACTGGACAAGCTCCAACGGAAGAACTATATGACAGTGGTGCTCAGAACTTCAAGTATGAAAACGTTTATTGATGACCCACAGACAAAACCATAAACGATACACTGCTGAGCTGACTGTGTGGAACAAAAAATGACTCGGATAGACCAACTCACTGATCGATGCACCCTCGTCATTTAAATCTTGATCACCCAACTGGTTCAGTATGGCAGCTTGACGTCCCATATCCACGCAAGTCCCAATTTCCTCTTGTTCGGCCAGTCTGTCGCTTTCGGCCAACAGGGCCTCAAACACATCAGCAGCGATGGAGGGTTCTTGGGACGCAGAATCTTCCCGTTCAGCAATTTCTACTAGACGTTGTAGAGTGTCCAGCCAGTGTAGTTTGACTGAGGACTCCTCCTGCCCGTCAGCCAGCCCTAATTCAACCAGTCTAGCTGATAGGTGTACGTTGTATCCTCCCTCGATTTGTTTCAAACCGATTGGATTGGGCCACGGAACAGTATAACCATTTAAGAACTCGGCTGCCACGTGAGCTTGTCTGGAAACAGTTAGAGAAGAAACAAGCTGAGGCTGACTGACTTAAAATCTGTAGCAAGTAACATTAAACGCGGTCACTATAGGGCTTCATGCAGTGCAAGAGCAACAGCAATGAACTTGAATTGAATGTCAAAGCACAGAACATTCGAGTCAAAACAGCAGGATATTTTAAGGGTCTGATTCATTTGTTCATTGTGTGCAGTACGATATAGGGTGTAAGTAATGGCAAGAAGAGGGAGCATTGAGATATGCAAATGTTCTAACAAAATAGGTTTGCCTACTTTGGATTACTGAAGACCAACAGAGCTATATCAGCTGCCACAAACTGCACTGACATAACGAGACCTTTTCTTGATCCAGCCACTGTTTTGAGGAGTTCCACAAATTCTGGACGTCTGTGTGGATTGAGCGAGGAGTCATCCGTTGCAACAGGCTGTCCGGACTTTGCCTCAGTGAGAAGGACGCGAAGCTGTACAGCTGCATTAAGTGGTCCATAGTCTCTGATAGAATCAAGAACAACTTTTCGGCGGGCATCACGTGAAACCTGTGACAAGCAGCGGAGAAACAATCAAGACAGTGAATGTTTGTTGATGACAATTATTGTATACCATGGAAACGACTCATAGAAGGGGCTCACAAGAACACCTTTTCCTGCAGGTTTCGGTAATATGATAGACATCAGATCTATTCGTCCAACCCATACCTCCCACATCAGTGCTTCACACCAATCTCGTAGGACCTAAACCTACCTTGAATTCTCACTCACATACTCTGCGAAAAGACCGATTTTTCACCTTTTTGTATGAGTTCATACCGTTTGACTCTTCCAGGAGAAAAGTTTGAAATTTCCGTTATTTTTCTTACAAGCATCATGGGCGCTCACGTTGTTTCTGGCTCTTTTTAGTCCCTGATTGCTTAGCCGGCCTTAAAATAATATCCAGTCGCTGAAACTATTGAACAGAATGGATTATTCCAACCGAAGTCGTTGATTACAACAAACAACCTGTGTGACAGCAGACGACGGGTGGATCTTGTAACTTCGCTCAGTTAGCTCGTATTTGCACATAAGAAACACACAGGTTAACCACAATGGTTCATTTGCGAGTTCAGGGTTCAATCCAGGTTGACCAAATTAAAAAACGGAGACAGTCTATCCATACGGGAAACAACCACTTTGTTAGATGCCTCAAGTGCTAGCTCTCTAAGTGGTTTAGGCTTGGAAATTTTCACACACTGACAAATAAACGTGTTCAATCTGCACAAAGTAAACCTGAATTTCTTCCACGTAGCGCTTCCATCGCAAGAAGCCGATGCGGAAATGCTTTTTTAATAGACGCTACAGCGGTGGAAGGTCGTTTAGGAAAAAACCCACAGAAGATGTGACAATCGGATCAGTCAAATCCAGTGTCTCAAGCAGCCAACCCCACTGTACAACGTACTATACGAATCAACAGATGTCGTGTGTTGGTACGGATAAAACGTGAACACACGAGGAACAGACCAACAACCAAGCAGTGCACCCGAGCTACCTATATTCCACAACATTGCCAACAAGGGACTGAGTTGGCTCCTTAATGTTCTCATACTCAGGGGAAACACGTAGCGCTAGACAGAATGGGGCACGGGGAATCCGTATTTAGGGATTAAAAAACCAAGTGAGAAACACAGCCTTTTTCAATTTATTGCGCTCATTGTGCTGCTTACTTTGCTAAATCAATCAAACTCATCGGCAGTCCGCAACCAATGGTGTGAATGAATAAGAATGTAGCTTTAACACCGATGAATGAAAGTACAGTAAGTAGATAACGAAATTTCATGGTTGGACTGCACTCCGAAGTTCTGGTTGAATGAACCACCACCGTGAACCATCTAATTTATAGGGGACTTGTCCTGGTAAGGACGAGAGTATTCGGTGGAAGATGGGGTATGTTGTCCGAACGTTAAGTCCACTACGACTAATTCACTAGCCATTCGGATACAAACTCCCAAACCAACTGCTTGCCCAAAACAAACTCAAGCCACGCTACGCCACACCATGCCACGTCAATGGCTCAGGCGTTTCTACTAGCAACACGTGGCAATTTGGTCGATAAACAGTCAACAGTGGTCAAGTAAGCAGTAGCTCATTATAAGTCTACCTATGTTCAATAGGTGCACCATATGAAATGCGACAGCGGAATGCAATTAGTGTAGTACGTGTGTGCAGGATAAAATCCGGTCAATAATGAGTAAGCGAATCAGCCCATGGGTGAAGATAGACAGGGTGACAAAATTCCAGAACAATTTCAATGTTAGGCGACGCTATTGTGTTTAAGTGGAGTTCCTTGGTCCTGAGAACATTCACACGGCCTGAGGTACAAAATACTGGTAGCTCCACATGAAGAATACATGTCTGTAGACGTGAGATTTACCTAGCCTGGACGTGATAGTCAGGTTAGGGTGAATAAAGTACTAATTAGGGACAGAATGCGGTGGAGATCAGGGTACAGAACAGAACAATCAATTTGTCAAGTAGTGTTAGTTTCTGGGCGTACAGGTACCGGGCAACCTATAGGGAGTATGACAGCTGGGATGACTCCAGGCAACTCATAGAAACCTAGGGCTAGACTGGAACAATAGCAAAGTCAAAGGTGGACGAGCACTACGGATATTCTTGGCCAATGATTCGTACCATTGTACCGTCTCGACTTTTGCAATGAAGGACTAGAAAATAACTATGATAGGTATGTGGAAAAGACTACACACAATGGGAGGAATAACTCAAGAGAAAAAGACGACTGTTCAGATGTAGATTCAAGCCTTCTGCTTCATCGTGCAAGTGAAATCCACCGATTAATTTTCGGTAGAGGTACAGAGGAACATTAGGCCAGCGAACTTTGAGAAGTGGTTTGAACGCAAACGAAATACGGACAGGTAGTGCATGATGCAGTGGCTACATTGTGTCGATTAGTGAAAAGGGACAAAGCAGAGGCGATCTAGAGAGCTAAGGGTCAATTATTTGAGATGAATTCCGTCAACCGTTGAACAATGCCATCGAGATAACAGATTGACTGTGAATCGATTTCAAAGACAATTGCAAACATTACTGTGTTTGTTCTAGTTTTTCTCATGTGACAGTTGAGCTTACGTGATAACATGATATATAGTCATAGTAATTTGTAGCCCATTGATAAGAACAGTAAGATTGACAAGCAAGAATGGAAGACAAACAGAAAGATCGGTAGGACATTTGCATCAGTTGCAAATGAAAAAAACAGACGAAAATAAAGACAGTATACCCACGACAAGCGGGTGCGACAGTGTGTTTTGCATCCTATACGACCATCTAAACATTCAGGTAGAACTGTGATCTCGTGACAGCCGTCTGTCTACTGAAAGGCCGTGATTAACTGATTCTGGGCCCAGTGACATCACCTCCAATCGCTGGCGCCGGAGTTAATAGCATGCAGCGGTGCAAGATGCGTTCAGCCGTAAGCTCAGAAAGGAACAGCAAAATTATCACACACAGAACTGGTATAAGATACACAATGTTCCCATGACTGACCCTCAAGAGGCAAGCTAATCCTCAGGAAGGTCCAAAATAGCGTGCGACCCGAGTGCATTATCCTTCGAAGAGAGGCCAAATAATCTGGCTTATGGGTGTACATTAGATCGAAAGAACTTGCTAAAATGTTTACTACAAAACCTATTGGAAAAGTTCGTGAACAAAAGAATAATACCACACAAGAACTCACACAAAATATAAGGTCCACCACTCACCACGTGTATATCAATATCAAAAATGGCACCAACGGGACGATGATCGCTGGTCTTCAGTTCAGCACGGTTGTATATGAGTAAGCGGCCTGGGTTCCAAGGACAGTCCTCCACCGAATCTGGTGGTGTGATAAGCAGTCCATCTTCCCCCAGTTTTGGAAAACGCAACCGTATGCGACGCCACAACACCCGATCAGTCCAAGCAGGCGAGCGAGCCTTTTCTGATGTATCATAATCATCACAAAATAGATCGTACTTGTAGGTTGGTGCGAAGCGGATCATACCTTCATCGAATCCTCGGAATACATTGCCAGCCTGGCGTTCCAAAGTCAGCTGATCGGAGCGCAACAAGTCAAGCCAGCTGGATTGGGCGACAAAGCGTTTCACATCAGGTGCGGACAAGTTGATTCGATAGTTGAAATCACCACACCAAAACACATAGTCGTGACTGAGAATAACTTGACCGCTCGGGAAACGAAGACGACGAACAATGTCATGGAAGTCTTCGTTTCGCTCGCGTACTGCAGACTGACCAGCAGCAAAGTGACTGCACACGAAGCACAGTGAAGTAGATCCCAGCTACAAAGCGCACAGGGTAATAAAAAGAAGCCAATGTACTACTTTGTTGTTAGGATTTAATTGTGCTACGAAGCCAAAAAACTTCATGAAAATCGATGACCGGGTAGTTGTCAACCACAAAATTGTGCGGCTTCTCAAATGCGAAGTACGCGGAAAATCGAAGCAATTAAGGTGACTGAAAACAGGGACGAATGTGCTAGTGGTTGTGCTCCTCAGTGGGATGTCTGCTAGTTCTGTGGAGTCAAACAGCCCGACAACATTGACATCTGGTGTCAGCTAGCCCAAACCACCTTCAGCAGCCAAGTATCTCAGAACGTGAGGTTTGGGAAAGACGCGCAGCCTTTAACGATAGCATCTGTCTTAGGATCTAGTTAGTAGTCCCCTGCTTGAGTTGCTCTAGCACGCCCTATGCGTTGATCTTCGTGTAACCCTATTAGCACACTTTGATCAGTGCTTTAGTAGACGAAATGTGCGGTGTGTGAGGTTTCAATCACTTTACCACTAGAAGTCCGGATTGAATGGTTTTGGTGCCAATGATCTACGTTGGACCCTTGTCCATTCATACCTCCTCTCAATTGACGTTATCCTCCTAACGGGATCATTATGTCCGGGTTGCGCGAATTTAATCACTGGATTGATAGATAAAAGCCAAGCTCCTCAAAAGCGGATGAAAATTTTTTTGACAACTGCGCTGCACTGCCTCACAATGGAAAATAAGGATAGTCTTTAGGAGTCATGGACCAAGCCGGCTCGAATACTACTGAAAAAAATTGAGCGCCGTGTAGTGTATGGTTTAAGAAGTTTAAAACAAGACACATCGCAGTAGAATAAGATGCCATAATCCGACATTTTCAATGCCCTGGGTAACCTTTTTACCATGAATTGAATCGATGTAAGGGGTTACGGTATACTATAAAATTGATGCAGTCACAGGGCAATTTTACTTGATGGCTCGTAGGTCCTGCAACCCTGAGCGGCACTGGTAAACGTAGAGTGAATTAATCTATTCATGAATGCCCCTCCAAGTATCGTGATATAACACAAGTTTACTTCTTCTGTGGAAGTTTATTGCAGATAAGGCACGACCAGTAATGGAGAGGCATAAACTCCACTTTCAGACCAGTTTTCAAGCATGCTTTTCTCATTATGCTGTTGTTATGCTGTCAAATTGATGACGCTCACTTGAAACAGGTTTTCCTGATAACTAGAAAGTGGAGAAACACCAAGAATGTAGAGAACTTACGTTCGTTCTATACAGTTTCAAACTTCAGCCGTGCATTTCATCGGCAAAGATGATTACAAATTAATTCTCCTGTTGTTGGACGTGATAGTTGACTAATATACCAATAGTAGTTTGCCGAAGGATTTGTGTTTGCCACTCTGTACATAGATAATGATTAACCTGAAGAGACCAGGCAGACAGTTCACAGGAACGCGAAACAGAAACTGACAAATAACAGCAGTTTGGTTTTAGTGCCACGGGAAAGGCAGCAGGGTACCGGCTCCAAGTAACAGATTCTACCAAAAAAAGTCGAGCATTTAGGTACATATTTGTAGTTTATTCCCCAATGAGCGAGAGTTGCATTTCCAAATTGATATGTGATATTTCCTGAAAAAATGAATGCTTCACATAAGGCTCATGTGAAACTAGAGGTTTGGTGGATCACACTGAAATTAGACCTTCTCCCATGAGAGACCACTTTGACAAGGTCTCACGGTCGTAAGCTGCGCTGGGTATTCTATATATCCCTTTCCCATTCAAAGGGGGAGGGACCACATGACAGTGGTCCCGAAGATCTAATATCACGGCAGATTTCACGAGCAAAAATGACCTTTACCAACCTGACGCATCTATGATCCCGGTAAGTCATCTACTCTTTTCTGAAGGTAGGTATTTAGAGCTGCGATTCGCTTTAAGTCAAACTAGGACTGTGAAGCTTGATAATTCGCGGTAAGCATGCTCGTGGGCTGAATGCGACAAACATTGTTTGAGCTCTGTTGCTCACGTAAGAGGCAAAAGCAAGCTGAAAGCGATGAAATCCTACATCGGTTAGATAGTGTCAGTCCATGAATTAACGGTATAAATTCAGAACTTAGAGTAAGATGCCTTAGGCATGCTCTTCCGCTAATTAAGCGCAGTTTTTCACCACACCTGGTGTTATAAACGCTGGGCATGGCTGGAGGAAAAGGGTGGACAGGTGATGACTTGTAGTATGGATATGAAGAGGCCCTGTTTGCCTCCCAGAAGAGAGATTCGGGGAAAATGAAACTTGTCCGGTGGCGCAGGTGCTGTTCCTTTGGTTGAGCTAAAACGTACGCGAAACAAACAAGAATGTCTATAATGTGTTCAGCAAATAAGTATAAATTCGAGGGAATAAGATCATATCTAACTGATAACCAACAGCTCTCAGATAAATCTTAAATAAGCGAATCGTTGGATGTGGAAGATAGACTGGTGATCCGAGTCATCTATGAGTCACGCCCAAGCCAGGTTTGTTTGGCCAACTATATTTAGTCACTAAGAGGCTTGGTCTGTGAAATGGTAGTAACAAAATGTCACCTCTAGCATGACCACAGATTCAGTACTCTGAAAACATCGGAATATTAAGACGGGACATGAACATATCGCTCAAGTATGGACGTCTTGATGTGGTACCTGATGGTAGCGTTGAAGTTTCCAGCCAGCGTTGATAGAGTAGTGAGTGAGTGTGGTCGCTATAAAAAAAGCGCATGTTCCCATTCTGGCCAGAGACTAACATCTTGATTGAATTATAGATCGGAGTCGAGTGCTTTCCTCCGGTCTAACAGGGGAGATCACATCAGAACATGAAGGCTGTCCAGGTAAGCGAGATTTCAACCGATCCATCCAGTCCTTGTTCATGAACTACGTGTTTCAGTGTGTTCAAAAAAGTTGGCTTCTTAGACTCATCGGGCTGTCGACAATTGCAGTGGTACGGCAGATAGAGAAAATCGCGAGAAAGCATAATAATACGATTCTGGTTAGGTTGAAGCGTGGAGTTTATCACATTGAAGGCCTCACACGATTTAGTCATCAGCAGGCTGCTTGAGAAATTTGTGGTACATAAAAGGACAGCCTTGATGTTCCAGTGATAAACGTAGCCGGTGAGCGTTACAGATTTAATCGGTCATCCAATCAACGTCACATATTCGGTTTTCTTGTATCGATGTTAGACACTCCGTCGTTGGAATAGCGTTGCTTTCAGTTTGACTGCACGTACACCAAAAACAGATGAATGATTGTAGGTGGGTATCGGCTGACGATCCGACTCTGATTTCAAATTCCAGGTTACCGGTAAGAATCCTTATTACGTTGTGTGTATACAGCTACGACCTGACGATAAGGTTAAGGAAACCGCGACCAATTACTTCACAGTTGACACCAGGGCTGGTGGAAAAGTTGTCAACCGACGACTACTATTGTAGCATACAGTGCTTGCCATTTTGGTTGATTTATATGCAAGTATTGGTGACATACAAACCTGTTTACTAGGCTTCGGCTCCTGAGGTTTCTTTCTGCTTTCCATCAACAGAATTGGTGGTGAACCCCTGCCTTTGGAGAATCACTGTCCCACGGTGCTTTCATAGAGTGCATATTACGCTACATATGTTGAGTTTACATCTGTCAATAACCTCATGTCACAAGCCAATACCAATAAAGTGGGAGGTTGAGTGACCACCGGCTGCTAGTGTCAGTGTTCGAAAATGGTCCACAGGATTCAGTCCGATTCGCAGAGAAGCGCACCGTCGGAAAACGAAGGTATGAAGACAAATAATGCTACAAATGCGGTAATCCTCCAATCATGAGGGAAGAGATACTCGGATTTTGATGGTAGTGATTGTGAAGAAGTAGGGTGTTGTATAAAAAGCCGAGACTGACAGGGGATGGCATTGTGTCCCCTCCTACGAGATTGCTGTGCAGCTGATAAACGAAAGTGTGTGGGTGGTTGAGAGAGGATTGAACATTAGAATATGTGAACCAATGTGTAGTCTCGACCAAAGTCTCTCAGCACCTGAGAGGCCAGATAACCGAAGGGGAATCCGTCCACAAGTACAGTTCACCCTCATCACAACGGCATCATCCATTTTGAGCAAAACGCCCCGGTAACTGAGGATGCTGGTCAAGCCAGCTCAACTCAGTAGCAAGCCCTAACCCAAACCTATTAACAAATCTCTGCCGGAAACAGCAGGTGCGCACCCCATTATGAAGTATGGGAGGAAAAGTTTCCATTAGCGAGGATTATTTGACATGTGGACTGTTTTCATAAAACTTATTTAATGTTGATGTCTGCTTTGTTCTAGAGATCGAATCATGCCGTGGCTAAATCCTCCCACTGCTGTTTTTCAAACGCAGCCCGGTTGTGAAATATTTGTGTGTCTGTCTAATCCTCATCCATATTACTGACTATCCAAACGTCTCCAATGTCACATTGGCAATCTCCTTGTATGTGCCATTAGGTCAAAAATGTCTATTTTGTTCACACTGACCAGACAGTGAGGAAGCTCATCAGAGTCACCTGCCAGATGGATTTCGGCATCCTTTAAGGCAAGGCAGCGTTGAGTATTGGACTGTTGTGGCCCAATGAAGTTCCGTAGAATCTGGTGCATTCTGAAAAGCTTAGCAAACATGCCGACTCAAGTGACCTGGAAACTAATAGGCTTCTGTAATTGAATTCGAAGGACCTGTATATGCCAATCAAGGCGATCACATTCAGTGAAAGGTGATTGCGAATCACCCTTCCCACGACACTACGCATGAGGTTGGTAAAAACACTGAACAACCCACGACCAGTTTCGCCCTTCTTGAGACTCATCAGGTAGGCCTGGTCCCCCGATTTCCACCGGTCTTACTTCATATTTGAATAACAAACTGAACATACGCCGCGATAAACGCTCATTCGCAAACTAACCTGGTGCTAACGGGAGACCAGTTGAAATTCAACTGAACTTCCCGTTCAGTTCGTAATATTCTTCAGTGGAATGTGCTACAAGAAAGGCCGCCTCATTTTTCAGTTAGAAGGATATTAAGCAAATTCCATAGTTATATTAGACAGTGGCACTGATGACTGAGAGATTGTGATATATCTGTTTGCTGTGGTCGTGTCGAGCACTACGGTGGTTGCTAATGCCGGTCACGCGCACACACCGATAGAGTGACTACAAGCCCATCGATTCTAATGGTATGGTTACAAGTAGCAATCTGTTAGGCAGATGTGCTACAGCCTTGCCTTTCCGGCTAAAAAAATGACGCATGCGGTATGTGCACCTTAGGGACGGTGTTCGGATGTGGGATACCGGATTGCGAGAGAGAGAGAGAGAGAGGTATTACATAAATTGCAGTGGAATTAGTTTTGCGGAAGCCTGAAGGGACCGGGGCCGTCATGAAGCATAAGGGTATAGCAGCAATATACTGGCAAATGATTTCTGCCGGATATAAGTTTATGTTCGATTGGTCAGTCGTCATTATGCGACAATCAGGTTGGGTAAGAGATCTATCATAGTCCTGAGTCATATACCGTGAGAAGCTGCCTAACTTGGGTTGAAAGCTAGTTCCGCAACCGTATTGGAAAGATGGCAATGATTTTAAACCCAATTTCAAGCACTCCCATGCCCGATAAGCGACTGACCTTGACCGACCTGAATCTACCAAAAGAAATATCCAGACAACCACCGCAATGACTGTCACCTAAACACACTACTAAAATGCATGGTACTGGTCAAATACCAATATGACCTGGCTCATAAGTCAGTCACAACCAATCAATGGCCTGACAGAATGCCCACACGGGTAAACTGTAGACTGGTATCGATCAACTTTCGCACCATGATGCATCTGGACCAAACGAACATAAGGCGGACAGAAACAACAACTCTAGGCCCTAATGCTTACAACCATAAACGAATCTCAGATACTGCCAGTGAACTCCCGGTATACAAGTCACGCTGACTCCGGGAACAAATCGAACCGAACATGTGAAGCGCTTTAATACACATACGACAGGTTTCAAGACGGCCAAGAGTTCTAGCGGCGGGAAAGGTAAAACGATGCTAAGTGCTTCGTAAACACCTGCTACTGTGCAATATCAGTTATACGATGAAGAGTGAATGAAAAAACTGGGTGAGGCTGGTGACACACTACTTAAATGTGGTTGCCCTAGAAATTTTAGCTTGCCAGTCAGAGGAGATAACCTGCAGTAAAGTCATTTTAGTTTCGATATAGTTGTCTGATTCAGGAGATGCTTCATGAAGGGACATTGGCACTGTCTAATAGCCAGATTGTTTTAGACGTCAAACTTGGTTGCTCATTAGTTTCCGACTCTTGGACAACTCGGTAGACATCGATTCGTTCAGTAAGAATAAACAAGTTGACTGCTGACGAGTGGTCAGTCAGCCTGGAGATACAAAGAATCGAGCCTTCTGAATTCATAAGACTCCAAAATTTCGTAGGTGACCGGGAAATCGAACGAAATTCGGAAAGATCTCAAACTCCACATATCCTAGTGTTTCCGTAACCGTTTTTGAAGTATACAAATTACAAATGCACCAATTCGACCGTTCATATTTTGATGGCTTCCCACGCGAACGACTTTTGAGGGTGGCTGGTGACGAATATGCAGCTTTCCAATGTCATTTCATCTTCACGGAAAACATACTGGTTCTTCTTTTACTGAGGCCGTCCAGAATAACCTATGTGGTTCTACGAGTTCTCTTCCAGGTAAGTCATGCTTAGGGTATAATAACCAGGGTGGAATTCACAATGTCAAACAAAGTCCCCCGTCTTCCGGATGTCTGGAAGACAGGGACGTCAAATCACCGAGAATGACCGCGGTAACAATGTGCGGATCAAAAAGTTAGCAATACGCGGCTAACCAGCTATCAGCCCACACGCCGCAACGTTCAAGTTCAATAACCGTTAACGAGTCGATCGGCTTTACTAAAACTAAAGGTCCACCCAATAATGAAAAGCAGTTAGTTTACTTATTCTACTTTGTGTTTTCGAAGCCATAAGCTGAAAAGGCGTCAACGCAGCCAGGTCACATAGCTAAAGTGTCCTGAAACGGAAGAGAAGATGAACTTGACGACAAAATTGTTATTTGTGGACAGATGGTAGCAGAATGTCTTTGTTGATCTGAGTGCTGCTGGAGCTCATAGGTGATGCGCGGTAGCTAGAGAGGACTGTAAGTTCACCGTGGGCACGTCAAACTGCACAATGAGACATACTGTAAGCGTTCGTGTCTACGTGCACACACAAACATGCGCAAACGAGAACATGTCACTTAAGGAGCGCAGTATAGTATACCTCAAGACCAAGTGAACACTGACGCCCGCAAAAGCACACGTGGTAGACTGAAAAGGTTTGACTGCGTAGCAGTTCCAGAAATAGCTTTTGAAGAGGTCAGTAAAAACAGGATGATTAAGCTAAATACGAATGAACATTGTCAGTAATGGGTCAAAGTGAAATGAATGCTGAATGGTTCTGTGTTAATGTCTGCTGATGCATTTTAGTTTCTTGGAAAAAATCTACTCGTTCAGTCCTGGCATATTTTACGTGTGTAGCTGCGATGAGACTCGAAGGAAGCATGTCAGCTTTCGGCTTGCACAATGCAAAATGTCAGTTCGCGTCTCACATTCTGTGCTACTTTGAGCGGAAGAAAAACAATTCACCAATGAGAATTACCGGTAGAATGATTTGGAGAGCTTTATACCAAGCCTGATTGATATGGGCGTCCAAAACGCACCCGTAAATACTCTGAAGAGGCCTTCTCGTCCAAGGCCTGATGTACAGGACTTACTTATGACCAGGTGCATCATATGTGCTGAGCGGCCACCCAATACTAAGCCAAGATATCTCAACCTACTGTGACCCCTAATGGGATACGCAAATGACTCGCACAACCCCATACATACACACCGCAAGGAAGAGCACACCTTAGGGTAAATAATGAAATACACGTTGTTGGTGGCCCGGAGATGAGCCGCTCGAAATAACCATGCATCACGTCGATTGGAGGGATGTGTAGCGAACCCAAAAGAAGGTATGCCCTGAATGGTCAGAATAAACGCCAATCAGAATCGGGCATTTTTAGCTCGTTCCATCGCGAAGATTCCAGGTCCACCTTGTGGAAACTTCATAAATACAGTTTCAACGATCTCCCTTTGTCCAGATTAAAGGCTGCCTCAAGCTACTGTGAGTTTTGATATACCATAGTGGACGGAAAAACAGGCCAAGGAGCAACAAAGGAGTTGCAATATACAACGTTGGCACTTCGCATTGCGAAGTGAGGTCAACAAATGTTGAAAAAAACGAGAAGCACCACACAGCTGTCTTATTCGTGTTTGGTATCATCAGCAGTGTGTATCGCCCGAGTCTCTTGGGGGGGGGACTCAGACTATCAAGAAACTACAAGCAGTTCGGCAAGAAAAATAATTCACAGGGTGTGTGAAACTTCCATCTGAGAAACCATTCAAGGAGCAAGCCAACACATGATTGACCTCACTTGCAGGATGAAATGGTTGTTAGAATGTGCGTTTCATTGGGTTCTTATGCTCAAAGAAGCACTTTCCAGGGACACCCAAATGCTTCTTCGGTGTGGCTCTCTCTTCGTAAGTGGGATGCACAGCCGTTCGACATGAAAATCTGTTAGTAAATCTGGGTAAATGGAGCAAACCGTTTTCATGGTGGTGGGGGGGGGGGCATAAACCAGCCGGCTAGGGAACAAGAATGTGTCTCTCCTACGGCTCCGGAAATTCGTTTTCTATAAGAAGACTAAAACCGAAAAACGTGTCATCGACATGATCTCATGAGAGGATATTGAAGCGGGAAAACTGATTTAAGAACTTTCACCCGATAGCACTAACGGTTTCCTGTTTTACTTTCAGCGATTCCGGGGAACAAATGTCACTGGGATAGAATAGTGAGCGTGTTGGTGTTCAGACTAGATATGCATGAGGTGGGCGGTACGCTGTAGAGCACCAGTTACCAACCTTTTTCGACCACCAAGTGGTCGATTAACCTCCATGATTACGTTTCATTCGTCATCCGTCAGTTCACCACCTAATTAAATCGTCATTCGGTGAAACCGGTTATTGTTGGAACTTCAGATCTATTTGAAGGCAAGCGTGGACGCAGAACTTTGTAGACATTCCATTCTGTTAATTTTTGACTCCTGTGTGGGTTGCGCCTATCCGTACATCGTTGTCTAAAACACAGGTTACTTTTTCACTGAGGTTGTTTAGCGTCATGACCTGGTTGTGTTCGGAATACATGCTGCCATCCATTATAAACAGTACCTGGATGGTCACAGTACAGTCACTGTTTTTACTGGTTGAGTACAGGTGTATGTCCGTATGATTGTACCATGCATGTCCAACCCAATCACTGACCACTGCCCACAGTGTCTGCCATTCTGCTGAGTATAGATTACTTTGAACCATTAGGATCCAAATGTTTGCTATAAGATGCAAAAGATACAATAAGAATTCCGCTCAACTAAGATTATCGGTGCTGGGTGTCGGACGAAGCACATACTCTAGAAGTTCGATATACTGGAGATAAGGCTGAAGGGTTGGATAAACGGGAAAGCGTGGGGGAGCAACTTAGTTTTACTGAGTTGAATCGGCGTCCATTCCTTGAATTCCATGAAGTGCCTCTAACAAAGACCAACAAGGTAGTAATGCACGGAGCTGGGATATCAGCTCTATCATTTGTCATTTTCACAGCTGTCGACCCAATGTGGTTGTAAGCGTCAAGTTTTAATACTTAGTGAAATCAAAGATCTAGTCCCAGGAAATACGCAGATGCAAATAAGAGGAAAAACTCCCAAGATGACGAGGTTATGTATAGGTGGACGCCTAGATTGAAGTAATAGCTTTTCATGAAATAAAATCACATATTAAAGGATGCGAGAATCAGGTGCTTGATAAAAAGAATCTGAGGTAGTTAGGGAATTAAAGCTCCTGGATGATGCGACTCCAGGATGGGAGAAACTTCGTTAGATAAACCCAATCTTCTGGTCCTCCAGGTTAGGAGGGCAGCATTGTGATAATTTTCCAGTAGATGACTCATGCCTACGGTTGCCGCTTTGCGGTAAGACGGAAACCTGCTTGAGGATCGCCATTCTCCCGGTTGTGGTACCCTTATAATATCCGAACTTTCTATTGAGATTTCGTCCTGTAGGTGAAATCTCGAGTTTCGTGAGATACGCACGGTTGGTGGCACTCCCCATTATACTGTAAGCAACATCTATCGACAGAAGGATGAGCACAGTTTCAGCAAGAAATGACCGTTGCCCTGACTTGAACGTACGACCGACAAGGTAGCAGATAGCGCAGTTTACGTGGGGGGACCCCTACCAGATGCTAATGGCCCACTAGTCTGACCCGCTTGGGTGCGGGGACTGACTTAACCCGAGGGCGTACGTTGTAAGGTATAGATGTATCAATCCTGGTGCTACTGCGAACAACAGATATGTTTGGATCCGAATTTGGCAATTAACAGGTTCGATAAGTCGGCAACGGTCACGCTCAACTGTTGGGCGATTGGACTGTGCGGCTTTTAGGACGCGTGCTTCCTGGGGGAAAGGCGGTATCGCTGCTTCCATAAGTATGGATATGTTGGGCGCCCGGAGGAAAAAACACCTTGCTGAATTCACATTCCCATCGCAGATGACAGTGAGACCACTTCCAGACCATTTCGTATTGCGGCTAATCGAATTACGGGGGCTTGTTGCTCTTCGCCTGACTGTTTGCATTTAACCTTGCGTGCACGGTTCCAGCAAATGTAGCCTGAGAAATCATCGCACATCAAGGTGGCAGCTTTTGATCAGGTTATCACCCAACAATCCCCACCACAGGTAAAAAAAAGTGCTGTGGTTTTAACTTTTCAGAGGTTGGTCACAACCATCATTGTGGACAAAACAAACTCACAATAAGCTAACGATGACACTGTTCAAGTCGGATAAGAGAAACGGTTAACCGGAGTCAAAGTGACACATGTCACATTGATGACCCCGGTTAATGAAGCTCAAAGCTACACGTTAAGTCCATTAAAAGCACAGGTCAAGTGACAAATAAATCACCTCACTGGGGTGACTCAGATCTTGCAAACCGACATACTTTCAAACTTCTGGACAAGACTCTTTAACTCGACCAGTTGTCATACAATCAAGTCGCTCACTACCTCCAGAATACGAAGAAAGTAAACGTGTAGAAGAATTGTAAGAGGTTATATAGAAAACGAAATTCTATATAGCTGATTTGACTGAGTTGTCGGTTTTAAAGAATGAGGATTAGAAATGCTCCGCATACGGTTGGATAACTTTGTGTGGCAGTTGAGAGAACAACTTAAGCATTAGTTACAGTTGAGCCAAAACTCCTCAGCAACCTTATGGGTAGTGTATCGTGTCCATGAAATGTATTGCGATATCTGGAATATTGAAACCACTGAAACATAAGGCAGCCTGATGCAGCACATTCAGTTGAGTAAGAACATCATTAACGAGATTCAGCTGGGATTCAGGTGACTCTCACGTGAAAACCAAATCGGTATGCAAATGGGTGTATTTGTAGAGTTGACCGCATGTTCACCTGGGCACAGAGATGTACGCACCGCGTTCTATTATTCTGATCACTGAAAACCGTCGTCCATGGGGTCGGGAATGCATGCCCACCACTTTCTTGTCATTTGTAAGGGACGCGGAAATCGGTTGAACAAGGAAACACGCAGGCACACAGGCACAGGATGTGGCGTTATTCGGTACTACAGACGACACAGCGGAAGAGTTGACAAATCGGTTAAGGTGAGTAAGCTGTTCCAGCCATAGGGCGCATGGTAGAAAAATCGCGTATATCCCACGTTATTGTTTTGGTCAGTTGATTCAGGTGGTCTTTTCATACGTGGACAAATGTATTAGCCATCAGATATGGAATGTTTCACCAATATAGGCCCGGTCACCAAGTATGAAAAACGTGGCAGTTCCACGTGTTGCATCCATATGTGCTAGGTCACCATACGAGTTTGAAGTTGAGGGCTGATTTGTTCAGCTTGTTTAATTCGATAGTCAATCAAATCCGACCGAGAAAAACAGTGCAAGTTGGATAGGTCACGCAATTATGGAAATGCCGGGTGGTACACTTTTTGGAATAGTTGTAGTTCTCACTATTGACCGGTACGCACAGAAAAATACAGTATTGATGGACCCTGGTAAGTGTACCAAAAATTGTCTGCACGAAATTTTACCGGTACCACAAGTCAATAGGGACGCAGAAAACCGAGGACTGAAGGACTGTAGGCAGTTAAGAATGGTAGATATTGTGACTACTTGCAAGTAAGACAAACTTGAATGCAGACAATCTAGGTGAGTGACGGCCGCGAAAGGACCGGGACGCAGAACAGCGATGAAGTTTGGAAGCTCGGCAGGTTTTATCCAATTTTTGGGGTATGGTCTCTTTCCACTGTCCTCAAGAAAACGTTAGGATAAACTGGGCCGTGTTGCACTTTCATAGCATCCGACAATTTAGGTACTGAACCTGATGGGTCGATCATTCGATGTAATAATGCAACTCACGGTCCAACCGACTGAAGTCCGTTCCTATGCAAGGCCTGAGAAAATTATGCAGTAACCCCCAATGAGTAACTGGACACTGGGCGTTTGGAGATGGCTTATAAATTCCTCGCTGACCTACATGTTAAACAGAATTCCCGCTGATCCAAACAATGGGAACTGAGCAAGTTCTCATGGGTCCAAAGCCTTCAGAGGAGGCTTTCAGATTGCAGGAATGTTACTGAGGCTGTTCAATATGTGACTGTTGCACTTCGGACGAATTACAACTGGCGGTTTCTTGAAAAAAATAAATGAGGCTAAACTAATCCTTGCCCATAGTGCATACTTCAACTACAGCTGAAAACATAAACGTTGTCAACGTATTTAAAGCTTTAATATTTTATGAGGTACTATAGTCCAGTTGCTTCATTGCCCCATGATATCCGTTGTAAAATATTACCCAATAACAACTATCATCGTTTTCAACTCCTTAAAATCACTACCATTATGAGGTATAGAATGGTCGTGCATAAGGACAAGTTACGGGAAAGTCGGACACGTTATGACACGATAGAACACAATTCTAGCCAACACGAACAAGCAACATAACACGGGTTAATCGTTTCTACCTCTTCGATTTTAGGTTGGATTATCGTCTATGGTGTCATTGTTTACGTTCATCTCAGAAAGACCTAAAACGACAGTTACAGGTCTTTCCTCCTCATACACTGACCGCACTCGGTATGTGCACCTTGGAAGAATGTGGAAGACTAGCACTATATCCATTCTATCTCCTACTTTGCTCCACTTTGCACAACATGGCAGTCTTCAAAGAAATTGTGGTTGTATGTAAGAGAAGTACTGGTGTTGCTCCAATGAAGGACAGCGATCAGCCAAGAGTTTGAAAGATTCTTCACGGATCGGGACAATTCGAATGTATTCTGAGTCGCAATTTCGTGATGTTGAGAAGTTTGAGGGCACTAACCAATGTACCTGGAAACCTGCACGTTCAAATGAAGATAAATGTAACGATGACTTCTACTTAGCTTTCGGTGTAAAGTTCACAGGCGAAACAGTGTGTAACATTGGTTGATTTTCATATATTGTTATTCACTTCCAGGAAACAGAAAGATGACAAATCGAGGCAAACAAGTGTATGCAACAAAAAGATGTTGTTCTGATGAAAATCATTACGATTATCGGAATTCTCGTATGATGCCAGTTAGGAATATGATCTTGCTGGATCTCGTCCTTAGGCCAATACTTACCCAATGGCTACGTGGATAAAAACTAATAAGAATTGAGTGGCAAAGTTACAAAGCGAGTTCCGACTAGCCAATATAATCGACAGACCAAAACATCAACTGACGGGACACCGAAACGTCTGCGTGACTAGCTAGTGTCACAAGGTTGGTGGTAGACAGCCCTCGCTGTCGTCTGGCGAAGTGCCATCGTCCAAGCCCAAAGGAGCCTAAAGTGGTTCGTTCTGTTTCGCGTTGCCAGGTTATCCGTTTGTTCTCGTTGCTATCCCAAAGTTATTTTGTATGCACTGCATTATATTACAGCATATTATTTTGTTTTGGTCTTTAATTACTAGACTTTGATCGTATGTCTGTCTCATTTATATGTTTGCAAACGGCCCGCCTTAACACCCCGGACTTTCAAAGCGTTAAGCTCAAAATCATGCTACAGGTGACTTTCGGTGACTATAGTTGAACGGACCAAGCTGAATAATGGCTAGCACTAGCTAGCCATACGTGCCAGGCCACCAGACGACCTTTTGTGCACACTTACGTCTCAGTTGTTCCCACTTGAATTGACATTTATGGACAACCAGTTTAGCATAAAGACGTCATTAGAGCTGCCCTATCCTGTTCACCCTATGCTTTTATTCCCTTGGGTTTAAACTGGTTAAAGGGAGTCTAGTTGAGTACACATGCAGCTCGGCGCAAACTACCTGTGGCGTCATCACTGTACGCGGAGGTTCCTTGGTTTCGTTTGATGTGAAAGGCCAATATGGAAACCCATGTCGGTCAACCGCCTGTCACAAGACTAAAGCCAGCTGAGTGCTCGTACTAGGCGCTTTTGGGGATGAAAGGCCGGATCGATTTCGACAGTTTGTACAGAATTCAGCAAATGACACGAGAGGGTTGACAACATGGCCTGTCGACTAACTGTGAGACGACGGTGCTTCTGATTGACTTGGTGACTCCGCTGGTAAGCTAAAAAGAGATGTGACACATATCACCACCCACTAGACGTTACAGCATCTAGTCGGTTGACTATCTATTCTACAGGTAAGCTGGTTGTCTGTACAAACTTCCCATTGGATCGGACAAAACGTAACTCGCTTTGTAACTTGAGCGCTCAATTTTTACCGCTTTATCTATGAAACCAATAGATAAGCATCAACCTGAGAACGAGATCCAGGTGTATATACCTACCCCACTACGCACCGATGGCATTACCTCGACTAGTGACGAAACATTTGCAACAAAAGTGCTGGATGCGCTGAACAATTCGACAACTTGATTGTCAGAGCTTCCAACTTCCCCTATATGAAATACTTGATAAAGCACCTAGTAAACACTTAATTAATAGACTGGTAGAGATACACCTGTTTCGCTGATTCAGGTGCCCAGGTTTTGATAACCGTTAGACATATGGGTCTCATTTAATCTACCAAAGGCTGGACAGGCAAGAACTCAGAAGAGGGGGTATCAAAGGCCTGAATAAAATGTTTGTCCATATCAGTGTATGCCATGTTGCAGTCGCAGATTGACCTCTGGAAAACGTTCACGGATTTTAGCAAATGTGAAGGGAGCAAACCGGAGTGACGCAGAACACGTGGGATTTTATACAATAGTTAGTTGTCCAATAATAAGCAATAAAAGGACAATCGGGTACACTTTCTCAGAGAATAAAATCACCGTATAAAGGTGCACGGTTAAAAAAAAACAATAAAACGAACTGGTCTCGATTGATATCTGTTTGGGAGAAAAAATATCTCACCGCTCAACTGCCCGTCGTTCACGCGAACCTGAAGGGTCATAAATGAGAGGCAACTGCAACTGGCTGCGAGACCTGGCTCCTGCAATCTGAAGACTTCAAACGCCTTCAGACATTTGACCACCGGCGTCTCCGTAGCAAAGCAAGAGTTAGTCGGCAGCATCGGTAAAATGTGCGTAAGTGCGCACTATGAAAACGAATCGCAGTCGCTGGAGTAGCAAATAAAGTTAACTAGGTTAGGATCTTTTGGACATTCACCACACACGCCTAACCACTGTCGGCCGAAGATAGCGACCTTCACTATTGTAAACCTTTGCTGACGAAGCGTTTGCGGGGGACAAGCCCCGACATGGCAAAGCGAAATGAAAGGTGTCACGGTTAAACAGTGAGATCTCCGCACCTTCCCGGGTGGGGCCAAAGTGACTCCCATGCATGTGGCTGGAAATTTTACAGGACATGGCACGTAGCTAATCCTAGCGGGGAGCCAGCCGTCGCTTTCTAGTCGGACTACTTAAGTTTGTCGTTTTGCGTTGAGTTTGCTCTTTGGGGTTTACGGAGGATACTGGGTCCATTCTGCTGTGGGGCTCTCATTCCAATATGACGCAACGACGTGGTTATTTGGTTGGCGTTGGAAGGCGTGTATGGCCTGTTCTTTAGCATAAGGCTTTTCAGCACAGTGCACTCAGCATTCCCTATTTTTCCCACACTTTAGTAGAACGTTCTTTCCTCATGGCCGTACGCCACTTAAGTATCAGGGTTTATTACTCGTCTATTGCCGTTTTCGGCGATGACGACCCCATGGTATTACGAGTAAAACGAATTATAATTACAACGAAGAACCATACTGACCACAGTAACAGTAAACCAACTAGAAAACAATATTTACACTAGATAGGAATCAACAGTAAACCAGTGTACTTCCACACCTGGGCGAAACAACCCCACAGCTATATACGTAATGCACTACTCATAAGGTTGCTGAAAATTCTTCGACAGCCCACGACCGGTTTCGCCCTTCTTGGGGCTCATCAGGTAGGCGCATCACAAACGAGAGATTCAGCTGGGTTCAAGGTGAGTCTCTCGCAAAACCAAATTTGTTTGCAAACGAGTGTATTTCGCTAACCCTACAGCTGTTTTCGAACTCGTTTTGAAAGATCTAGTCTGCACCAAAGTGACGCAAATTTCTGAACTGGTTTTACAATGTCTCATATGAACAGCTTGCCAGAAACCGCAAATGACAGCGCGTTCAAGCAACCACACACAAGCTTTAAGACCAACGCTTACTTGAAATCGAACGGCCACTCCTCCTTTGTTGCCTGTGGCACCACCGAGTCCAGTTTTCACAGACGAGCTTGCAATATCTCGAAAGAGAGTAGCCAGACGAGCACGGGCAAATACAAACAAACAAATACCGACCAGTTGAACCGAATTAATAAGTACGTAGGAGTCGCGCTCGTGAACATCGCGATTCAAATGTCGCTGTAGGAAGAGGCCCCAGTCACGTTGATTAGCTGTCGGCTTAGATCCGGCGACGATGTTGCTCGTGGTCAGATCAACAATCTCTTCAAACCCAATAGCAAATACATCGATAGGTTTATTTATCTGCTCGTCTGTGTAGTCCGAATTACGATAGCCCCACACTGCCTCGGGTTTCACCGTCTTGGCCAAATCCAAAAGCCAATCGGTCACCGACTCATGTTTGTGTGCCACACTGCGGAAGTGCTTGCCACCATTCACATTCCAAGTGCCAACGAAAACACGTAGGTTCTGAGCTTGGACAAATTGGTTGTGTCGGTGCATAATGTTGCTCAGAAGAGCAGGAGGCAAACAATGTAACCGACGGGGTAGATACTGTTCTGAAAATGTTGTGATAAAGATAGAACAGATTAAAAGAACCAGCGGAGCAGGCTAGGAACTAGTTTAACATTTTATTGGAACCGAAAGACTTAGTTGTCTTTTGGATGTTCTTATGTTGTGGTCTCCCGGCTTTCATGTGGTGGTAAACAGATAAAAAACAGAATGCTGTCAAGGTAGCGGTCTGAATCATATTAGACTTCTGTGGTGCATGAGTTGATGTGCTTTCTGCGGTAAACATTTGGCATGTGATGTCATTCACAAAGGTGTCTCCAGACGAACAGGCTAAGTTCACTTCGGAGAACTGATTATCCTTATGGAACGGACTGACGCATACAGAAATATTAATCACAATAGAATTCAGAGATGCGCAAGTTCAGAATCAATCAGTAGTGTATAAACCGGAATTTGTGAGAATGCACTTCTGATGAATCCCAAATACAACCCATACGTACGGCGGGTGTAGGTTCAGAAAACATTGGTGTGGTTCCTGTTCGAAAGATTTCGTGAATGTTTAATCAAAACATCCACGGCAGGATGAGCTGGAATACGAATATCCGGTCAACAAAAACCTTATTGGTTAAGAGAACAGAGAATAAATTAAACAAAATGAATATGCGATTGGTACATACCACTTTAAAACGATACCGCATTCATGGCTATGCATTCTGGAACACCGAAATTCTTACACGCAAACCAGCTAGATCAGTTACGGATTGCTTTGGTAATTGTTCATCAGCATACCATAAGCGCTCAAAAGGTTGGAGCTGAGAAACACTCCTCGAGGTAAGTAGAGGTATCTGAGCCATACAAGTGACCAATGACAACCTGCATATGATTGGAGTGTAACGATAAAAGCTACAAGTTCTCAATGAAGACCCCCTCATTTGAGTTGAACACGCTGAAATGCTGAGAAACACTATGCGACCGCTTCGTCTGGCAAGATGCCGCCGTTCGACATTCAACAGCAATATACAGTTAAATGCCCTGAGTTGAGTTGTCGGTCCTTTGTCCACGCAGTTGCGATAATCTAGCATGCTCTGAAGTACAGCCCAGTGGAGAAAGCTTATCAATTATCTTTCAGTATTCTACTGTTGCACTGTCTGCTTACAAACGACCTTGCATAGTACGTCTACTTTTATACGTGATTTCCTCGAGTCAAGTTGAGAACCACCTGTCAGATGCACCTACCAAGGCACCGTACGTTCGAAAGCACCAATGGCCTTGACAACCGAAGTTAGTATATACAGGAGTGGTTTCATGATTTAGACACACTGCAGGAAACCATGCAACTTAGAACGCGGAGTAAACGGTAGTCAGTTAAGTTGTTCTTGTCAACGCTAAACCACTTAACTTCATGACACCGTAGCAATATCGCTAGTAATTCAGCTGTAATGATTTAAGTCCCTAGATGGTCACTTCAAAGACCCTACGCACGTCGTTCCGTCCAGTCGAGGCTTCATGTACACCTGCTAACTTTAGCGAATAAAAGGGTTGCCGTATAGCCGAAAGATGGTGAGACCGTAGGATTTTCCAGCTGTCACTTCCTGAAGGCATGTAGTTAACGTACGCTCCAGATCATTCATTGACCACTTATGGTAACACAAACTTTATGCCAGTAACGTTTAGCTGCTCAGTCCTACAAAAAGCTTGGCAGCCTTCGCAGTAACCGGCGACTGGGAAGCGCAGGTAGCTGTGGTCTCGTCGAATTTGTTTCGGTTGTGAAGAGCTCATCTCTTATAACCACACATTTAGAATGGGTGCACATTCAAAAAGGGTTGCGTTCTTGTGCTTGACTGTGACGAAATCCACTTCTTCTACTCAATTTCAGGTAACCGGGACGATGCTTCAAGAAGTTGTCCCAGTACCTGATTTAGATAACCTGATTTTAGATAACCACTGAAACGACCGCTACAGTAAACCGAAAACGCCACGTCGTCTAAGTGTGAAGTGATGTTAATACTTTGAACAACTACGGTTACACTCACAAATCGCAATGAGAAAGGTATAGGGAAGTATTCTGCCCCAAGTGCCAACCAAAGCTGCAAGATACTCTACAAAACTGGCCGTTTATTAGGAGTTGATTGCCAGCACATCCTCCTTGTCCGCGTTGCGGTCCCCTCTACTTACAAACTGAAACTCGATTACTCTGGTCACCCAAAATACCAAGGCGCAGATAAGTCAAGCGAGCTTCATCTAGTTGGGAATATGACTGTTGAGTCTATCAACATGGAAGGCAACGCGGTGAAGTCCGATCATCATACTGATAGATTACGTTCGACTACAGAAGATGTGATATGCCAAGTTTGGTGGACGATATTTTTCACATGGTGGACAATTAACAAAACAGGTCTAGGATGAGGTGGTGAGTACCGAAAAACGGCAGACTGGTTTCAAGAATAAATAAGGGCTTGCGCACTATCTGCCTCAATTAATTAGCTTCTGAAAAGAAACTAATATTTTTACCCAAATCGATATCGAATATTTATGTCCCATTGTGACGTTGTATTTCAAGCGACCGTGAGTGAAGGATGAGCGGCGCTATATCGCACTACTGACCAAACGCTCGTAACCGAACGGTTTAGTCTTCAACTATTGGTCGGGAGGTTGCGAGTTCAAACTTCTCTGGAGGTTCATCAGATACCAACTGCTGATGATTCGCAACAAGGATGAAACGGCTGTACAGTGTTACTCGGCCTTTCAGCACAGACTGGTTTCATTCACGAAACTAATGATACGGCACAAAGGTCACTCATCAAATGAAAGACTGAATTTTAGCTACTTGCTCGAATAACGACTACCATCCAGAAGGGACCACCTTGATCAAGTCTCACGAGTGACCTCTATTTGGAGAAAATGTACAAGTATTCCATGCGAAGAAAGAAAATCCTAAATGGACAACGGCTACCCAAAACGAGGTAAATAAAAACAGCTTGAAAAAAGTTGAATGTACAAAGACGGAAAAGAAACACCTAGTTTTGCGGGCGCACAAAGACACCATCGTGTGGATTTACCGGTTACGGTTTTCATCCACCCCTGAAGATTAGACTGGGCAAGAAGAGTGTGCATCGCTTCCTGTTTGGCAGTATCGAATAGGCTGTGTTGAATCGTTCGGGCGGCACTTCGTTGAACGTCACGCAACTTTGAGCGCCCGCTGCTCAGGGCACCTGTGCCCGCATAAATACGACTCACTTGGTCACCGTTGAGTTGCCAGAGCTGATCAGGAAGCGAAAATGATGATGAGTGGGCATCAGAGAGCACGAATAAGACTAAACAATAAGACTATTTGCGTGCGATCCAGAACAGACAGTTGTGATTGGTAACTGAGTGGGGATACAGATGTAAGACTGCGCCCTCTTACCGAGGTATGCCAGTTAGATATATTTAGTACTTTTAACATTATCAAAATGCTTTCCAAACATGATCGAAATGGAATCTTCTAGTCATGTATCTCGTTAGTTTCGACAACTGGGACACCAGAAGACGAGGACGGCACTCCTCTAAATCACGTGCCCTCGAAGAGAGGACGCTTTCAAGTAGAGCGCATTGCAGGTGATAGGATGATATCCAAGAGACAAATAAGGCCTGTCCACCGCGGTCGTCATTATCATTTTCATCATCATCGACAGCATGACATCAGTGTTCAACACCAATGCTTCGCTGCCGTACAACCATGATTTATTGGAAAGCTTTATTGAGACAAAAAGAATAAAGATGGACAGGGAATGGATTTAGTGCTACCTTACTACAATCATTCCGAGGTGCCTACACCTCCAGACATTCATTCAGGCAATCTGGATAGAAACTGACAACAAGAACGCCACTGATATCGATTAGCAGCCTTATCTTGCAGTGTCTCCAACCAGGCACAGTGAGGATCACGCAGTCTCCTTCCTGGAAGGCGAGCAGCACCGACAGCGCCCAAACGTTTCGTAATCTCCTTCATACTTCCCTGCCATGCCAGGGGTTGGCCGCCTCTCTGCTGCCGGCACTCTGGATTTGGCACGGAAAACAGCACTGTCTTCGGCAAACGATGGTTAGGCATACGCAACACACGTCACAACCAACGCGACTTCTCGTGCTGGACACATTCTTCAATGGAAGTACCCGTTGCACAACCAAAAACTCGATTTCTAACTGCCTCGTTACGGGTTCGCCGACACCAACCCACGCAAGCTATGGTTCTGAGACAACGATTGTCAAACACCTGAAGACGTCTCAGTTCCGCTGCTCCAACCGGCCAAGTCTCACAGCCATACAACAAAACAGCCCGCACTGTAGCCTGATACACACGTCCCTTGAGTTTCAGGGATACACCACTTTGACGCCATAGCAAACGCGACCCGAGCCTTGCAGATTAGTGCATTGCCCTCATCTGTCACACTACAATCAGAATTAATACAACTTCCAAGATACGTTAAACGCTCCACAACTTCCAGTGCCTCTCCCTGGATTGTAAGTGGCGTGTTCAGTGACTGCATATCCAGCAGCATGACCTTACACTTTGTGGGTGCAAAGTGCATACCGAAGGACGGGATGACTTTGGTCAGTTCATCCAAAAACACCTGCGCCTTCTCCTCTTCAGAGAAGAGAAAGATGTCGCCTGCATAGTCCAGATCTACAAGGTTTTCTTCACAGGCTATTTGGACACCAGGGTTTTGGAGACCTTCCAGCGTTCGGCTCATGATTTCATCGATCACGAAATTAAAGAGGAATGGAGACAGTGGGCACCCCTGACGGACACCGCTTTGTGTACGGAAGCTTTTGGAGAGCTCGCCGTATACTCTCACACGTCCGGAAGTCCGAGAATACAAAGAATGTATTATGTCCACAAACCTCTGGGGCATTCCTTGGCGGGAAAGCGTGCCAAGGAGAACAGACCGGTCAACCGAGTCGAATGCGCCTTGGAAATCCAGGAATACTAGAATTGCGGGTAGCTTATGTGTGTGGCGTTGTTCTAGCACCTGACGGAGTGTGAAGATTTGGTCAACGCAAACCCTACCAGGCCGGAAACCCGCTTGCTGCTTTCGAGTGTTTCACAAGCCACCATAGGGCGACGAAGCACAAGTGACGCCAGCAGTCTCGTTTATACCGGGGTCAAGCTGATCCCCTTGTTGTTACCACACTCACTGAGAGCCCCTTTTTTGAAAATAGGCACTATCACCGAATCCCCCCAGTTGTCTGGGACAGTCTCCTTTTCCCAAATGCAGGCAAACAAATCAGACAAGCGCTGACTGAGGATTTCACCCTCATTTTTGAACAATGCGGATGGGAGGTAATCCGGACCAGAAGCTCAGTGGCGCTTGAGAGAACATATACCGTCGTAAACCTCCGGCGCCGTAGGGGGTTCCACGTTCACCGTCCAGGGCTCTACGTCAACTGTGGGCTCCAGATGAGTGGCAGCTGGTGGCCACCACGGTACAAGCATATTCACTATGCATGTCATTTTCCTATACAAACCGGGAAAATGGTGGATATGCGACTGGACACGGCAATTACTCTTTTGGCTGTCACACACGCGTATCAATACCTGTGAGGATGTTGTTCCATGCTTTGATAGCTGCTGATCATCTACACCCATGCTTGTGTATTCTGTCGAACATTGTTGTCTAGTAAGATAGCAACACTATTCCAGTACTTTCGAAGTGAAGAGGATGACAATTGCTGTTCCCATATGTCTATAACAGAGAAACTTTCTTGTGAACTTTCTGTAACTCGAAAAACACAAGCGTATGCACATTGTTCTCATTTCTGACGGTGATATGGTGACCGATAAAGCTCAAACGAACCGAAAGCGACTTCTCTCCGTGACAGAGAAGTCATCAGAGATAGCGTCAGAAACGAGGGAAAACTAACCAGCAGCTCTGCATAAGTAAAATATATGTGCACAAAACCTAAACAGGAGACGCGCACATTAACAATGAAACTCAGGAGTTTATCTCGCCAGGCTGAAAGCAAATACCGTAAGACGTAAAGTCGAAATGTTTGGATGAAATCTGGAAACAAGCTGAAAAGACCACTCAAGGGGTTTATGTTGCAGGAAAAAACCATTTAAAGTGTTGTACTGAGTAACTCAGCAAAAATTTCAGAAGGGTAAAGGGCATATATTTCGGCACCACCTAACCCACGAGAGTACGTTCCTGAAAATAGTGACGAGACTTTGACAAGTGCTGAAAGTGCACACTTTTCAGAGGGAACTTGGATTCTGTTACCGAACTTCGGGCATAGTTTGACGTACAGATGTTTCGTATAACATGTGAAATTGAAGTTTCAGGAGCGTTAGTCTATCACACCACCCGCTCCTGCGCACCGCTTCGACAGGCGGGTCAAACTACATGAGAATGATTAAGGTCCCCAGGTCCACAGTGATGGTAAACGACGAACATGCAAAAACGTTGTCGGCGGATGAGATTATCTAGGTCCAACAGCCGTGACAGTAGTTCTGTTCAATGCTTTGCACTCCCATTGCCACTTTCAGTTTGCACTTGGGTGTACATAAAAGGCGCAACCCCGAGCAAAAGTTGAGTAACTCTGGTAACGTCACTTGTATCCTATACCGAAGAAACTCCATGTTCAACTGGTCTACCAGCCACGCAAATACCAATGCCGGTTATAAAATATGGACAACGATAATCCATGCTTTTCAAGGGGCCGGTTCATCTTCTCGTGAGACTCAAGCACAACACAACCAAGTATAGCATGCGTAAGCATTTGCGCTCGTAGCAGTAAGGGAACCAAAGTTCAGATAAGAAACCCGAACACATCGGGATAGCGTGGATCCTACTAGACAAGCCGTGTTTTGGAATGATCGAAACGTATCTCCACTTCTGAGCAGACGCCAAGGTTCACCAACAAGATTCCGACGATGGCGTAAGATAAAACAAATGGATGACCAACCGTATTGTGGCATGAACTACTGCCCGTCGTGTTGAGATGTAACATACATTCCATTTTAATAATCATTTACTGTATTGCATCCGTATTTACTGTATCTTGAATGGGGCCCGATAAATTGGGACAATAATCGGTAATTTGTCCACCAGTGTTACTAAATATGTATTAGTTATGCAGAGGAAATTGTTTCTGCTGCTCAGAAAAAACTGCGTTATCGAGTGATTTTTGTCGGTTCCCATCGTCCACCTCGTTGGGGAGGGGGTAGAGTGAGGAAAAAGTCAATCTAATCTGAAGTGACCACTACTCGGGGCAACAACAATCAAGGTGAATCGGTTATGGACACCAGATATAATTGGACTTCAGTCAAAATATAACCATGATGTGAAAATCAAAAAACGAAAAAAATGCAACATACCTGGCGCAGGCTATCGACGAACCGAGTGATTAACATTTGTTGATTCTTCGTCGTCACATTTAGACTTTGTAACATACGTGGTAGAACAATGTGCAGCCCGACGATGGTCTGGACCGCATTTGTTCTATCCAAACAATCAACACAGTTAATTCGTAGCTACAACGAAGAGTGATGAGATTAAAGACCAAGGTGAGACGACTGCGAGCACTTTTTCCCGGATAAAGGTAACACAGTCACAAAACCAAAAAGTTGGTGGCTTTTTCGGTTTTCCATAAAAGACCAAATCAGTAAACGCACCAGGTGCAGATGAATGGTGAGAAAAGCCTTGGCAACATGATATCCTCATTAAGTTCGACTTAGGTATACGTGAACATCCACATTCATGACAACGGTACAGGCGAAGCAAAGCAAAGGAGATCGGAGCCCCAGCATTAGTAACCGTAGAATAATAACCATAAATCAGAACCTGCCAACTTCTAACTTGCAGAAAGTCACAACTGTTTACTGTAGGACATCAGCCGACCAGTGCATACGATGGGTGGAATTAGTGTGTCCAGCCAAGCTTGCTCACTGTTTTTGGTGACAGGGAGTTTTCCGTTAAAACGAGGGATAAAACAGGACGCTCGATGTAGCAAAATCCACCCATCGTCACGAGCGAGGGACCTCCAACTCAATGGTGATACTGGGTAAGCCATCAGACCAACGGACCAGGAAACGGGACTCACTGTGGCGACAAACAAAATGAGGTCACGGCAGGGGGACCAGAGAGGCGAAATCCCAAGGCTACAAGGAAATTCACCAATAACAAGACAGGTCGAACAACAATTCAATTTGAATGCTTACTCAAACGATCAGTGATGCGTCAAGGTCGACCTAGGTGAGTAGACCCTGTATCAATCCACGTAAATGCAATGGCCATGCACTTCCGACCTCAACGCACTTCCACTTAGGGCGCACTGGTGATGTCATCTTGGCTGGTGATGAAACGTTTGCAACCGAATTATCGAGCTCAGCGAACAAACCAACGGCCATCATTACAACCTGAGCTACTAATATTCTCTTCAGTTACATAAAAGGGGATACCGGACACGAGATCAATGGACCAACGGTGTCGGTGATTGAGAAAAACCTCGATTTGAAACTAGTCATGGACAACTTATCAAGCAACTCATCGCCGGCTCCGTGGAACAATAACACTGTACTTCCTCTTATAAGCAACCTCTACCTAGGGAATATCTTGGAGGAAGATAAGGTCTTGGCGATTCCCAAATTATCGCACTACGAACAAAGTGTCCCCTAGCCCTGACAGGCCACACCAAGGAAACTTCAAAAGGAATAAGGTTTGTGATTCGACATGTAAACCATATGGGTCTCCCCTGTTTGTGAACAGGAAACAGTTTAAATCCACAAAGTAATACCCCCGGCACAAACAAGATCAAAACTATGTATGTGGTAAACATCTGTAATCTTGACTCATTCCGTGCGATGCATAAACCATCCGAGGTTGACTCATATAAAACAGGCTAGAGCATGGCGAATGATCGTTAAATGTGATTGGACATGCAGTTCTTTAGCATGTGCTACAACAGTGGATATGGAATTATCGAAGGCTCCCCCTAAAAAATTACTTTATTCCATCGAAAGTGTGCACACTTGTATAGCAGAACAGAGCATTCAAAAGATTTCGGATGAGTGCGTTGCTAGTCAACAAAGAAGTGAACAGCCAAGCGCCTAAAAAAAGCTTACTTATGCAAGCAAGTGAACCTACCCGAAACAAAAAGAGCAGACCAACTAGTCGTTTGTCAATTTGAGGACACTCGGGCAATCTAAGAATTATTCATGAATAGCAAAAACTTTTAGAAATAGTAATAATAAATCGCCCATCTGTAATAAACTTCCGGCGCCTAGCTACCATGCCACCCGAAGGAAGCATGAGGGCAAAAATACTGCCAGGTTGCTCAAGCCTAGACAGGAGCAGTCGAGATGCACAGTTTGGGTTCGAACCACAGACCTTTCGATCAATACGTTCTCGCCCTAACCTCACAGCTATCTCGTTTGATGGTCACCTTTTGTCTCATACTTTCGAGTATAACCTAATGGCGGTTGGGACCTAGGCTCCTTACCTTCCTTTGAATCCGGCTTTTACGGACTAACCTCCGGCTAGGCAACAAACAATAAGGAATAGCTCCAAAACGATGTTTCTCACAAAGAGTGAATGCTGCAAATGCATCGCTTCGTCACATACTTAGAGCATCTGAGCTCAACAGCAGAGCTGCGGATGGAGAGCGTAGTGGGTATCCCAAGTGGTTTACCTCTAAATTAAGGGCACACGAACTGAGTGGAAGGTCACAAACCTCATTATACACGTCTCTAGTTGATGTCTTTAAAAGAAAATTTGCAGACAGTTGTTATGGGAACAGTCTTGAACAGAAAGCGGGCAAGGCTGAGAAGTATACGCATACCAAACTTCCCAAAACAGCCCAAGTATTTGGGAAGTTAGCTGATCATTCCAAAGAACGGAATGAGAACGTGACTAAGTACACAGATCTAGTGAAACTGAACAAACAGCAACAGGGTGCCTAAAAAGATAAGTATTAAAGTGTAAAATGTAAAACAATCTACACTAGTTAGGTATGATATCAAGGAGGATATCAAATGCAACACCTGAAATGTATGCAAAACGAGGAAACTTACAGTGCCCGTTTGCCAATGAACAACCTTGTCATCAACGGCGTGAAAATAGCCCCAACTGTTCACGAAGCGTTCCAGTTGCTTCTGCAGCCAGTCTAGACTTTTCTGGCCCCGTGATTGCACTTCCGAATGATAGTCGAATATTATATGGCATACACTGTTCTGGAAGTGTTACAAAAAACAGTGAACGCAACCATGGCAACGGATGAACTTCACAGTAAAAGCAGCCTAAACTGATGGTTTTCAACATGCTCAAGAGTGCTAATGAACTGAAACAAACGAAGCTGAACGAGATAACCTATACCCTGCTCAGTGGGGACACCAAGTCACCACCAAAACAGTCACATGTGTGATAGGTGTCATCTAAATGTCATGATGAGGACAACCCCCGGCGTGTGTATTTCGTTCGCCAGATGCAGATGCGCCCTGCAACAGACATTCTTCTTCCGATTGGGCAGAGAATTAATCCCCAGGACGAACAAAAACAAGGACCACAATTATAAGAAGAAAAACGAAACTTCTCCAAGTGAACAGTACAGTAGTTCTATAGTGATATTATGTAAACGAGAGTATGCTGGGGTTGATTAAGTGGTCGGATCCCGGAAAGCTGAGCAATACGATGTCTATAAGCCTTATTAGGATCCATCATGTCGGGTGGAATCGGTCACGTGACCTTGTGGTTAGCAGTTTCAGACTATTAATCACAGGACCACGCATCCGCCAACCAGTCTCGGACCGCTGAAGTACTTGTATTCTTAGGGTGTACTTCCTGACACACCCGGCTGTTTAGCACGTTGAAAAATCCTTACTGTTGGAGAACAGTCCGACTATCATTGCAACGGGTCATCAACCATTGCCAGGAGCTTCGGATTCAGTCGGATCTTGATACGAAATATGTGGGGGGATCCCTAAAAATACAATTCAAAGCCGTTCATCCTTAGTGGAGTGTTGCTGCGAATGTGTCTCCACTGTGACATCACAAGGACGTACGTACCGTGAAAGTGGAATATAAGATGAATCATCCGTCGAATTTCAAAACCAAACGACGGACAACGTCTAGAAAAATACGGCAGAAAATGTGGTGAAATAGCTCTCATTGGTAGGCAAGCACTAGACCCCTTCCCTACTTCGTTTCTCTTTAAAAATATGGGCTTTACTTAAATTGTACGGCAGTGAACTACTAGTGTTCAACACGAATGCTACTGCCAATAACTATGACGACACTTACGACTGTCAGTCAGCGGCTCTTATGCGGTCAGTGTTTTAACTCAGCATGATTGTATTGCGTCCCTGCTTTACTACTTGCAGCACCAGGAGTAGTGAAAAATGAACTCAGAACCTCATCGACTATGGGAGCAAGAAAAAGGAGCGTAGGCAATGTTCTCACATCACCAACTAGGGGGGTTCACACGATATCACAGTTTGTCTTGCCTCCCACAAAGGCCCAATCATCGGACATCTCTAAATGTCCTAGAAACGAACCAGAGGTTACGTCGGTCGAGTTCGGCAGGGTTAAGAACAAAAACGGCATATTCGTGAATAGGTGACATCCTACCGAGCATAGTTATGGAATCTCGATAGGTCTCCGTTTGTTCTACATCGCAGCACAATCAATAAACAGTAGAGACTTCAAAAATCATCCGTTTATAAATTTGATAGAAGTTAGGCGCCGGAAACGAATACTGCTAGGCTTCTGGCATTCAGGTTGAATGTGGTTGCACATTCAACCTGAAACGACACGAATCGTGTTCCGAACGAGTTCTGAAATAACCGCTGCATACTGAGTAAACGTTTTGGTCGTGTGAAGATTTGTCCGACAACCCAAACTTGAACCTACATGGGTGGAGGCTAAAACGATGGTTAAAATAGGCCAGACCTATGGATAGTCAGGACGAGCTCAGCAATCGACTGAAACACGCTTTATGGAAAACAGGAGGTAGTGAATTTCCTAACATTCGTTTAATGACCGCCAGGCTGAGGTATACTAGCTGAGAATTTGGTTTTTGGTGAACAGTCATAACACTTCCACAAAGATTAAATCTACGGACACTCGAATGTGAGCTCTTATCAGAGGTGCTAAAAAGTGTCAACTGAGTTCCTTAAGTACGCTGTTACGGGGGCTGACAGTATAGAGAATCGGTACATATGTTCCAAAGAGCCACAGGTCAGCCATAAACCAAACAGCTCAAATGAAGTCACTACATGTCAAAGAAAGATCCCGTTTTGAAGAGCTGGCTGTTATGATGTTAAATTCAGTTGCGTGACCGTTTGAGGAGATCGTCCCCAAAGGTTGAGCAGTCCCAGTGACAGTAAGACGTCGTTTGAAACTGTGCGACTTTTGTACCCCGTCACCGTAACTGAAGGCAGCCGGATGAAAAAAAGGATCGGACTCTGATATTCCATCGAAAACGGGTGATCATATGAAACATCTATAAATGGCTGTAACAATTCTGTAAATAACCAATTCAACAAAATGAAGGAGCGGAAAGAATGAAATGAACTTTCATAAACTGCCGTCAACCGCCGGTTACCACGATTCGGTTCCAACGCAACGGTGAATGCATCCGTGTTCTATACAGTGCTTAGTGCTCATCCATTTAATTCAAATATTCAGATGGCAGCTACATACAATGGAGTAAAGAAATATTCAAAAAATGCCACCCTTGGCCATCCCTGGATTAAAATAAGCTCGGTGCCTTATGCGCAGAAAGGGAAATTTTTCAGTAAAACGACAGGTGATGGATGTTCGTTGCACTTTCAACTGCGGGACTGACGGGAATGATCATATTTAGAGACAATCAATATTATGGACTGCACACTCATAGTTTACGCCGATTGTTCGTATCGCCAATTTGCCTCAGTGGCGAAGAAAATGTGACACACTGTGCTCCTTCCAGAGCTGACTTCTACACGCTGCCGGCTTGCAGCTCTGAACAAACGCCGACAGAACACATGCGACACGTCAGATTATGGGGGCGAAGAAGTCCATAGGCCAAAAACAGTTTTCGGGGGTACGGAGATATTGAAAACATGAGTTGTGACGTTGAGAATATACACACAAAAAACATGCTGGTTTCGGGATAAAATGACAAGAGCATTGTTCCTAGCCACTGTGAGTTTACGAGCACTTGAGTGGTCAGAACAGAATACGAACAGTTTTCACATAGTTTTTTGCTAATGCACGTTCGGCAAAAAATGAAAATTGTTTTCAAAACTTTTCTGAAACGCTGATTTCCAACTGCTTCATGCATTTTAGTTCCCGATAGGTGCTTCAACACGGAAGACGGGTGGTGATGAGTGACCCTGGTGTATCTCATGTTGCTGCTATCATTTTCTCAAACACTTGATGGGGTTGCTAAACAAACAATGAAAAATCCCAGGACAGCATCAGAACAGAAGCAAAAAAGCAACGTGTCCGAAAACTCATGCGTTTTTGCTTTCTAATGATGAAATGTATGGAAGACAGTGAAACTATGATGGGATCCCACATAACCAGACTGAGTTGAACTGTCTTTATTTAAAACATTTCACTCGTCAAACAAAACCTGTGAGCGTGGGGTTTGTTGTGTAAGAGTTTCGGTGAATTCGATTTAGTTGCAGTCCATCGTTTCCAAAAATGTCTTTGAAAACGTTCAGTTTAACTCACATCCTGAACTGTTCATCACCTGCATAAGGGTCTAATACCAGCGCTCCGTTTAGGGATCTTGAAAGAAACAAGGAGTAAAATCGCGCTACCTTCGGTTTTATGTAAGAGAAGTTGAGAAGGAAATCGAGGAGGGAAGTTATGCCAGGTATGACAGCCTGTAGGCATCCTTACGCAGTCATGAAAAATGCCGGAAGATATTCACTGAAGCGCGATAAGGCACCTGGCCCGGAACGAAAACAGAATACCGGCCGAATGGAGCTCCTCGACCGTCATCCCAGTCTTCAAAAAGGGCTCAAGAACGCCATGTGAAGACCATCGTGGTATCAGTCGGTATCCGTCGCATCTAAAGTGCTCTCTGGCATCATTTTGCGCAGATCGATCGACTATCGGGAGAGACAGACCCGTGAAAGTCAAGCTGTTTTTCGCCCGGGCCGAGGATGCATCGACCATAACTTTACCTTGAGACAAATTCTTGGATAGCACTACTCCTTCAGACATCCCACGTTGGTCGTTTTTCTGGATCTGAAACCTGCTTTTGATTTTGTCGACCGTCAGATTCATTGGCAGTATCTGGCGATCAAGGATGTCCCTTCCAAATTTACGTCCCTCATAAGGGCACGGTATGCGAAATCCTGTGGGCGCGTACGAGTATAGTGTAAGCTTTCGCCTGAGTTCACCAGTGGTGTAAGACAAGGTTGTGCTCTTTCATCTTTCCTCCTCAACTTTGTTATTGATGTGCTGTTTGAAATTTCTCCGCCTGCCTCTGAAATCTCAGGAGTCGAAATTCTCCCGGGACGTTCGCTCATAGACATTGAGCATGCAGACGATATTGCTCTTCTTGGTTCAAAAATGCAAACCATTTCTATAACCTAAATAATTCTGCCACACGTTTTGCATGTGCTTCACACCTGTAAACTGTAAAGTGCTGCTACAAGACTGGGTTGAATCAAACCTAAACCTCATGCTTACAGGCGAGCCAATCCACGTGGTAGATAAATTTGTTTACCTGGGCAGTTGTACAATTTCCGGTGGACTGGCTAGAGATGAGATTACTTATAGAATCCGAAACGCCAGGGCAGCTTTTGCCAATCTCCGACACCTATGGCGCCGATGTGACGTCAGTTCGTCTGTCAAGGGAAGAGTTTACACTGCGGCGGTGCGATCCATACTGCTCTATGGATCAGAGTCGTGGCCTTCACGTGCAGAGTACATACGAAAGATGTCAGTGTACGGCAGCGAAGCATCGGTGTTGAACACTGATGTCATGCTGTCGATGATGATGATGATGCAGTGTTTGACCATCGGTGTCGCCGAAGCATTGGTCAGGTCTGGTGGGAACATCGGATTAGCAATGCTGAGGTACGCCAGATGGTCTTAGAAAGAAGGAACCCTCCCGCGATAGACGAATTACTCACGCTTCATAGGTTACGCTGGTTAGGACATGTACTCTGCATGCCAGAAGACCGCCTACCTCGCAGAGCTCTTTTCGACCAAGTCTGTGCTGAGTGGAAGTGACCGAGAGGTGGACAGTGCATGACCTGGCAACGAAGTATGAAAACACTAACCAGTAAACTTAGTCGGGTCGACAACTGCCGCCTCCCTCAATGGGGATCCCGGGACTCAACTCGCCAATGGTTAGTGACACTGGCAGAAATGGCCTAATCGCGCGGTTATTGGCGCTCGTGCATCACAGCTATCGCCTTCAATGCGTAGCTACCCAATTCCTGAACTGACCAAACATGCCATCACTTCCAGGGCTTGGCTATGTGTCCCACACTCTCCCACTTCCCGATGATCGAAGCTGTAGCAGCTGTAACCAATGTGCCTGTGGTACACGGTCTATAGCTGATAAATTGAACTGAATTGATTGACTCGCACACGCGTCTATAGCCTGAGCGAAGCAACATCTGTCAATAGTCACTGCTAACCTGAGAAGTTGTGGGGCGAAAACAGAGTGAATAAACTGAAAAACATCGAATGCGGTCGATCAATTTGCTGCTGCTATTCAAACGCCCACTGAGTACTACATAAATGTAGAACGTTAATCAAGGTGACAATTGGATGAATTGTCATGAATGCCTGTCTTGACGTTAGATCAAATTGGGTTTCGTGCCGTAAAATGACTGGTACTAATTAAAGAAGGGTCAGGGCTGATAACAGACTAGCATAAAAATGCAGGAGGACTAAATATCCGGGTGTGGCTGAAGGAACTGAGTTTGAAAAAAAACAGGCTGGTCGGAAGCAGTTGATGAAATATAACGCCGTCTTCTATTCTTTATTCACTCTTTAGAAGGATCCCCGCTATGAGGATATTTTCCTAGTCGGCACCGCGCACCTGGATGAAGTCATCCAAGTACGCTCACCTATATAGGGACTCAGCGCCTCAGTACCACAATCACATTTCACCAAAAAATTCGCTAGAATTCAGTCTAGGGGGCGTCGTGACAAAGTTGGGGTTCATTTTGGCGGAAAACCGTCCGTTATCAATTCCTGGTATCACTCTGTGGAAAGTTCGAGGAAAGTAACGGAAGCTATCGTCATATTCCAGCAGTGTGAACCACCTTTAGCAGCTCACAGGTATGCTGTTCAAATTGTTGGTCTGTGTCAGGATTAACAACCGAATATTGAGCCGCTAGCCGAACCGTCCTGTTCGCCAAGTTGAACACTGTCACAAAACTTTCATTCCAACATATCGCTACAGAATAGTTACAAGTTGTAAATCCGAGGCACAACTCACAGATGGTGCAAAATAGTTCACATTTTAAAAAGACAGTAGTAGTTTATCGAGTGACAAAGCACTTTTCTAAAACTAACACCAATTACGCTTGCCCCACAGGCCCGCAACTTCATGCAGTGGATGTTAGCATTGCGGATGCAGGCAATTTGTCTGACTCTGCCCATTCCACAGCCATGTATGCAGTGCATGATAGGGAATGGATTAAAAAGAATCGCACTGGAGACAGCAACTTGTAAATCTGCAAGTAACTTATCAGTCCAAAGAAGTCTTTGCTTAAAACTGTGTAACGACGGAAGTATACGACGTTATTGGATGGCAGTCCGCCTGCTACACCTTAGCTGGATACAGCTGGATTGTTTCCCGTCCCACGTGGAGTTCGCTAGAGAATCCATCACAAAACCTAATAGCTCGAATTACGCCGGATGCATATGGTGACCCGATTTCTTTCTTCTGTCAGTTGAAATACCACCTCATTTCTTTAAATCAAGTCTAACTAGGAGTTTGTTACATGGCTTCCACGCAAACTTCTTAGGTAACTACGAAAAGTACTATTCAAAAACAACTGTAGCAAGTCAACAATCAGAATTCGTCATTTGTTAACCTGCTCAGGTTGGTCAGTATCTTGCAAAAACGCGGAAGTTGTCATATTTTGAAGTGAAATATCCTGGTAGTTTTGTAGATGGCCTCGTTTTGTACTCAAGAAGGAAGCACTTTTGTACCCCGCAGTCGTGTAAGTCAGGTTTTCTGTCCTGAGAGACGGGTACCATACTGCACCACAGAGGACATCGAACAGAAAACACACTCATCCTGGGCTGCCCACCGTGGCGACCGGTTCCTGGGGATTTATTTGAAAGACCAAAGAAGGAATTTTCTCCAACACTGACTCTCCTGACATAATTACAAGCGACACCGAACGAGCACTCTAAAGAATAAAAGTGCACTTCCGTCATACTGGGTCTCATCATATCAATATCGCCACCCTCTGGCACCTGTAGGCATCCGCAAAAACCGGTGCCATTTCAAAATCAGCTAGACCGATACCCCTCATCGCATGCATCCGGCGTCTGAGGGACGGCCGAAACATAACCCATCCTACTAGTTGCGATTTGACACATAAAGCGGATATGATTCATGGGTGTCCTGCCCTTGGTGCAAGGTCCAAACTCGGTTAAAATGACCGAGACGATCAATCATAGCAACAAACATGGGCTAACGTGCGATGAGTAACCTGAAAAGTACCCGGGGTCGGTTCAGTTACCCTACCGTCTCTTCGTGATCATCACCAGGTCTACGTTCACCATCAGCACCGACAGAAATGCACCAGTAGTAAATCATGGCGCTTACTGGTCATACTATCATGGGCAAAGAACGTACGAGAGCTGAAAGGAAGGAAAGGGGCGGGAAATTAGTGGGAAAAACCTATAACCTTACGGAGTCTAAACTCACAGACGACTGTTCGATTTGAGAGTCGAGCGAAATAAATAGGTACAGGGGCAGAGGGCCGGCTAAACTGTTATCCGAAAGATTCCATCCACTAACCTAAACATGAACATCATTATATAGTAGATTCACAATGTTATCTTAAACACACCAACGGAAAGCCTCTTAAGTCCTGTTTTGCGGACTAGCTGAAACAGCCCCCGCACATTCCCGACTACTACAGACTCTTCCATTTCTTGGTCCTTGTGGTTCTACAACGCCTATGGCCATACAGAATTTTGGTTTGAACCAACATTACACGGACAATCTAGCTGAATTATGCTCTGATCTCGATGGGATGCAGCGTCTCACATCGAGGAATGACAACCACCGTTCCGAAATCCGTGATTAGAAACACCATAAGCAGAGTTTCCGGCGTCTTGCAGCGCTGTGATTTTTCCTCCCAGTAACGATCAATGTTCTCTAATGGGGCAACTCGTACAGCTTTGAATGATAAACTTTGATAGGTCTCTTTAGCTTGTGGATTACGAAGCATTTCTGTTGCCAAACGGTGGGTCCGCCCACTAATTTCACCGGGGGGGAAGGGGTTTAATAAAAGCCTAAATCGAACGAGAACGTGAGCTGAATCAATCTGTGTATTCCGGAATAACCGGCAGACAAGAACTGAACTCCTTCATCGGTAACTGATGTGATCTATTTGACTCCATGGTTGCTCGGCAAGATGGAGACGCCAGACAGCACAACGGAGCCCACTGCATCCAGACCCAATACTGCTGAGGAACAACTATGGTTCAATACAACGTTGCAAAAGGCGCTCACTACTATCATTAAGTTTGGTGCTGCACTAAGTACACAACCAAGACGTGTCTGTGATAAACTAAGTCTTCAGAGATTACGACTATATATGAGCTTTCGTGGTAGACAAGATGGTGGCAAGTTTTCGGCAGAAACTGTTTTCGCCGAATCGGGGATGCGACTGGTTGGTGCATAAGTGAAGAACAATTAACATTTCGATCAGTATCAGTCTTTACCGACTGGGTAGTCAGACAACAGCGATTTGGATGTCTACGGATATCCAGTCGAGCAGGAAAACATCTGATCGTGAACTGAGAGCTACGCTAGTATTGGCGCAACCCACTGCATCTGCCGCAGAATCACTTGAAATTCACAGTCTGTTGTGTCTGGACAGTGAGGGCGCTGTAGGCTTGATTACTGTTTCGGAAATGCAACAAACGTCTATTGATAAACCATCTAAAGTGAGTACAAAAACAGCCTGCTCGCCAATTTGTTTAAAAGTTCGCACGTTAAGGGCTAAGACAAAAACAGGAAAGCGGGAGTTCAATAGGGGACGCAAAGCGGCAGATGTGGGTGGTCACTTTCCTGAGTGTCTGACTGGCGTGTCCGCAGCTGAGATCTACATGGCAGCGATCATCAAACGGAACAGGAAGAGAGCCAAGGGATAACAATGATGAGAGGCGTCGGCAGGCAAATGTTTGGCCCTGCTGTATGGAGGTGATGAGGTGATATCACCAAGCGACGATCGGTGTAACATGAAGGTACTTTGATTTGTGTAATTCATGGTTGCGTGTGGGGTGGGATACTCCAAAGAGAGACACGATTAAGGTCCTCTACCAGAGCCTTTGGCTCAAAAACCTGACCGTAAGGCATCGGTGGTTGGCATGAAATTACTTGAGTAGCCCAAATTTTGAGAAACAAACTGCCACACTTGTAAGAACCAATAACCAGGAGGGCTCGGAGACTGCTTTTCAGACCTCTATCCAGTGACTAACCTGGAAGGATAAACTACGTGAATGTTGCACCGGCATCCTTCAGTACAGCTCGGTGGGTTGTCGAGATTCGTAAACCGTCGAACAACGATTAGTTCCGATCTCTTCGTGACGGTCTACGTTCTTAAACATTGAGCCTCTTGAAGACCATGGCATCGCCATTACAACTATCATACTCACCGTTCCAGGGCGATCCCCAAATGGGGATCACCGGTTAACTGCTGACAAGAAAAGCCAATTTTTCAGCTTTCGAAGTGGATGTCTAATGCATGAAGTGGATCACCATTTATTATAAAGCATACGACGGTTCGCAGAGTGTAGTTTTCATAAAAGACCTTTACAGGCAATAAAAGTTACGCGATGGTTCCGGTAATGCGTCGATCCCGGAAAATCCTGCCGTTCCGTAAAACCGTCTTTTCTATATTTAAGTGTAGCCATCAAAAGGTTGTGTTGTACATTTTCCCTGATGTCACGTTTCACGGAGGGAGAGAATAGGAGGAATAAAATCCTGGAAACCGCAACCCAAACTCTTTTGAACTTCGAGTTCGTGATATGACTGCTACGAATTCTCAACAAGCTTTGCGATAAAACAATCGACTTTGATTGACTCTGAAAGAATCCACCATTTACAAGTGATCAAGTTGAATATTGACCTCCTAAACACGTGACAAATCTACCACGTAAACTGGACAGTCTAATCCTGTTGATGTCCAAACAGTACCAACGTCAGAACAAGCCACTGGTTTCACAACATACTACTCATAAGGTTACTGGAAAGTCTTTTACAGCCCACTACAGAAGTCGTCCTTCTTGGAGTTCGCCAAGTGGACGTGAACAGCCAATAGCCATCCGAATTCGGTTTAAAGTCCGCCAACCAATCACCGGAAGAGTTTACAGTGTGTAATTGAAGGTCAACGGGAGCGAAAGTCACTCAGTCAGCAAGGTTCATTCGCTTTAGTCGGGAATACGGAAAGAACAGTCAGAGGGCATCAAAGAAACAACGATCGACTGACACAGGCAACCAAAGAACTGACCAAGAGCTGAACCAATCACAATTGAATTCGATCCAAAGCAGAGTTCAGAACAGTGTCGAAGACGATTGGGTTTGACTAAGAAAATATACTTCGATATCTCGATTATGGTACTAAACGAAACATGAAGCGGCCTTTTTGAAGCACACACAGTTAAAGAACATAACAAAGACAGCCTCTCATTAATACCGGCGAAATTTACAAATGAGTGTAGGAGACCACCCTTTTCTTATTTTTTGCGATGCTTTTTCGCCTGAGAGCAAAACTCGTGCTTAGAAAGGCCGAATTTTGAGACAGTATTTACTCATCGATCAGCAACTGCGTGTCCCAACTTCTCCCCTCGAACGGCATTGGTTGTTTGATGCCTTTGGATAATTATTTGATGCTAGTTGGGTACATTTCACCAGAGATCAATAGAAAACGTTCCGGATTACTGGTTTCTGGACAGTGTTGAGATGAAAACCGGGTGGTGGGATGTTACCTTTCTTGCGCGACTTCCTAAGCCAAAGTACTCTACAAACATTTGGTTCAATTGCCGGCAATATGATGATGTTGTTTACAATGGGTAATGAGCTGAGAAGAAACTGGCCGCATTTCCAAGACAAATGTTACACTGCTCAAGTGTAGGTGCAACAGTTGATCTTCGACAGACATGCGGCACCATGGACCAAACCATGGGCTTCGTGCCACCACATAGACTAGTGAATATGTGATGGCACACGACAAATTGCTTCAGAACCCCGTGAGCCCAGTACAAAATTAATGCATCACTATGATTATAGATTTCCGTGCATTCCATTCCTAGTGGCCATTAGGTGGTGAACCAAAATTCATTTCATCACATGCCCACCAATGCGATTTTGTGAAAAAAGCGTGATGAAATTATTTAAACTCACACTCGCGTGAAGATCAATAGGTCTGATGTGTTGCGGAGCGTCACAGAAGGTCCGCGACTGACAACAACAACAATAGCACATTGCAACCAAAGTTGACAAAAGGTTGGTTGTTCTATATACACTGCGTCTACGCCCAACTGTAATTCAAATAGACTGCAATTCAACCAGTCTTACCTTAATTGAGCTGGAGGAGTAATTGTAAAAAGTACGGTTGCATGAAAGCATTTTGATTGGTTCTTCGTCGGTCAAGCATTAGTGGCTTACCGACCACGTCATTTGAACTGGCTGAAAACTCACTTATACCGAACCAACAGTTTTCGAATGTTCACGATCAGAGACATGGAAGCTCAGTGCTAAATGTGCTTCGATTAATCGTATCCCAAAAATCAAACCTTTCCTTGATAACTGGTTATCTGACCAGTGTTCGGTAGTCTCTACCTAGGAACAACCATTTTGGGACCTACTGAAATAACCTCTTGATTACAGGGTCAAGGGATGCAAATACTAGGTACCAATATTCACGCCTTCTGCACTTTGTTAACAAAATTCAGCTATCTTTCGATAGTGTCTGTCAGAGGATAACGACAGAATGGTTCACTTCGACCCGAACGAATGCTTCAGATGATCTTTCTACACAGCAAACCCGTATACTGATGGTCTGCTCAAGTCAGCTGGCGCTACCGAACCGTAGTCGGATTAGAACCATGAAAGTACAGAAGTGTCTGGGGAATGTGTACTTTAATGTGGGGACAAGGTCAAGTGCAAATGTTTGGAGCCTGTAAAACAGAAAAGGTTGATAGCACAGACTGTGAGCAGAGCCTGGCTATTGTGTGGTGAAAGTCTCATCACCAACTGAGGTAACGTCCTTAGAGCATCGTCGTGTAACGGAGAATCGTGGAACCATGACGGACAGATGACGTCAACTTCATTGGTAGCGAAACGTGTGCCACAAAACTGCCAAGCTCAGTGGACGAGTAAACCATCAAATCATCTCGAGCTGTTGCTTTTTCGACAACTTCCAAACTTCAAGTCCATATTGCAAGTGTGACGTTCCTCAACAAATGATTAGGTTAAAGTGTTCAGTGAAGCCAAGTTAACGCAAAAAAGCCCATTGGATAGTGCAGTACAAGCGAGACCAGATGGCCAACAGAATAAAAGACTGGTAGGCTTCAGTAAACTGCAAATGGGGTTTGAATTATCATGACTCTTGATGAAAATGAAACCGCCATTATGGGAGACAAAAACTGCTCCCCAAACGGATATAAAGAAAGCGAGTAAGTTCTCGAGAGGAACTGTTACAGAACAGAATCACTCCTATAGAAATCACTCGAAACGGGGTCCTCACGCGATAGAAGAGTTTTTTTCCTTCATTGATGGCTGTGAGACCCCAGCTTTCATCCTGCATACTGCTTACATTTATGTGGTCTCGTTTGTCTAACCGAACTACGGCGAAAGTACTGAAAATGCGGATTCTCATCATTGAGAAAGATTTTCGCTAAACGCGGGAGCGAGATGCATCAAACACCTCGCAAAAGCTTCCATTGTTTGCTTGTAAATCTTTGAGCTGAAAACGGAGGAAAAATACGCATACCAGAGACTTGGTAACCGCTTGCGTGCGTCTCGTCCGTTCTATCATTCAAGTCCGGCTTTAGTTTAACAGCGTCGATGTCCGAATGGTACTCCAAAGACCATAAAGGGGAATGATAGTCACTTTCAGTAGCTACTGTAAGAGTTGAGCCTGCTTTGGCAACTCCATAGAGAGATCCACGGAAGGATTTATTGAAAGTGGTCTTTCTGAGGGGGTCTAATAAAGGCAGTGATGAGTAAGGGAAAACTACAATATTGTCTTCTTGAGGAATAGCTGGTTTATCATAATCTTGCTGTAGCTGAACTGACATCTAGCAGCTAAAGGTCAGTCCCACAATGCCAATGTCTTTTCTTCCACGCGCAGCGGATCTCAGCTATTCTGAATCTGAGTATTCCCATTCGTCCTCAGTGTTCGGTAGTATATATAATCAACTACTCACCATTTGTGCATGGTTCACGAATCCTAACTTCAGGTTCCAGAAGCTCTGTTCATTCGGCTTTATCGTTTACTGGTTTGTTTCCAACTATGTTTTCAGCTCCTGAAACGAGATCGTAGGGTCAATAAAGGTTCATTGTCCTACGGTGTTCTCGGTCACCTGATGATAACCAACACGAAGACCGAGGGTAATAAACAAATCCTTGCTTGAAATTCGCTTCAAACTGATAATAGAGTCTACCCTCGAGGCGAAGACAGTACAAGAAAACCAATCCTGTGAATTGATTTTTCTCTGATTCCCCCACAAGTCCGTCTTTCTAGCTGACTCAGGAAACGTAAACCTTGTACCAAACTAAGTCATGCAAATTTAGTCTCTTTTCGGATGATTGACCTAACATTCGTCTGCGACAACCTTAAATGTTTCTGGGTAACATTTACAGGATAATCAGGATTGTCCAGGGTTCATACGGAGTAGTAAGTCAGCAATTGTAGGAGAAAAATTACCAGGGGCCAACAAAAATACCATTTAAAACAGCAATTGTCAGCTTATAGATTAGCGAATTGCTCCTGAAATACCACACCGATTTGAAAGATGCGTAATGACCGATGGATATTTAGTGACCTTTCCAAACAGGGGCCACTCCTCTGGATCGTCTACCGTAGCGTTCTCAATCAGTCACGATTTAGAGAGGCCGAAAACCCGCTTCGCCGTGGTGTCATCCTTTTGGATGATCGCTCTGCAGCACCGATAAGGGTGGTTGGTATGACTATGCAGTCCATATTTCAGAACGAACAGACAGTGGACTTGGTCAACATTCAACATATAGATAGTCATTTGCATAATACAAACAGACGATACTGTGTGGCACGCTCAACTGCATTGCTGCTTTACTGTATACTGAGTGTAGAACACCGGCTTTGCTAAGCAGCAGAAAAGTTGACGGAAACTTTCTCAACCATACACGGAAGTGTAGTATTACAAATGTAGACACTGTAGTTCGGGCGGTGTTGCACCAGTATTTGGTGGTGGTATAGTTGAATTTTAAACATAAGCGGATTGATCTGAAAGCGACTTTGGTTGAGAGCGAACAGGCTAATCACAATAAAATCATGGGTACGGGCATAAGTAGTCAATGGACTGACGCAGCCATCTCCAGATAGTACTATTATACTCGATAAGTAGGCCTGGTTTCGTACATATCTAGGATAAGCCCAACATACTCGGATTATTCGTTCAGGTTCAGTTGGGAAACTATGAGCACATTTATCCCTTGCTCCAAAATATGTCCATACGGAAGAATAGTCATTCAATCCACCTGAGAGGTTGAATATTTGTGACCCCCAGGGCAGTTCGGCTTGCCATACAGTGCAGAGCCAGAGGTGACTAAATCAACTTGCTACCACCATTCCGAAAAAAGAGAAACACTGTATGAATTTCCACCCATTGACTGTATACTTGTCTTACTACAACTCATTCGTATGGATTGCCATCAATGCATAGCTCCGAGTATTCCCATCACGTACGGCTCTTCTGGTTTTACTGAAGACAGGGTTTCTGCAGACTACCGTTCCACTTAGATCCAAAAGGCTATATATGATCACGAAAAGGGAAGGTGACTTGATTAAAAGGTCTCGACGTGGTTTACTTCGTGGGATAAAAATTTGTAAAGACCCGGTGAACACAGTTCAGGAAATTCGGGCGGATTCTTTGCCACGGACACAATCCGATTATTTTTACTTCCGTCTAACTAGAAAAATATCTAGCCACACCAAAACAAAAAACATCTCTTGGTCAAGTGGTTATAGGTAGCGTTATTGAACAGAACGCACCTTGTGGCAAAAAAAACATAGACAGGACGCTCTCGTTTAATCATCCGTCGATTTATTAAGATCACACACTAGTGATTATTTGAGTAGTCACTGACCCCCGCACAGTCCTGATAAGGACAAAAGTCCTTGTAGCTGATCTTACCGGGATTTAACCGCATCTTCACTAGAGCTGCGGCTTTCACCAAGGAGCATCCGTTTCGCTCTGAGGATAGCTAACGCTAAGACTGGATAGATAGTTATCTGAACTTTGTATACATACGCTTCCCGCTGTTTATCACCAATGATTTCGCGCAGTATGTTTGCAGCTAAAGTAAACGGGATGCGAGGAAAACCCGAACATAGTAGCCCACTCCCCCCAAAAAGTCACCTCAAGAAGGATGAAGTCCTCACTCAAGACCTCTCACTCCCGTTTCGTGAGATTTGACTTCAAGCTGAAAGCTTCTGGGAGACCTCCCCAATTCCCAACGAAGGCCACTCTAGGTGTCCCCTAGGAGCGATTTCCTCTCACACAAAAATCAGGATGCGTGTCCTGTGCTTTCCTGCACTAAGGCAACGTGGTAGAACATGACTTTCAGAGACACGAATCCGAACTACTGCAGTAAGCCCCCTGAAAACGGGCCCTCCCAAAGAGAGGCTACTGCCCTTAAGGAGGTGCAGTAGGATTGCCCGTCATCCAATGTTACGCAGATAAGGCAAAGTACATTTTGGGTAGCCTGAAGGAATCTGAAAACCCGATAACTTACCAACGAAAAGTGGGACCTAACATGAGAAGAGCAGAAAAGTCCAAAGATCGGCTTTGTTCGTTCCATTCAAGGGAGACTTCCGGACTTTTGTGAAATCCAGTAGTTCACAAACTTTTCAACTCTTCAACCCGTGTACAGCATAAACAGGATTACTAAAAAGCAGTCATGGAAGTTCTTACACGTTAGCACCCTCAGAAGAGACCCCTTCCACCAAAGGCCACAGTTCTGAAGAATACTTAACGTTGCTCCCCGAAAAGTGCGGTGTGACGTGCAGTTCCTCCGAAAGAGAGAGGACCCTCTCGAAAATTCCATTACTCCGTTCTATAATAACATCAAGCGGTTCATGCGCATTGGTTAACACTGGTTATCCAGACAGGGTATAAATCCGTATCTTCAGTGCGTCGCACATCACTGATGAGGATTTTTCTACTCTACGGTGTTTCTGGAATAAGGGCTTGGAATCCTACACATTTTCAAATGCCAGAGCATGTCAGAAACCTAAAAAATAGCATTGCATGGGTTTGTTGCTCAATGCACTTGCCAATTTGGGATATGAATAGGGAATTTCTTTACAAGAGCACAGCACCCTGTCATGTAAGGGTCTAAATGTAAATCAGCGCAGGTTGCTTTCACTTGCAGGATCAAATCTCGGTTCAAACTAATTGGGCTTTGCAGACCACACTGAACCAACAGAGTGGGAAGGGTGTGTGTGTGTGTGAAATACCGTTTAGAAGTCGATTTGCACAATCAGTCACGATGGACCCAAAAACGAATGTTATGCATAACTCACTTTGAAAGATGACTGCTTGTGCAAGTCCTGGTAAGCTCGGCTCAGTAGAGCTTCACCCTGCTTACATCCCAACAGGTTGACAATGGCAGTTGAACCGTAATGTGACGATATATGCATAAAGTGGCGTTCAAATGCATTGAGAGAAAGTTCCAATCCGCGACTAAATTGGATTTTGTGTGAGCCGACTTGTATTCCCGGTTGTTCCCAAAATAATGGGACTGTTCCGCGGATCTGGACGTGACTGGTGACTGTGTTGCCCATGTAGACGAACTAAAACAAAGGGATGGGGATTTGAAGATAAAACATGACGCGTCAAATATATGGAGACTTCTGGACCCGTCATGACACAATACGCCGACGTCTATTAATGTGAAGAATCGCGGCTGGCACTGAAGTGCTTCCGAAAATATCCACAGAGAATTCCATTTTTCATCAAAGGAAATCCATACGTTGAAGTTTCGCAAATCAAACCGTCCTACCTGTATTTACGTAAGCAGCAAACTAAAGAGGATTACTTGTCCCGGTTGCTAGATTGACTATACTAGTTTCCTGATCTGCAGCAACCAAGTGGAGTGATAGTTGATCTTAAGTGTAGCCTGTATTCAGTTTGCTGAACTGTCTGACACTTTATTTCTCTAGGAAGACTAGAGCCGAGCGACCAAACAAAGAGCACCGTCAGGGTCTCAAAGTAAGGACATACTGCACTCCCCTGTGGAAGTGCAGAAGTGTGTGAACAACATTTAAACATTTACGCAACTAGAGATACAACGCATTCGATAAAATACGAGTCAAAGAAATCTGATCCCAAACTCGCACATTCCGAACTTCCAGTGGCTAACTGTGAGCTAAAACCGCACCGATAGCCCCAAACGGCCCTAAACGCCTCTGCTATCCGCAAAAGTATTAGACGTAAACTTCCATTTCTTACTAGTTACATTCCCAGGGTAGGGCAGCGCTTTAAATCTAACTGAGTCTGGTCACTAAACGACTGGCTCACGGCCAGGCCCTCAAGAAAACCATAAAATTTCGTTATCTTGTGCGCCACACCATTGAGCCAAGAGCTCAAGCAAACTCAATTTTTCGGCCCGACCTACTCGACCGCTTGCTTGTTAACCATCGAACAGTCTCCCGTGTCTAAACGATAATCCAGTATAATAAATCAAGGTGATGATTTATAAAACTCATATGACCTGTTTCATCTAACCGTTCTGGACATCAGACTGGCTGGTAAGCATATCTTTTGCTCATGCTTTGTTCCCCTTCTGTCGGGATACTGTATCTGAAACGCACATACAACAATCCAGTATCTCAAACCAATTGGAAATGGCTTCGCGTGATTACACTACTCATCAGGCATCCGCGCCAGGTTTAGAACTAAAGGCATTCAGTGAAATGGATTCGAGGGAACTGGTTCGTTTGATATCGATTTTATTCGCGTCTGTGACATGTCTTCTGAGTGAGAAGCCACGGGAGAAGACGCGCTAATGGTTGGAGGCACTAACAGACGTGGTTCGGCTACGCAACAATGACAGTGTTATCACCCTAGACGTGGAGTCACCACAATTACAGGTTACCAAATTCAGGCAAGCAATGAAAACTTGATTGAAGGAACTCAGCATCAAGACGGCAGAAGCCGACCGATCCAGTAGGTTGCATTGCAATCAGTTGTAGTGACAGACGAAAGCCGACAAATTAAGTTTCCAAAATAAAACACTCCCATTTCGAAAAAGGGTGTTCGCAGTGAGTTTGGCAATCACAGAGGAATTAGCTTGGCTCGCGTTGTAACCAGACTCGCGTGAAGACGGGATCCGAGAACAGCAAGCGGGATTCCGGCCAGAAAAGAGCTGTGGACCACATCTTCATACTCCGTCAAGTGTTAGAGCAACGGTAAGTATATAGGCGCCATGCAGTCTTAGTGTTCCTTGACTTTAATATTGCGGTCGATTCTGTCGACTGAATGACTCTTTTCAATACGCTTGCGGGACAGTGTGCCTCAGAAGTACGTGAATATCATGAGCTGTTTGTATGCACATACTTGTGGGCGGGTGACGAGCTATAAGAAGCTCTCTGAAATTTTTCCTACAAGCAGTGGTGCCCGACAAGGGTGCCTCTCAATTTTCGTTTAATCTCGCCAATGATGGAGAAACGAGGCAAACCCTTGAAGGTTTTAAAAAACCCGGTGTTCAGGGGTCGCGGAGCGGGAACCTTGTCGACGTGGAATATGCAGACCATATTGTTCTCCCTTTTGAAAGAGAGCAAGAAGCGCATTACTTGAAAAGCTGTCCAAGGTCATCCAGTCCTCCGGTATGTGCTTCGGTCCACAAAGTGTAAAGTCATGCTGTGGAACGTACAGTCTTTGAAAATGTATCTCGGAATTCAAGGAGTGACAGTGGAAGTTGTGGAACACTATACGTATCTCGGAAGTTACACTAGCTCTGACGCTAGTGTGACAGATGAAGTCAACGCACGATTCTCAAAGGCCAGAATTGCTTTTGCCAGTTTGCACCACTTGTGGCATCAAAAGGACATATCTGTGGGTCTCAAAGGAAACGTATAAAAGACTACAGCGGGGGCTGTATCGTTGAACGGCTGCAAGACTTGGCCATTTCGGGCAATGGTCTGAGAGACATCTTCAGGTCTCTGACTACTGATGCCTCACAACTGTAGCTGGAATCGGTTGGAACGAGCGAATTTGCAATGGGGTGATCAGCAAACGGGTCTTCCGCGAAGCAGATGGCACTTCACTTCACCAAAAGAATGCATCCAGTACTGAAGGCCAATGTTGCTGCGCTATCTGTTAAGGACACTGAGTTACCGCCCGTAGAGACATTTGAGCACTGTTCTCTGTGCATAATTCGGAGTGGTGGAGATTTAGAGGTGGACAGAAGTTGACATGGAAGAAGGGAATGAAGGATGTTACGAGAAGTTTGGGTGTTTCTGGAACTGTTCATCTTCCAGCAAAACGGACAGACAACGAGGATGTTGTTCGCTGGAGTATAGTAAGGAGTGTGTCATGTTCAACTTCGGGGCTAGGGTACAACCACTGTATCACTGTTGCATTGCCAACAGCGAAGACAGCTGTGCAAGGGTGAGAAAGGGGGAGCAGAACAATCAGTGAGAGAGTAATACACGCATTTGACGGAACATTCTACATAGTCCCTAGAAAGGAGTGCGTTTCGGAGTTAAGAAATGTCTGGTAAGAACGAGCATACACGACTCGGACAGTATACGAAAAATGAAAATTGGATCTCAATTCTCGAGGCCAAGTCAAAAAACTCTCCGCCACTGTGCTCTGTTTCAAGAACTTCCATCCAAGAAATATACAAAGTAGAAAAAGACAGACTAACCTCTTCCGTCTCCACAAAATTGGCCACATAGCCTCGATCATTAACACCACGCACGTGGAAGCGAGTGCCAGGTCTTCGCGACGAAACTCGGGATATTAAGCCCATTCGTGCCTGTTCTGAACCGCAAAACACTATACACAGATCGAAGGAGCCACATATGATGGGAACCAGCCAATCCATAGGATTAACACCCCATTGTAGCAGTGGGTACATGAGACCAGCATTCCACAAGAAGTCCAATCCAATATCGTTGCGAAGGTACATGTTCTCGGTCGCCGCAGTAACCGAACCCAGTCGATATCGATCTTGAATATTCACTGTGATATCATAAGGTTTCCCATCAATCACTGATCGACCAAAGAAGAAGGCGCCCGATGACAATAGCTTTCGTATCTAAATTAGTATGAAGTATGCAAATACGTTACGTCAGGCCACCTTGTTGCCTGGGATGATTTCTTTGTTTCACAGAAAGAAAAGTGATCACAAACTAATGAGTGCGGTAAAGGATGAATCAAACGCATACTAGAAAAACACCACCACCGGTCTAAATTTTCTGGCTTTAAGCACACAAAATTGCGTTCTTGTAGTGGTTTCAATCCGTTGATCCTATTCGACCGTCTCTATGTATCTTGCAAGGTGCAACCCTAACCTGTATAGCCCAAAGCAAGAGCAGGCAACTGCATCCTTCATGTGGACTAGTATCAGAAACGAGTGACTTCTATATCCTAAGCGACAGGGACAGAGTTGAACACGCCTGTTTCAGTGAATTTTACAGATTTTTATAAGTAGTACCTTCCTAATAAACTCTGCTTCGGTCCTGCAACACAGGTAATGATTATGTTTACGGTCTCCTGGGCCATGTGGGCGGGTTGAAACCAGCGAATTGCAAACTCTCCAACTGGAGGAGCCCCATTTGGTTGGCCGCTTCAAACCTCTGGGTTGACATACAGACCTCCCATTCATCGAACAGACAAGTGTATACACAAATTAGTGAAACCCCGCTGCTCTTTTGGCAAATCCAAAGCCCCGCTCCGTAACATCAGTGGCCTGAACAGTAAAATTAACCCGGTCCATTACCTCTTCTCATCTGCCCCATATGTTCTTTGAAACAAATCGCGCAACAGTAACCTCACATAACTGTGATTTCCTCATTGCCCCATTGCCTCCGTCCGTCTCCCTACTTCTTTCTATTACCATCTCTCGACTGTTGCTCGAATGATTTCTAATATTTCTGACTGCAATTGTTAATAGATGAGATCGACCCA